>OX411764.1:24339829-24922329 GCA_948252205.1 Orthosia incerta | reverse complement strand
AACCTAACCTAACCTAACCTAACCTAACCTAACCTAACCTAACCTAACCTAACCTAACCTAACCTAACCTAACCTAACCTAACCTAACCTAACCTAACCTAACCTAACCTAACCTAACCTAACCTAACCTAACCTAACCTAACCTAACCTAACCTAACCTAACCTAACCTAACCTAACCTAACCTAACCTAACCTAACCTAACCTAACCTAACCTAACCTAACCTAACCTTTTTTTTTTTTTTTTTTTTTTTTTTTTTTTTGTTTTTTTTTTGTTGCGTTGGGAAAAATGCATTACGCATCATCCTCCCTCCGGGGGAAGGGAGGGGTATGTGGGACTCCCCGGTCTGTCTCCGGTATACCCACTAAAAAACCCAACGGCACTCCCGCATCGTCTTAGTGGAGGAGGACTGGGAAACCGGCAGAGCCTTTACTCCAGTCCCCCGCCGACGACTGCCCGCTGCGCTCTCACAGCGGGCCCCTCATGCCCCTCTCAACGGAGGGGCCCGGGAATGACCGCGAGTGCTCGGCCATTCCCTCCCGCGGGTGGTGATGTGCAATGCGGGCGAAGGGGCCCCCGCACCTGTCGCCCGCGTATCACCACCTTCGCCTCCTTTTGCGATTTACCACCCTCGCAAAAGGAGGCGACCGCTGCCCAGACCCGTCGCCTTCCAGCATGGCGCTACCCACGCCAGGAAGCGAGGGGTCCAGGCCCTCCGACGCGCCGCAGTCATGGCACGCCGGAGCTCCCCCTGTGACGGGTCGGGTCTGTGGCCCCGTCACCTACCACCTTTCGGCCGCAGGGGACAGGGACAGCGGCAACGATACACCGACAGTCCTCTTCCCCTGCGGCCCCACCGCGTCCGCCATCTAACGGTGGCGGCCCCGTTGAGGCCGCGGAAGGTAAGGGAGAATGGCCGAAGCCACACCGACACTCCCCCCCGCCGCGGCCCCCCGCACTCCGCCGCGATCCCCCCCCCACCAGAGGAGGGCATCGCAGCCCGCTCAGTTGCGATGCCGCTACAGGCGGCACCCGCGGCACCGCAACTATTGGGCCACTCGTCGTCGGCCGCCAAAAGCCTAGACGAGCGGCCCCCGCCTAGGTTCCTCTTGGCTTCACCGTGGGTTTCCGCCACCACGGCTACTGAGCCCCCCCGCCACGACAAGGCGGGAACCAATTCGGGGGGGAACCTAACCTAACCTAACCTAACCTAACCTAACCTAACCTAACCTAACCTAACCTAACCTTTTTTTTTTTTTTTTTTTTTTTTTTTTTTTTTTTTTTTTTTTTTTTTTTTTTTTTTTTTTTTTTTTTTTTTTTTTTTTTTGGTTTCGCTGGGAAAAAATGCATTACGCATACCCACCCACGGGGGAATATGGGGGGGCTATGTGGGACTCCCCGGGCTGAGGCCCGGTATACCCACTAAAATAACCCAGCGGCACTCCCGCATCGTCTGTATGGAGGAGGACTGGGAAACTGGCACAGCCTTTACGTCCAGTCCTCCGCCGACGACCGTTCGGCAAACTCGCCTACGGGGCTTCCACGTGCCCCGCTGGCGCTGCTCCTTAAAGGAGCCCTCCTCTGCGGGGCGAGGCTAAGTCCCGCCAAGACTCTCTGCCCCGCCCCAATACACCTCCACCTCCATCTTCTCCTCGCACTGAATCGCCCTGGCGCGTGAGCGACCCAGTGCGCGGGACCTTTGTGTGGACGAAGGATCAACCTAACCTAACCTAACCTAACCTAACCTAACCTAACCTAACCTAACCTAACCTAACCTAATGACAAAACATAAAATAGACTTGTTTTTGAACTATTGCAGTGAAATAGCGTTAGTAGTAATAAAAAGAAACAAAACCGCATAAGAAAATATGCTGTCAAAATATAGTGTATTATATTAAAGACTAGCATAAGGTAAAATAATGTATAATAAATTAAGGAAATAGGCAATAAATATAATCTGTAATAGAAATAAGTTAAAATAAGTAAAGATACAAGTAAGAGAAAAACACGAATTGTTCCCCCGTGCTCTGTAAGATTGCAATTGTTAGTAAAATAAGAAATAAGAATAGAGTAAAACTAAATATAAGAACTTGTAAAATTATGTAAGACTAAATATATAAAGCTAGCTATGTAAAAATCTAGAAATAAACATAAGAATGTGTAAAATAGACATAATTAAGTACAAATGTAAGAAAAATGTTAAAAATAAAACCTGTTGTCCCTGTTTTTTAATGAAATAAAGAAAATATATATATAGATAGAGAGCTAGATGATAGTTGGGAAGCCCACCCATAATAGACACAAATGAGGATGTATGAAAGAAAGATAAAGTATGAGGAATGAAAGTGCGAGAGGAATAGATGCGAGAACTGGAATGAAAGATAAGCTCAGAGTAGACTCCGATTCATTTGGGGGTAGAAGAAAAAAAAAAAAAAAAAAAAAAAAAAAAAAAAAAAAAAAAAAAAACCTAACCTAACCTAACCTAACCTAACCTAACCTAACCTAACCTAACCTAACCTAACCTAACCTAACCTAACCTAACCTAACCTAACCTAACCTAACCTAACCTAACCTAACCTAACCTAACCTAACCTAACCTAACCTAACCCAGTAGTTAGCCACCCGCGCGCCCGAACGGTCACGTTTTCCGAGCTCCGTAGCGTCGAAATCAAGCTCCGCAGCGAAGAAACAGTGAAAAAATCGTGTATTCGGCCTTTCGCGACGTAAAAACCCGTGCGATACCTTAAAAGTTGCGCGCTGACGAGCACTAACGAATAGTGTTTTCAGAATTAAAATCGGATAAAAACTGAAAGAATTGTGACGAAAAGAAAACGCAAAAAACGGCAAAAAGTGCAAACAAAAGTATAAAGTGGCGTGCGGCGCTCGATTAGTCGCTGCGACCTATAAATTTTAAATTACCCAGTGAAGTGATACCTAAGTGCCTACATCCTCACGAAATTTTGGATTTTTTGACCCCTCCTAAGAGGGTCTTTTACCCCCTTTTACGGAGCGCGGGAGCAGAAATCACGGCCAAAAGGTAAACATTGCGGGAGATAATTTATAAAACGCGATTAGTCGCTGCGACCTATAGTTTTTATTAGCTGTAAAATAGTGGTAGCTCATAGACTATAACCCATAAAAAACTCAGATTTTTTAAGTGAGTGTAAAATACTTTCGCGACATTATTTTACCAAACCGGGAGTGAAATTGACAAAATCTCGCCGAAAAGTTCAAACTTTTTCAAAGTTGAGGGAATTCCACCCAAAATAGTGTTTAAAAGTGATAAACTTAGTGCTATCAACAATCCTAGACCACTGGAAGCAATTTTCCGTGAAGTCCTAGGCCTTAAACAGCGGCTTAAGGCGCCCGCAGAAATTCCACGCGCAGAAAAACCCACGGGAACCAGTCCAGGAACGCGATCCTCGAGATCTGTGGACCTGGAAAGGTACCTGGGCCAGCCAGCAACCACCCTGGAAAGTTTCGCGAGGATCCTAGGACTCTAAGTGCCGACAAAAAGTATTTGCTGTTTTTAAATTTTATTTTTTCCATTTTAATATTTTTTAACATTCCCAGCACTATCATTATCACCCAATTTAAAATAGAGTTCAATAGAATAGCTAATTGCCAATCATATAAAAAATCAGTGTTAAATTTAAACTCAATTTTCTATTTTTAAACTAAATTTCCTTAAAATCACATTTCTTTTCGCACGCTTCATGTTAACGTGGTAATTCTGTTGTTACGCATCGGAGACCTAAATCTGGTCATAACTTGGTCTAGGTTAGACCTAGACAGAAAGTGAAGCCAGATTTGGAGTTTCTGGAGCCCAAGCTTATAATTTGCTAATTTAGAATTTTAAAATACCGACAAATAAAAAAGTGCATTTTCAAAGTGCCATCGGGAATGTTAAAGAACACTGCGTAGTACTTACCGACTTTTACTGTTTAACTTAAAATACTCTGGAACTTTATATGTTTTGTGTGTCTTGTGTGTTTTGTGTGTTCACGTATGGACCTAAAATAATTCTGTTTTTATTCTTAATTTTACATTTTAATAATTCTGCTAAACCAAGCAAAACTGACCCGTATTAATAGGGCCATAAGGTTGCGATCTTCTTTCTCTTGGTATTAGTTTAGATCTTAAAAATTTCTTTAATTTAATAATTATTACATTTTATAATAACTCAAAATAGACCAGTATTATAAGGACATAGAGTCAATTCTAATTCCCCTCACGGGTACTTAAAACCTGTTAAATAACAAAAATCTTTTATTAAAATTTATTACACAAAATTGACCCGTATTGTAGGGACATAGAGTCAATTTTATTTTCCTCACGCGTTTAAAACCGGGTAATCAACAAAAATCTTTTTATTTTTAAAATTAATTACGCAAAATTGACCCATAATTGTAGGGACATAGGGTCGATTATATTATTATCTCATTTCTATATCGTGTTATTTTTAATTCATTTTCTATTTTACAAGTCAATTTTATTTACCCAGTAGGGACCGTAAACGTAGGGACGTAAGGACGATTTTATTTCTCCTCACGTGTTTAATTAATTAACAAAAATCTCTTTTTATTTTTCTTTTTTATTTTTTAATTACGCAAAATTGACCCGTATTTCTAGGGAGATAGGGTCGATTTTATTATTACTTCATTATTTCATTTCTATTTCGTGTTATTTTAATTCATTTTCTCTTTTTAATTCCAATCTAATTTACCCAGTAGGGACCCGTATGTTTAGGGACATAAGGTCGATTTTCATATTTTATTTTTCATTAATTATCTCTCAATTTTATTAAAACTGAAATAACTCTAAAACGGAGCGAGTTAGCCCGATTTTGAGGTCGACCTACGTACACTAGTATAACTAGTGTACGTGCCGAGACCCCAGATCACCTCCTCCAGACCCCCCCAAATTAAATTTTATTTTATCAATTATTCAAATTTTATTTTATTTCAACTTAATTCTAACTATTTTACACATTATAAATTAAAAATTATACACAATAGCCCAGTAAGGTAGGGAGGACCAAGCCCCTTATCCCCCAGAGCAACAAACAGAATTTTGTCATTTTCCAAAATAATTAAGCCGCCACTGAATCTGAACCGACCTTCAAAACTATAACACTAAAACGCTGATAACTCGTTAACGGAGAGAGATAGCCCGATTTTGAGGTCGACCTACGTACACTAGTATAACTAGTGTACGTGCCGAGACCCCAGATCACCTCCTCCAGACCCCCCCAAATTAAATTTTATTTTATCAATTATTCAAATTTTATTTTATTTCAACTTAATTCTAACTATTTTACACATTATAAATTAAAAATTATACACAATAGCCCAGTAAGGTAGGGAGGACCAAGCCCCTTATCCCCCAGAGCAACAAACAGAATTTTGTCATTTTCCAAAATAATTAAGCCGCCACTGAATCTGAACCGACCTTCAAAACTATAACACTAAAACGCTGATAACTCGTTAACGGAGAGAGATAGCCCGATTTTGAGGTCGACCTACGACCGAGCCGAGACTCCAGATCACCTACTCCAGACCCCCCCAAATTAAATTTTATTATCTCTTGTTTATTTTTATTATCAAAAATTTTTAAATTTTACATTTTCTTTTTATTATAAATTAGTATTAGGTATTAAGTTAGGTATTAAGTAAGCTATAGTAGGGACGTTTACAACATACAATTTTTTTTTTTTTTTTTTTTTTTTTTTTTTTTTTTTTTTTTTTTTTTTTTCTCTCGGCTCTTAAGTATAATATAAGACCGTAGGAGTAAAGAAAACTACACAAAATGATTAGGACGCCAGGATTAAACCGTAAAACGGAGGAGACAGAGCTCCCTAAGACTTCTTCTGAAGGGGCACACACCACCACCCAAACCCCTCTTAATATCATCATCCCACCCACCCAACCATCCATAGCAATAGTTGAAACTCCCAAACAAAGGGACAAAGTAGCCGAAGCGAAGCTTTGCTTAATCAAAATAAAATCACAACTAAGACTATCGAGGAATATAAAAACAGAGATAAAAGACGAGATAACCTCGGCGGCGGAGAACTTGTACCAATTGGTGAAGGAGATAGGTCAGATAACTATTAAAAAGAAGGATATAAACAAAACATTCACCCAGCAAGAGGAAAGGGAACCAGAGGCTGATAAAATAGAGATAGAAAAACAACTGTTACAAAAACTAACCGAACATAGCGACCAGATAGAAAAAAATAGAATAGAAATGGAACGCCTTAGGGAAACGATAGAGAAGGGACATAAGGACATTGAAGCAAGGGCAACCTACGCGAGTGTAGTGGCCGCTTCCCCGAGGACGCAGCCCCCGGAGCACGCGGCTATTCACTCGGTGGTAATAACATCAACAGACGAGGAGGAAACAAGCGACCAAGTAATGGAGAAGATAAGAAAGGCGGTCAACGCAAAAGAGGAAGGCTTCCAGATAGATAGGGTACGTAAGGCAAGAGGCAGAAAAGTGATCTTGGGATGCAAGTCGAAAACAGAAGTAGATAGGGTAAGAGAGAGACTAAACAAAGAAGGTGCGGATCTGAGAGTGGAAGAGATTAAAAATAAGGACCCATTAATAATCATAAGAAACGTTAATAGGTTCAACACAGACGAGGACATAGGCAAAGCGCTGAGACAGCAAAATAAGCATCTGTTAAAGGACGTACCGGAGGAACAATACAGAGCCACAATTAGATATAAGAAGAGCGCGCGGAACCCTCACCAGCAACATGTGGTACTGAGTGTGTCCCCCCAAGTATGGAGTATACTAACGGCGGCAAACTGCATACATATCGATATGCAGAGACTGAGGGCAGAAGATCAGTCGCCGTTGGTCCAGTGCTCGAAGTGTCTGGGATACGGGCACACAAAGAAAACGTGCCATGAGGAGAAGGACAGATGCGCTCATTGCGGAGGGTCACACTTCCGAACGGAATGCGAAGTCTACCACGCAAATGAGGCGCCGGCATGTATAAACTGCCAGAAGGCAAGCATAACAAATAACAGGCACAACGCATTCAGCTCGGACTGCCCGGTACGCACAAAATGGGAGACTTTAGCGAGGTCCACAGTAGCCTACCAGTGTTAAGGTGGATACGGGCAATAACCGGAACAGCACAGAAAAACAAGGAGGACACCAGTATCGCGTAATACAAGCCAACCTGCAGAGGTGCAAACAAGCAACAGATGAGCTGATCATGGAGGCAGCTAAAAGGAAGGTTGCGTTTGCACTTCTGCAGGAACCATACACCGGATCAAGCAAGAAAATGAAAACCTACCAGGGCACCCGAACGATCCAATTTGAAGGAAACACGGACAAAACAAACAAGTCTGCAATTGTGGTGTTCGATGACAACATTGACGTAACCCAGTGCCCCAGGCTGACCACAGAAAACATTGCAGTGGCACGACTGAGAACTGAGGCCTGGAACATTGTTGTCATCTCGGTATACCTGGAGGGAGATGCAAAAATAGAAGAAGACATAGAACACATCCAAGAAATTATCAAAGTAGTGGGAAATAAAAGCATGATACTGGGGGGGGATGTAAACGCGTGGAACATATGGTGGGGGAGTAGGGAGAATAATAGGAGAGGGCAAGAGTTGGCAGGAGCATTGGACGAGATGGAGCTGCACATTCTCAACCAGGGCTTCAAACCCACCTTTGATTGTCACAGAGGAGGAAGGCATTTTACAAGCTGTGTGGACATCACGGTGTGCACGTCAGATATGCTTGGCAAAATAGCAAACTGGAGACTGGACGGTAACCTCACAGTGTCAGACCACAAAGCAATCCTGTTCGAAGTAAATCTGAGAAAATCAAAAGGCATAGATATTAAAAGAACAACTAGAATTTATAACACAAGAAAAGCAGATTGGACAGAATTCAGAACAGACATTAAACAGAATTGGGAAAGAATAAACATTAATTTGGAAGAAATAACAAAAATAACGACAGAAGAAGAACTAAACAATAAAGTAGAAGAATACACTAAAGTCATAGAAGAAGCATGCAAACGAAATATACCTGAGGCCGGACAAAAGAAGAAAGCAGGATTGACTTGGTGGACAGAAGAACTGACACAGAAGAAGAAAGAGGTGAAAACACTTAAAAAGCGCATACCAAATGCCGCTCAGGTGCGCAGAGAGAGTGTTGTCCAAGCATATCTGGACGCGAAGGAGGAATACCGGCAGCTTGTGGAGAAAGCCAGAACAACAAGCTGGAAAAAGTTCTGCGAAAAACAAGATAGGGAAACCATGTGGGATGGAATATATAGGGTGATAGGCCGCACGACAGTTAGGCAGGAGGACACCCCCCTGATTAAAAATGGGAAAGTATTGGAAGGCGAAGAGTCTGCCAGGGCTCTAGCGGAGGCATTCTATCCGGAAGACGATGCGCTGTCGGACAGTGTAGCCCACAAGGCAATTAGAATTAGGGCAGAAAAATTGAGCGAGGACAGAGGTGATGAGCTACCTGACCCTCCATTCACTATCGAAGAGCTGATGATTGCGACGGATAGCTTCAACCCAAAAAAGGCGCCAGGGCTAGATGGGTTCACTCCGGACATATGTAGGGCAGCCATAGCGTGCAAACCGGAGTTATTTTTAGCGTTGCTCAATAAATGCCTAGAGCTATCGCTCTTCCCTACGGTGTGGAAAGAGGCGGTAATAGTTATCTTAAGGAAACCGGGGAAAGATGACTACTCAAATCCCAAATCCTACCGGCCGATTGGGCTATTGCCGGTATTAGGGAAAATTTATGAGAAGATGCTGGTGAAGCGAGTCAGGTGGCATACCCTCCGACAAATGAGTCCCAAGCAGTACGGGTTCACACCGCAACGCAGTGCCGAGGACTCCCTCTATGACCTTATCAAGCATATCAGATCAAAACTGAAAGAGCAAAAAATTACATTAATCATATCGCTCGACATAGAGGGAGCCTTCGACAGTGCTTGGTGGCCCGCGGTAAGATGTAGGCTAGCCGAATCAAATTGCCCAGAAAATATCCGCAAAGTTTTAGATAGTTACCTGACGAACCGGAAGGTCAGGGTGAGATACGCTGGAGCAGAAGCTCGGAAGGCAACAGAGAAGGGATGTGTCCAAGGTTCCATCGGGGGACCCACATTCTGGAACGTTTTGCTGGATCCGTTATTAGCCAGTCTGGAAATGGGAGGGAACTACTGTCAGGCGTTCGCTGACGATGTGGTTCTGGTTTTCTCCGGCGATACAGCACTCGAGGTCCAGAGACAGGCGAATGCCGCCCTAAAACATGTCCAGGAGTGGGGTGAAGACAATAAACTGAAGTTTGCGCCTCAAAAGACAAAGGCCATGATAATTACAAACAAACTGAAGCACGACACACCACTTCTGAGCATGGGAGGGGTGGACATAGCCATGTCAAAGGAAATAAAGATACTGGGGTTGACGATAGACCATAAACTAACATTCAATGCACACGTAGCAAATGTCTGCCGCAAGGCATTGAACATATACAAACAGTTAGCGAGGGCAGCCAAAGTGGAGTGGGGGATCTCGCCGGAGATAACCAGAACTATATACGTAGCAGTAATAGAGCCTATTATAATGTACGCAGCAAGTGCCTGGTATCCAGCTGCTGAGAAATTAGGGATTAGGAAGTTTTTGAATGAGGTTCAGCGCGGATTCGTACAAAAAATGATAAAGTCTTATAGGACCACTTCGCTCAACGCGGCATTGTTGCTCTCGGGGATGCTTCCGCTGGATCTTAGGATCAGGGAAGCAGCCTCTCTTTATGAAATAAAAAAGGGACACTCAGTAAGAGTAGTCGGGGATAGGAGAGTGGAGCGACCCACACCGTATGTGGAACTACCACACCCAGCGACCCAAAAGGCAATAGAGTTCAAATTGGTGGCAGACGAGGCAGAGCTGGCCCAGCAAGAGGATGCCAGATATAAAATATATACTGACGGTAGTAAAATGAACGACAAAGTTGGGGCGGCTCTATCCTTTTGGGATGGAGACGTTGAAATTGAAACCAAAAAACTCAAGCTGGACCAGTTCTGCACCGTATACCAGGCGGAGTTACTGGCGCTGGTGAAGGCTACCGAGATTGCGACCGAACGGTCCGGTGGTAGCTTCAATATCTACAGCGACTCTAGGTCGGCTCTTGAGGCGATTACGCACGGTGTTTCCCTTCACCCCCTCGTAGTAGCTATAAGAGAAAATATCTCAAAAGTTGTCAAACAGGAAAAGATACTAAGACTCTTTTGGATAAAAGCACACGTGGGGTTGGAGGGGAATGAAAGAGCAGACGCATTGGCAAAAGAGGCAGCTGTGGGTTTGAAGAAAAAGCCGGACTATGATGGATGCCCGGTATCCTTCATCAAGCGTCAGATACGCAATGAAACATTAGAAGTGTGGCACAATAGGTACGCAGAGGGAACCACCGCATCTACCACCAAAATGTTTTTCCCCGACGCGTTGAGCGCGTATAGGCTAATTAAAAAGATAACGCTCAATCCACGGCTGGTGCAGGTGTTGACGGGGCACGGCGGATTTTCCGAGTACTTGCACCGTTTCAAGCGCAAGGACAGCCCGGCGTGTCCCTGCGACACAGGTAGTAGCGAAAGCATAGAACATATCCTAGTGGAATGCCCATTATACACAAACTTAAGATATAACTTAGAGTCAGAAATAGATCGCAACCTTAAAAAAGAAAATTTAGCAGAAATTATAGCCAGTAAAAATATAAGAGATGACTTTTTAGACTTTTGTCAAAACATAGCTAGTAAGGTGATTGAAAGGAACAAAAATTAATGCACTATTGTGTTTTCTATGTATATTTTTCTATTGATAATTATTGTGTTTTATTATTTCTCTTGTACTTGTTGATTATGTGTAATTATTTCGTTTATAAAATTGTCAATATTGTTTTAAAATGTCGATTTTGTTTTATTATTTTAATTGTATTTACAAATTTGGTGTTATTATTCAGTTTTTATTTTGACAATTCTGTTTTATTATTTTAATTGTACTTTTTGATTTTGTGTATTATTTTGTTTATATTTTCAAACTTGTTTATTATTATGTCAGTAAATTTTATTATTTGTCCATATTTTGCTTTTGCACACTATATACTGTGTTAGTTTTAAGGTAGATATTTTTATTAAAATAATGTAAATATAAATAATGGTAAAATAATAGCGTATGTAAGAGATTGTTTAAGGACAGGGCACAATAAAGTGCGAAATTGTTAATTAAGTAAAAAAGTAGATTTGTTAATATAAATAATAGTTAGTAATAAAAAATTGTAACCGCACAGACGGAAATAAATAGTAATTAGTAATAAAGTAGGCACTGGTCTCTCCGTCAATGGAAGACACACCAGTGGGATTTTTTGTAATCTCTAATAAAAAAAAAAAAAAAAAAAAAAAAAAAAAAAAAAAAACCTAACCTAACCTAACCTAACCTAACCTAACCTAACCTAACCTTTTTTTTTTTTTTTTTTTTTTTTTTTGGCGGGAAAAAAATGCCTGACGCACACCCCACCACCCGGGGAAGGCGATGGGGTAGTGTGGGGTTTGCACCCACTAAAAAGACCCGCCGTGTGCCATGCGTCGCCGTAAAAGTGGGCGAGCCCTGGATCGTTCTTACATCCACAGGGCCCGCCGCGGCGACTGTGCCCGGTCCGACTGCCACCGGGCACCCGACTCCTTGGTCGTCCTCTCCTAGCGGCGCTCCGGACACACACAGAGCGCCGCTCCGTCGCGGAAGGCATCAGCGGGCGGTGGAAAAAGGTCCCCGTTCCTCCGCCCGCGGCCTCGCTCAGGGCGGCATATGGTTCGCGGCGTACGCGCGCCTTCGCCGCCCAGCTCGCCGGCGGCGATGCGGATCAGCCAGGGGTGAGTCCTCCCTGATCCGCTCCGCCGCCTCCTTCTGCAAGATAACTTCCTCGCAGAAGGATGCGACCGCTTCCCACGACCTCGCGCAGCTCATGGATTGAACCACGGCCGGCAGCGCGAGGTCGTTCCCTATCACTGCGGTGAGTTCCCGACGCTGCAACTCCCAGGCAGGACACTGCTCGAGAGTGTGTTGCACCGAGTCTTCACCGCAGTCGCAGTGGTGGCACATCGGACTCGCCTCCCTCCCAAGCCTATGCAGGTATGTACCGAAGCAACCATGTCCGGTCAATACCTGCACCAGCCTAAAGGAGAGAGTCCCATGCTGCCGCACTGCCCACTCCTCGAGAATCGGCCTGAGCGCCTCCACGGTCCGAACGCCAGCTCGTGGAGCCTCAAGCCGATGCCCCCACCGTACCATCAACGTCCGGTGGGCCTCCTCGCGCCAACCTCGCAACTCCTCGGGCAGGGGGACAGAACCCCCGGCCCGGGCTGCCGCCGCGCGCTTGTAAACCTCGGCGAGCACCTCCGCATCCAAATCCCACGGGGGTGTCCCAGCCAACGCACACGCCGCGTCTGTGGACACCGTGCGGTATCCGCGAATGGCCTTGATCGCCAGGGTACGCTGAGGGCGCCACAAGCGCACCCTGTTCCCGGCGGACAAGGACTCCGCCCACACGGGTGCGCCGTACAGTGCCATCGACCGTACCACCCCCGTGTAAAGCCGCCGGCAGGCGACGCTGGCGCCGCCCACGTTCGGCAAGAGCCGACCGAGAGCGGCGGCAACGCCCTCCAGCTTGGGCACCAGAATGCGGAAGTGCTCGTCAAAGTTCCACCGCCTGTCTATCACTAGGCCCAGATACTTGATCTGGGCCCCGATCCGTACGGGGACCGAGCCAACCGTTATCGAGGCGCCAGCAGGTGGACCGCGACGAGGCCCGTGAAAGAGCACGGCCTCAGTCTTGGCAGGGGCCACCCTAAGCCCCAGCGCCTCGATGCGCCCGACCACTTGGGCCACCCCCTCGTTGGCCAGGCGCGCCGCCTCCTCGAAGCTTTGTCCCCGGGCCGTGACGAGCGTGTCATCCGCATAGCAGATGACGTCCAGGCCCGGGGGAAAAGCTCCACGCAGCACCCAGTCGTAACCGATGTTCCACAGGGGAGTTCCTAGGACTGAACCCTGCGGAACACCGCACGCCATGGGTCTGCGGAGCAAAGCTCCGTCGCGGTCCTCGCACAGAACCACCCTGCCCTCAAGGTAGTCTGCCACCAGCCGCCTCAGGTAAACCGGCACTCCATGGAACCGGAGCGCCTCGCCGATGCAGCCGAACGGCAGACTACCGAAGGCGTTGGCGATATCCAAGGATACCGCCAACAACACCCCTCCGCCAGCGACGGCCTCCTCCGAAGCGGCCCTCAGACGCAGGATGGCATCGATCGTCGAACGCCCAGCGCGGAAACCGTACTGAGCGTCCGACAGACCGGAGCCGACCTCTTCCAGATGCCGGAGGATACGGGTGGCGAGAACTCTCTCAAGCAACTTCCCCGCCTCCTCCAGCAAAACGATAGGCCTGTAGGCCGCCACGGTGTCGGGAGGTCGTCCCGGCTTAGGGAGGAGCACCAGCTTCCCCGCCTTCCAGCAGTCAGGGAACCGTCCGGACGCCAGGCACACGTCGAACAGCTCCCTGAGGCGGTCCCCCATGTGGTTGAGGGCCAGGGCCAACACCCGTCCGGGTACCCCGTCGGGCCCGGGGGCGGTGTTCTTCGAGCGCATCCGAAGAACAGCCGCCGCCACCTCCGCCTCTGTGACGGGCGGAGCACTGAGGTCGGCCTCCCGGTCGTCGGTCTCTGCGGCGACCATTGCCGGGGGCACGTGCTCCGCTCGTTGCGGGAATAGGCCCTCAACCACCTCCACGAGGAAGCCGGGTTGGAGAGTCTCCACAAGGGGGGGACCCCGACAGCGTAGCTTATTCAGCGCAGCTCGGTAGGGGCGGCCCCAGGGGTCACGGTCGAGACCCACCAACAGCTCGTGCCGCGCCTCCTCCTTGGCGCGGCGAATGGCCAGCTTTAGGGCGCACACCTCGTCGATGTACGCCGCATAAAGCCGGTCTTCCCTCTCGACGTCACGGGGGTGACGTCGCCGGCTGCGGGTGTAGGACCTCCGCGCCGCAAACCTAACCTAACCTTTTTTTTTTTTTTTTTTTTTTGGCGGGAAAAAATGCCTGACGCACACCCCACCACCCGGGGAAGGCGATGGGGTAGTGTGGGGTTTGCACCCACTAAAAAGACCCGCCGTGTGCCATGCGTCGCCGTAAAAGTGGGCGAGCCCTGGATCGTTCTTACATCCACAGGGCCCGCCGCGGCGACTGTGCCCGGTCCGACTGCCACCGGGCACCCGACTCCTTGGTCGTCCTCTCCTAGCGGCGCTCCGGACACACACAGAGCGCCGCTCCGTCGCGGAAGGCATCAGCGGGCGGTGGAAAAAGGTCCCCGTTCCTCCGCCCGCGGCCTCGCTCAGGGCGGCATATGGTTCGCGGCGTACGCGCGCCTTCGCCGCCCAGCTCGCCGGCGGCGATGCGGATCAGCCAGGGGTGAGTCCTCCCTGATCCGCTCCGCCGCCTCCTTCTGCAAGATAACTTCCTCGCAGAAGGATGCGACCGCTTCCCACGACCTCGCGCAGCTCATGGATTGAACCACGGCCGGCAGCGCGAGGTCGTTCCCTATCACTGCGGTGAGTTCCCGACGCTGCAACTCCCAGGCAGGACACTGCTCGAGAGTGTGTTGCACCGAGTCTTCACCGCAGTCGCAGTGGTGGCACATCGGACTCGCCTCCCTCCCAAGCCTATGCAGGTATGTACCGAAGCAACCATGTCCGGTCAATACCTGCACCAGCCTAAAGGAGAGAGTCCCATGCTGCCGCACTGCCCACTCCTCGAGAATCGGCCTGAGCGCCTCCACGGTCCGAACGCCAGCTCGTGGAGCCTCAAGCCGATGCCCCCACCGTACCATCAACGTCCGGTGGGCCTCCTCGCGCCAACCTCGCAACTCCTCGGGCAGGGGGACAGAACCCCCGGCCCGGGCTGCCGCCGCGCGCTTGTAAACCTCGGCGAGCACCTCCGCATCCAAATCCCACGGGGGTGTCCCAGCCAACGCACACGCCGCGTCTGTGGACACCGTGCGGTATCCGCGAATGGCCTTGATCGCCAGGGTACGCTGAGGGCGCCACAAGCGCACCCTGTTCCCGGCGGACAAGGACTCCGCCCACACGGGTGCGCCGTACAGTGCCATCGACCGTACCACCCCCGTGTAAAGCCGCCGGCAGGCGACGCTGGCGCCGCCCACGTTCGGCAAGAGCCGACCGAGAGCGGCGGCAACGCCCTCCAGCTTGGGCACCAGAATGCGGAAGTGCTCGTCAAAGTTCCACCGCCTGTCTATCACTAGGCCCAGATACTTGATCTGGGCCCCGATCCGTACGGGGGCCGAGCCAACCGTTATCGAGGCGCCAGCAGGTGGACCGCGACGAGGCCCGTGAAAGAGCACGGCCTCAGTCTTGGCAGGGGCCACCCTAAGCCCCAGCGCCTCGATGCGCCCGACCACTTGGGCCACCCCCTCGTTGGCCAGGCGCGCCGCCTCCTCGAAGCTTTGTCCCCGGGCCGTGACGAGCGTGTCATCCGCATAGCAGATGACGTCCAGGCCCGGGGGAAAAGCTCCACGCAGCACCCAGTCGTAACCGATGTTCCACAGGGGAGGTCCTAGGACTGAACCCTGCGGAACACCGCACGCCATGGGTCTGCGGAGCAAAGCTCCGTCGCGGTCCTCGCACAGAACCACCCTGCCCTCAAGGTAGTCTGCCACCAGCCGCCTCAGGTAAACCGGCACTCCATGGAACCGGAGCGCCTCGCCGATGCAGCCGAACGGCAGACTACCGAAGGCGTTGGCGATATCCAAGGATACCGCCAACAACACCCCTCCGCCAGCGACGGCCTCCTCCGAAGCGGCCCTCAGACGCAGGATGGCATCGATCGTCGAACGCCCAGCGCGGAAACCGTACTGAGCGTCCGACAGACCGGAGCCGACCTCTTCCAGATGCCGGAGGATACGGGTGGCGAGAACTCTCTCAAGCAACTTCCCCGCCTCCTCCAGCAAAACGATAGGCCTGTAGGCCGCCACGGTGTCGGGAGGTCGTCCCGGCTTAGGGAGGAGCACCAGCTTCCCCGCCTTCCAGCAGTCAGGGAACCGTCCGGACGCCAGGCACACGTCGAACAGCTCCCTGAGGCGGTCCCCCATGTGGTTGAGGGCCAGGGCCAACACCCGTCCGGGTACCCCGTCGGGCCCGGGGGCGGTGTTCTTCGAGCGCATCCGAAGAACAGCCGCCGCCACCTCCGCCTCTGTGACGGGCGGAGCACTGAGGTCGGCCTCCCGGTCGTCGGTCTCTGCGGCGACCATTGCCGGGGGCACGTGCTCCGCTCGTTGCGGGAATAGGCCCTCAACCACCTCCACGAGGAAGCCGGGTTGGAGAGTCTCCACAAGGGGGGGACCCCGACAGCGTAGCTTATTCAGCGCAGCTCGGTAGGGGCGGCCCCAGGGGTCACGGTCGAGACCCTCCAACAGCTCGTGCCGCGCCTCCTCCTTGGCGCGGCGAATGGCCAGCTTTAGGGCGCACACCTCGTCGATGTACGCCGCATAAAGCCGGTCTTCCCTCTCGACGTCACGGGGGTGACGTCGCCGGCTGCGGGTGTAGGACCTCCGCGCCGCAAAACACGCTGCGCGAAGGGAGGCAAGCTCCGGGGACCACCAGTAGACCTCCGTCTTCGGGGACCAACACTTAGCACGGGGCATGGCCGTATCGCAGATTTGCGTAATCGCATCGCGAAAACGGCCAGCCGCAGCGTCGGCACCCTCGGACGAAGGCGGGGAGGCGAACCAATTGGAAATAATGGCCGCCTCCTCTAGCAGGACCTTGTCCATTCGCCCCACAGCCCACCGCGGAAACGCGCCGCCACGCCGAGAGGGAACGTGACCCCTTCTGGGGCCCTGGGACCGGGAGAGCTCGAATCGGATGTATCTATGATCCGAGAGCGTCTCAACCTCATCCAGGACACGCCAGCTCCTTACTTGCGCTTCGACGGCAGGGGTAGCGAACGAGAGGTCCACTATCGACCCCCCCTGCCGACGAACGCACGTGTCGGTGGTGCCTCTGTTGAGGAGACAGAGGCCCACCGACGTCGCCCACTCTTCGACTGCCCGACCGCGGGCATCCGTTCCGGGGGAGCCCCACGCCGTAGATTTGGCATTGAAGTCCCCCAGAACGAGCACCTGACGAGGTGCTGTCCGCCGTATCGAGGCCTCCACTCTATTGAGGAAGACCTCGAATTCCGCCAGACTCCGGTTTGGGGAGAAGTACACGCCGAACAGCGTTACCTCCCCCCAATCGGCAGCAATGAACCCCTCGCCCCTGTCTCTGAGCGACAAGGGTGGGGAGCGAAGCGCAGCGGAGCTGACGATGGCCACGGAGCCGTCCCGGTCACCCACCCAATTTGGGCAGGGAGGAACGAAGTAGGGCTCCGCGGCTACGGCCACACCTATTGACCACTCCGCCATCGCTTGCAGGAGGAGGTCCTGGGCGCCGGCGGAGTGGTTCAAATTCACGACAAATCCACACCTACGCTGGGGGTCGCGGGAACAACGATACTTCCGCAACCCCCAGCTAGTGCCGGCCCGCCACTGCGGGCCTCGATCTCGTGTTGGGGGGAGTGAGGTGTTTGCACCCCCCGCAACGTCTAAGAGGGGCGCGCGTGGAACACTACGCGCCACCACCTCGGGTCCAGATGTGTGGGGGGCGACGGACATCCCCGAGTCCGTCGCCCTAGGACCCATTTAGGGGGGCCGGAAGAGGGCGTTGTCTGCCCTCCGCCGACGCCCGGCGCGTCTGCTGCGGATCGGGTTAGCGGATGAAATAATAACCTAACCTAACCTAACCTAACCTTTTTTAACCTTTTTTTTTTTTTTTTTTTTTTTGTTCTCCCAGGAAAATTCCTCACGAATACGCAGTGGCTCGGGGAAACCACTGTGTTATGTGGGGTTTGCACCCACTAAAAACCTGGAGTATTCCGTCTCTCGCCTACGGGGCTGCGGGACCCACTAGGCACACGACCGCGTGCCCCGCTGGCGTTGCTCCGCAACGGAGCCCTTCTCTCCGGGGCGGGGCTGAATCCCAGGTTACCTGAGACCCAGCCCCGCCCAATTCCACCTCTGTCTTTTTCTCTCCTTCTTGCACTGAGGCGCCCCGGAATACGTGGGCGTCCCAGTGCGGGACCTTTGTGCGGACGGCGGACCCCGATCCGCCGCCCGCGGTCCCCGGCTTACGGCGCCATTCGGCCCGCGAAGGCCAGACGCCGCCTTCCGCGTCTGCGGCGGCGCATCGGGGCCGAGTCGACGTCGTCTTCCCGGTCCCGCTCCGCCGCCTCCTTCTGCGACATGACAGTATCGCAGAAGGTCGCTGCCGCCTGCCAAGCCTCGTCGCTGTCGACCATCTCCCTGAGGACGGCCGGCAGCGACAGGTCATTGCCAATTGTCGCGGACAGGGTGGCACGAGGGACCTCCCAAGCTGGGCACTCCTCGCGCGTGTGTTGCGCCGTGTCCGCGACTCCCGCCACACAGTGGTGGCACACGTCCGTAGGCTCCCTTCTTGCCACCCGGCACAGGTATCTCCCAAAGCATCCATGCCCGGTGATCATCTGTGTCAGGTGGAAGGAGAGAGCTCCATGCCGCCGCTCGAGCCACTCGTGAAGAATGGGCCGAACGGCGGTCACCAACTCCCTACTCACGACCGTCTCTTCTAGGCGGGCCGCCCACCTCCGCAGGAGAGTGTCTCGCCCCTCCTCTCGCCAGCGTTGAATCTCCCGCGGATGGGGACGGCCACCACCAGCTATCGCCTCTTTTATTCGCCAGTACACCGCGGCGAGTACCTCTGCGTCGAGGTCCCACGGCGGTGTACCGGCGAGCACACACGCGCCGACGCACGACACGGTGCGGTACGCCCGGGCCACCCTGAGTGCCATGGCGCGCTGCGGTCTTCGCAGCGCTGCCAGGTTTTGGTTGCTCATGGCACCTGCCCATATTGGCGCCCCGTAGAGCGCCATGGAGCGCACCACACCCGTGTACAGGCGTCGGCAAACTCCACCAGGCCCCCCAACGTTTGGGAGGATCCGTCCCAAGGCCCCAGCAGTGGCCAACAACTTTGGGGCCAACCGCCGGAAGTGCTCCTCGAACTTCCATCGACCGTCGAGGACGAGCCCCAGGTACTTCATACTTGTACCGACGGCGATGGAAGTCCCTCCCACGATAATTGAGGCCTCCGGCGGCGGCTTGTTTCTGGGCCCGTGAAAGAGTAGGGCCTCTGACTTTTCCAGGGCCACCTCGAGCCCCAGGGCACGGATCCTCATCACCACCTGGGCCACACCCGCCGTGGCGAGCAGGGACGCCTCTCTGTAGGTGCCGCCGCGGGCCAACACGAGGGTGTCGTCGGCGTAGCATATGACGCTGACCCCCCGCAGAGTGGCCCCGCGCAGCACCCAGTCGTAACCGATGTTCCACAGGGGAGGGCCTAAAACAGACCCCTGTGGAACACCGCACGACATTTCCCTCCTGCCTTCGCCGGCCCTCGTCGGGAACACGACGGCTCTGCCGGCGAAGTAGTCGGCGATGACCCTCTGCAGGTACTGCGGCACGCCGTGGTATCGCAACGCCGTTTTGATCGTTTCCCAGGGCAGCGTGTTGAATGCGTTGCGGATGTCCAATGACACCGCAAGCATCACGCCGCCCCGGGAGACCGCCTCCTCGGCGAGGTCCCTCACCTGCGCAATGGCATCCAGGGTCGACCGACCCCGGCGGAAACCGAACTGCGCGTCGTCCAGATCCGGAGCCATGCACTCGGCCAGGCGAGCCGCGAGCACTCGCTCGAAGAGCTTGCTCACCTCGCCGAGCAACACGATCGGACGGTAGGACGACGGCAGTCCGGCCGGGCGCCCCGCCTTTGGCAGCAGCACTAATTTGCCCGTTTTCCATTGCTGCGGGAATCGACCCTGCGCCACACATGCGGTGAAGAGGGACCTCACCCTCTCGCCTATCTCCTCCAGCGCGACCGCTAGGGCCGTCCCCGGAACGCCGTCCGGGCCCGGGGCGGTCCTCTTCATTTTGAGTCTGAGAACAACGGGGGTCTGGGCCGAGCCTTGCGGGCCGGTGGGGAGCGCGGAGACATCAAATCGGATATAACGATGATCCGACAGTGTCTCCACGCCCACCACCACTCTCCAATCCCGGACACGGCGCGCCAGGGCAGGCGATGCCAGTGTGATGTCGACTATCGACCCACCCTGTTGCCGCACGCACGTGTCCTCCGACCCCGTGTTGAGGACGACCAAGCCAATGGAGACCGCCCACTCCTCCAGACACTCACCCCGCGCATCCGTCACCGGGGATCCCCACGCCAAAGATTTGGCGTTGAAATCCCCAGCGACTAGCACGGGGCTAGGGGCGACCTGCCCAACCAGAGCCCCCACCTCCCCGAGCATTTGCTCAAAGTCGGCGAGAGCCCGGTTCGGCGAGAAATACACCCCTATAACTGTGACGTCACCTACGGCAGCCAGAATGTAGCCCCTACCCCTCGACACATTGCCAATGGGCGGGGCGCCGGCGGCTGCCGGGGCGACGATGGCCACCAATCCGTCGCGGTCCCCGACCCAGTCATCACGGGTGGGGACGAAGTAGGGCTCCGCGACCACGGCTACTTTGATTCCCCACTCTGCCAGGGATTGGGTCAAAAGATCCTGGGCCCTGGCAGAGTGGTTAATATTCGCCTGTAAAATGGGGAGTCCGGGCATTTATGGGACGGTCTCCATTGGCTCCTCCGCTGTTGGTCTACTGGCAGGCTCACCGCTGCCCTTAGCCTTAGTCGGTTTTGTTTTAGGCGTGGCTTTGCCCACGCAGCCCGCACCGCCGAGAGGGTGCCCCGCCGGTTTGCCCGCTGCTGCGCAGGTGGCGCAGTTGGGCTCGGCCCGGCACTCACGCGCCCGGTGGCCTGGCTTTCCGCAGCGGAAGCATAGACTGCTGCGGTCCACCTCCGACCCACACTTGCTGGCGACGTGGCCCAGGTTGAGGCACCTGAAGCACCTCAGGGGCCTCGCCTCCAGCAGGGTGACCCTCGCTGTGATCCACCCCACTTTAAGACGGTTTGCGCCGACCACCGTCTTGGCGGCGGCCACCGGGCAGCCCAGCCACATCGTGGCGCGTTCGCCGATGACACCGGGTCTTATGTCATCGGCGTGACACTCTCCCTGCGCTGCGAATGCCGCAACGACTTCTGCGGCGGTGACTGAGTCGTCCAGCCCCGAAACGAGCACATCCACTCTTTTTGTGGGGCGGGAGACCCTGACGACGTCTGCGCTGAGGACCTCTCTCAGCTTTAAAGCCAGAGAGTCGGCCTTCTCAGCGCCCCCATCCCCGAAGATTTCGAGGATGCGGGCGCCGGTGACCGTGGTCCTACAGCGCATCTCGTCTATACCCAGACTCGCCATATCAACGCGAGTCCGGGCCTCCCGCAGAATCGTGCCGTAGCTGGCACCACGCTCTGCCGCGCCCGGCTGCAGTGTTAGTGTCACCGCAGCCGTTTTCGGCGCACGCAGCTTCGTCACCGCCGCCGCCTTCTTTCTCTGGGCGCTCTGGGTGCCCGTCTGCTTGCCCTTGCCTTTAGCGCCCCGAGCAGCGACCAGACTCCACTGCTCCGTCAATGGGGGCGGTGGAGGAGCGTCCCTCATCGGGCTTGGGTCCCTGACAGGGGCCGGGGCCGACTTTTTGCCCTTGCCTTTGCCCTTATTTTGAGGCAGAGGCGCGGGTGGCGTTTTGTTCTTCTTTGGGGCAGGGGCCTTTGCCTCCACCGACTTGGATAGCTCGGGTATAGGGGCTGCCCCTGCCGCAGTCACGTCCTCCGCATTTCTCGTGTCAGCCGCCAGCGGCGGCCGCAATCTCGGCTCCGGTAGGAGGCGACACTCGAGCCCTTCGAGTCGTGCATTCAGCATGTTGCCGAATTGCACGACGCTGGCCCGAGATATCTCCTCCACCATTTTCCTTATCGCGTCAGGTGCTGCCGCCGCTGCTGCCACCACTGGTCGGCTTTTTGCCTCGGCCAGTTGGGCCGTGAGCCGCCGATTTTCGGCCTCCAGGTACGCCACCTCCTCAGGCACCGTACGGGCCCTTATACCGCCAGCGGCCTCCTTGATGATAGAGGCCGCATCCTTCAACGTCTTGATGAAGGTTCCTTTGAGCCCCTTTTTTGACTTGGTGGCCACCATCTCCACAATCTGCGCAGCCTCCAGCAGCAGAAGGTTAAGGGCTGCCAGAGATGCGATGTTCGGCCCTATCCATCAGTCGGACATCGCACCCCCCTCCTCCTCGTTCAGGCCAGCAGCAGCCGAAACGCCAACCTCTGGCACCACGGCGGCGGTAGCGGCAGGCTGTCTCGGCGCCTGAGCTTTTCCTCTCTTTGGGGGAGGATTGCACATCCTCCCCTGCATTATATGGCCTGCGGGGCGGCCACTGGCGGCACAGACAGCGCAGTGCGGCGCGGCCGCCTTGCACTCGGTGGACTTGTGGGCCTTGCCCTTGCCTTGTGGACCTCCTTGCCGCAACGGTAACAGCTGTCCGTCCGATCCACCGTGGACGGACAGAGGGGCCGGGTGTGCCCGACTCCAAAGCACCTGTAGCACCGCAAGGGCTGCGCCGCAAGTGCCCGGACCACACCCGAGCCGAAGCCGACGTTAAGCCGTCCTTTGTCAAGGACGGCTTTGGCCGCGGCGACTGGGCACTCCAGCCGAATGGCGCCCATGCCGCCGCGACCGGGCCTAATGTCCCGGCTTCGCACCGCTGCGACGCCACAGCCCCCCATTGCTGCGACCGCCGCCACCACCTCCTCCTTGGTGACCGTATCGTCAAGATCGGTCACCTCAATGGCCGCCGTCTTCACGGGCCTGGCCACCTTGGCCGCGTCCGCGATGACCTCCCGCAACTTTGTCGCGAAGAGGTCCGCGTTGGCACTGCCCTCTGCCCCCGGGAACTCGAAAATTCGAGCCCCGGCTTGGGTCCGCCGGCAGGAGACCTTGCCGATCCCCAGCTGGGTGGGATCGGCATTGGCACGCGCCCGCAACAAAATGGACGCGTAGGTCTCCCCACGCTCCGCAGCCTCCGTGGTGAGCGTCACCACGACGGCTGCGGTCTTAGGAGGAACTAGATTCCTCCTGGTGCCGGCGGTTTGGGCTGTGGGAGCAGCGCTGGCGGCCCCGGGAGGCGGCCCTTTCCCCTTTCCATTCCCTTTCCCTTTGCCGGTTGCCTGCGACTGGCTGGGAGGGGTGGTGGTGGCGGGGATGGCAGGGACGACAGCTGCCGCGCCCTTGCCCTTGCCCTTGCCCTTCCCCCTGCCAACCACCCTCGTCCAGCCCTGCTGGTTGGTCGGGGTGGTGGCAGGCAGAAGGGGGTCCTCCTCCCTTTGTGGGGTTGGCTCCGGCCCACCCCTCCTCTTATCAGAGGCAAGCGGCAGCCGGTAGCTTTTCTCGGGCAGGAGCCGGTCCTCAATGCCTGCGATGCAGGCCCTCGTGAAGGCCCTCTCCTCCATCACAACCTTGCGGACGATATCCTCAAGGTTGGGGGAGGTGGGGCCCTCTCCCGCAGGTCGCGGCTCAGCCTGAGTTGGCCGGGCCGTGGCTTCAGCCAGTTTCTGGTGAAGCTGGCTGACCTCCGGCCGAGGCGATCGACCTTCGCCTGCAGTTGCCGCGTCTCGTCGGTCGCCTGCCGCTGCACCAGCTCCGCGACGATGCCACGCATGCTCACGGCCCGGCATTTCAGGGACTTCTGAAAAGTCCCCTTTAAGTGGGAGGACTTGGAGGCGACCACCACTATCTCCTCCTCGTCCTCTGCCGCCATCCGCTCCAGCTCGGCCAGGGAGTGGTCCGAGTACAGGACTCGGGACGCGCCGTATCCAGAGCTGGCCCGGGAGACGCGCGCCCGTTGCTCGTTGGCCTCAACCCGCTCCTCCAGCTCTTTCTCGAGCTGCGTCCGCCGAGCCACGTCCAACTCGCGTTGGGCGTCCGCTAGACCCACGTCGTGGGTAACCGCTAACGGTTTTGTGGCCTTTTTGGCCTTGGCCTTTCTACCTGTCTCCTTCGCCGAACCCGACCCGGCCGAGGAGACATCGGAACCCTCCTTTAGGAAGGCCCGCTTGCGCGATCTCGATGGTGGTCGGGAATCCCCGACCACCATCGAGCTCGCGCCCGACACAACAGACTCGTTGTCGGAGTCCGACTCGTCCAACAACGTGTCGGACTCCGACAACGCGTCGCGTTGGCCCTTAGAAGGGCCTTTTGGTTGGCCCTGAGAAGGGCCTTTTGGTTTGCCGAGGGCAGACCGCGTTTTCGGCATTTTCATAGTCAGACAGTATCGTACACGATAAGACACAGATAAAATTCGCTACGATAACCTAACCTAACCTTTTTTTTTTTTTTTTTTTTTTGATCACGCTGGGAAAAAATGCTTTACGCATACCCACCCATTGGGGGAATGGGGGGCTATGTGGGACTCCCCGGGCTGAGGCCCGGTATACCCACTAAAATAACCCAGCGGCACTCCCGCATCGTCTTTATGGAGGAGGACTGGGAAACTGGCACAGCCTTTACGTCCAGTCCTCCGCCGACGACCGCCCGCCTTTACAGCGGGGCCTTCACGCCCCTCCCTTAGTGGAGGGGCCCAGGAACGACCGCAGTGCTCGGCCGTTCCCGCCCGACGAGGGTGGCGATTAGTGCAATGCGAGCGAAAGGTGCCCCCGCACCTATCGCCCGCTAATCGCCACCAGGAGGTGGGAGGAGACGATCGTACAACCGCCTTCTCCCACCCCTTCTTCGCCTGCGGAGCGGCGGCGCGAGAGGATCGTCCTCCCGCGCACGCTCCGCCGCCTCCTTTTGCGACATCACGACCTCGCAAAAGGAGGCAACCGCCGCCCAGGCCTCCTCACTCCCCAGCATGGAGTTGACCACGCCGGGGAGCGAGAGGTCCTGCCCGATTACACTATTGAGGACACGGCGCTGCCCTGCCCAGGCTGGGCACACCTCGAGGGTGTGCTGCGCCGTGTCCTCCGCCGCTCCGCAGTCGTGGCACGCCGGGGTTTCCTCCCTCCGGATCCGGTGCAGGTGCGTTCCGAAACAACCATGTCCGGACAACACCTGCACTAGACGGAACGAAAGGAAACCGTGGGGTCGCTCGAGCCAGCCCTGCAGGACTGGACCGAGCGCGTCCAGCGTCCGGCGGCCAAAGGTGGCGGTGGCGAGGTCCTCCGTCCAGTGACGGACGATCGCGTCCCTCGCCTCCCGCCGCACGGCCTCCCGCTCTTCCGCAGCGGGGCGCTCTCCCAGCGCTTTACGCCGTGCCGACCACTCGTACACTCTGGCGAGCACCCATGCCTCCAACTCCCAGGGAGGGGTGCCCGCCAGAGCGCACGCCGCCCCGAAGCCCACCGAGCGGTAGGCCCTCGCCACCCGCTGTGCAATGGCCCTTTGGGGCCTGCGGATGGCGGTCGCGTTCTCCCTTCTCTGGAGGGAGTCCGCCCAGATGGGGGCCCCGTAAAGGGCCATACTCTTCAAGATGCCGGCATATAATCGCCGGCATCGCTCCTTCGGCCCCCCCAAGTTGGGGAGGAGTGGAGATGTCGAACCGCACATAACGGTGGTCCGACATGGTCTCCACCATCTCCACCCGCCAGTTCACGACGCGGGCGGCAAGCACGGGGGTGGCAAACGACACGTCGACCACCGATCCTCCCCGCTGCCGCACACACGTGTGAACCTCCCCCCTGTTTAGGAGGGAAACACCGCACGAAGCCACCCAATATTCGACGGCGCGTCCCCGGACGTTACACGAGGCGGCCGGGTTGCCCCAGGCCGCCGACTTCGCGTTCAGGTCACCTATAACGGCGACCTGGCGTGGCGCCGCCCTCCCGACGACTGCCGTTAGGACTTCGAGAAAGTTCTCGAAGTCCCGTAGAGGGCGGTTTGGGGAGAAATAAACCCCGACCAGGGCTATTTCTCCCCACGTGGCGGCCACGTATCCCGGCCCCCTCTCTAAGAGCGAGAGGGGAGGGGAGTCCGTGGCAGGCCGCGACACCAACGCCACCAAGCCGTCCCGATCACCCAGCCAGGTACTGGGAACCGAGTACGGCTCGGCGACCACCGCCACGTCCACCAACCACTCGGCCATGGTCTGCATGAGCAGATCCTGGGCCGCCCGGCAGTGGTTGGTGTTCGCCTGAAGGATGCGATGTTCGGCCCTATCCATCAGTCGGACATCGCACCACCCTCGTCCAGCCCTGCTGGTTGGTCGGGGTGGTGGCAGGCAGAAGGGGGTCCTCCTCCCTTTGTGGGGTTGGCTCCGGCCCACCCCTCCTCTTATCAGAGGCAAGCGGCAGCCGGTAGCTTTTCTCGGGCAGGAGCCGGTCCTCAATGCCTGCGATGCAGGCCCTCGTGAAGGCCCTCTCCTCCATCACAACCTTGCGGACGATATCCTCAAGGTTGGGGGAGGCGGGGCCCTCTCCCGCAGGTCGCGGCTCAGCCTGAGTTGGCCGGGCCGTGGCTTCAGCCAGTTTCTGGTGAAGCTGGCTGACCTCCGTCTGCAGGCGATCGACCTTCGCCTGCAGTTGCCGCGTCTCGTCGGTCGCCTGCCGCTGCACCAGCTCCGCGACGATGCCACGCATGCTCACGGCCCGGCATTTCAGGGACTTCTGAAAAGTCCCCTTTAAGTGGGAGGACTTGGAGGCGACCACCACTATCTCCTCCTCGTCCTCTGCCGCCATCCGCTCCAGCTCGGCCAGGGAGTGGTCCGAGTACAGGACTCGGGACGCGCCGTATCCAGAGCTGGCCCGGGAGACGCGCGCCCGTTGCTCGTTGGCCTCAACCCGCTCCTCCAGCTCTTTCTCGAGCTGCGTCCGCCGAGCCACGTCCAACTCGCGTTGGGCGTCCGCTAGACCCACGTCGTGGGTAACCGCTAACGGTTTTGTGGCCTTTTTGGCCTTGGCCTTTCTGCCTGTCTCCTTCGCCGAACCCGACCCGGCCGAGGAGACATCGGAACCCTCCTTTAGGAAGGCCCGCTTGCGCGATCTCGATGGTGGTCGGGAATCCCCGACCACCATCGAGCTCGCGCCCGACACAACAGACTCGTTGTCGGAGTCCGACTCGTCCAACAACGTGTCGGACTCCGACAACGCGTCGCGTTGGCCCTTAGAAGGGCCTTTTGGTTGGCCCTGAGAAGGGCCTTTTGGTTTGCCGAGGGCAGACCGCGTTTTCGGCATTTTCAGTAGTCAGACAGTATCGTACACGATAAGACACAGATAAAATTCGCTACGATCGCACAGTTAACTTTGGCCGTACCCAGTTTGCCACTCCGTTACGGTGGTCAAACTGGGACGTTTCCGGGGGTCACGACGTGGACGTAAAAACTGTGAGGGGAACCCCCAACCTAACCTAACCTTTTTTTTTTTTTTTTTTGATCACGCTGGGAAAAAATGCTTTACGCATACCCACCCATTGGGGGAATGGGGGGCTATGTGGGACTCCCCGGGCTGAGGCCCGGTATACCCACTAAAATAACCCAGCGGCACTCCCGCATCGTCTTTATGGAGGAGGACTGGGAAACTGGCACAGCCTTTACGTCCAGTCCTCCGCCGACGACCGCCCGCCTTTACAGCGGGGCCTTCACGCCCCTCCCTTAGTGGAGGGGCCCGGGAACGACCGCAGTGCTCGGCCGTTCCCGCCCGACGAGGGTGGCGATTAGTGCAATGCGAGCGAAAGGTGCCCCCGCACCTATCGCCCGCTAATCGCCACCAGGAGGTGGGAGGAGACGATCGTACAACCGCCTTCTCCCACCCCTTCTTCGCCTGCGGAGCGGCGGCGCGAGAGGATCGTCCTCCCGCGCACGCTCCGCCGCCTCCTTTTGCGACATCACGACCTCGCAAAAGGAGGCAACCGCCGCCCAGGCCTCCTCACTCCCCAGCATGGAGTTGACCACGCCGGGGAGCGAGAGGTCCTGCCCGATTACACTATTGAGGACACGGCGCTGCCCTGCCCAGGCTGGACACACCTCGAGGGTGTGCTGCGCCGTGTCCTCTGTCGCGCCGCAGTCGTGGCACGCTGGGGTTTCCTCCCTCCGGATCCGGTGCAGGTGCGTTCCGAAACAACCATGTCCGGACAACACCTGCACTAGACGGAACGAGAGGAAACCGTGAGGCCGCTCGAGCCAGTCCCGCAGGACTGGACCGAGCGCGTCCAGCGTCCGACGGCCAAAGGCGGCGGTGGCGAGGTCCTCCGTCCAATGGACGATGATAGCGTCCCTCGCCTCCCGCCGCACAGCCTCCCGCTCTTCGGCGGCGGGGCGCTCCCCGAGCGCCTTCCGCCGCGCCGTCCATTCGTACACTCTGGCGAGCACCCATGCCTCCAACTCCCAGGGAGGGGTGCCCGCCAGAGCGCACGCCGCCGAGAAACCCACTGAGCGGTAGGCCCTCGCCACCCGCTGTGCAATGGCCCTTTGTGGCCTGCGGATGGCGGTTGCATTCTCCCTCCTTTGGAGGGAGTCCGCCCAGATGGGTGCCCCGTAGAGGGCCATACTCTTGAGGATGCCGGCATAGAGGCGCCGGCATCGCGTCTTGGGCCCCCCCAGGTTCGGGAGGAGCCATGAGAGGGCGTCCGCGGCTCTCAGCAGGCGCGTCGAAAGCCCGCTAAAGTGCGGGCCGAAGCGCCACCTGCTGTCAAGCACGAGGCCCAGATATTTCATCTGGACCCCGACCTCTATCCGGACGCCCTCCACCAAGATATGGGCGTCAGGAGGGCGGCGCTGCCGAGGCCCGTGGAAGAACACGGCCTCGGTCTTGTTCAGCGCAACCTAACCTTTTTTTTTTTTTTTTTGATCACGCTGGGAAAAAATGCATTACGCATACCCACCCATTGGGGGAATGGGGGGCTATGTGGGACTCCCCGGGCTGAGGCCCGGTATACCCACTAAAATAACCCAGCGGCACTCCCGCATCGTCTTTATGGAGGAGGACTGGGAAACTGGCACAGCCTTTACGTCCAGTCCTCCGCCGACGACTGCCCGCCTTTACGGCAGGCCCCTCACGCCCCTCCCTTAGTGGAGGGGCCCGGGAACGACCGCAGTGCTCGGCCGTTCCCGCCCGACGAGGGTGGCGATTTGTGCAATGCGAGCGAGAGGTGCCCCCGCACCTGTCGCCCGCTAATCGCCACCAGGAGGTGGGAGGAGACGGTCATACAACCGCCTTCTCCCACCCCTTCTTCGCCTGCGGAGCGGCGGCGCGAGAGGATCGTCCTCCCGCGCACGCTCCGCCGCCTCCTTTTGCGACATCACGACCTCGCAAAAGGAGGCAACCGCTGCCCAGGCCTCCTCACTCCCCAGCATGGAGTTGACCACGCCAGGGAGCGAGAGGTCCTGCCCGACAACATCTATCAGGACACGACGCAGTTCAGCCCAGGCTGGGCACACCTCTAGGGTGTGCTGCGCCGTGTCCTCTGCCGCGCCGCAGTCGTGGCACGCTGGGGTTTCCTCCCGCCGGATCCGGTGCAGGTGCGTTCCGAAACAACCATGTCCGGACAACACCTGCACTAGACGGAACGAGAGGAAACCGTGAGGCCGCTCGAGCCAGTCCCGCAGGACTGGACCGAGCGCGTCCAGCGTCCGACGGCCAAAGAAGGCGGTGGCGAGGTCCTCCGTCCAGTGACGGACGATTGCGTCCCTCGCCTCCCGCCGCACGGCCTCCCGCTCTTCGGCGGCGGGGCGCTCCCCGAGCGCCTTCCGCCGTGCCGTCCATTCGTACACTCTGGCGAGCACCCATGCCTCCAACTCCCAGGGAGGGGTGCCCGCCAGAGCGCACGCCGCCGAGAAACCCACTGAGCGGTAGGCCCTCGCCACCCGCTGTGCAATGGCCCTTTGTGGCCTGCGGATGGCGGTTGCATTCTCCCTCCTTTGGAGGGAGTCCGCCCAGATGGGTGCCCCGTAAAGCGCCATGCTCTTTAAGATGCCGGCATAGAGGCGCCGGCACCGCGTCTTGGGCCCCCCAAGGTTCGGGAGGAGCCATGAGAGGGCGTCCGCGGCTTTCAGCAGGCGCGTCGAAAGCCCGCTAAAGTGTGGGCCGAAGCGCCACCTGCTGTCCAGCACGAGGCCCAGATACTTCATCCGGACCCCGACCTCTATCCGGACGCCCTCGACGACGATGTGGGCATCAGGCGGGCGGCGCTGCCGAGGCCCGTGGAAGAACACGGCCTCGGTCTTGTTCAGCGCCACCCTCAATCCAAGCCGGCGGATCCTACCCGCCACCAACGATCCGCCGGCTGAGGCCAAACAGGCTGCCTCCCCAAAGTCCCTCCCCCGGGCAACGAGGAGAGTGTCATCCGCGTAACAGATGACACTCGTGCCCTGGAGGAGGGTGCCCCGCAGGAGCCAATTAAAACCGATGTTCCACAGGGGAGGGCCTAAAACCGACCCCTGCGGAACACCGGACTCCGCGCCGTAGCGCCTGATCCTGGCCGTCTTGTCCACCAGAAGGACCTCTCGGTCCTCCAGGTAGCTGGCCAGGATCGCCCGCAGATATTGGGGCACTCCATGGAACCGGAGTGCCTCCAATATGGTCGCGTGGGGGACGGAGTTGAAGGCGTTTGCAATATCAAACGAAACCGCCAACACTCCGTCCCCCGCGGCCACCGCCTCCTGCACCTGGCCCTTCAGCAGGGCCAAGGCATCGACCGTCGAACGCCCCTTTCGAAATCCGAACTGGGCGTCCGACAGGTCTGGTCCCACCCCCCGCAAATGACTGTTGAGCCGGTCGGCGACTATCCCCTCGAACAATTTTCCGACCTCATCGAGAAGGACGATGGGCCGGTATGCCGAGGGGGAGTCCGCCGGGCGTCCCTCTTTTCGGAGGAGGCAAAGCTGCCCCTCCCTCCACAGTTTCGGGAACCTTCCAGCCGTAAGGCACGCGCTGAAGAGGTCCCGAAACCTGTCCTCCATTTGGGAGGCAGCTATCGCCACCACCCGAGCGGGGACGCCGTCCGGCCCAGGGGCCGTCTTCTTCGCCCGGAGGCGAAGTATCCCCTCGTGGACTTCATCCACCGTCACCGGGGGCACCTCGTCCCCCGGCGGAGCCGCTTCCTGCGGGGGGTCCATTGCTGGTGGGGCGAAGTCGGTCCTGCGTGGAAACAGGGACCGGACCACCCCATCCAGCAACGCCGGCTCGAGGGTCTCCGACAGGGGGGGACCGTAGGGCCGCAGCTTGCTCCGCGCCAGCTTATATGGCCTCCCGTATGGATCCCTGTCGAGACCCTCCAACATCTCGGCCCTTGCCGAGTCCTTGGCGGCGCACATTCCCGTCTTGAGGACCGCCTTTGCCTCCAGGTAGGAGGCGTAGAGGCGATCCTCCTCGACCTGAGATCGGGTGGTGCGCCGCCGGCTCCGCGTGTAGGCCCTCCTGGCCGCCACGCAGGCGGCCCGGAGCCCCGTCAACTCCTCCGTCCACCAATAGACGGCGCGACGGGGAGGCGGACGGCGTGACCGAGGCATGCTGGAGTTACACACCTCGGTCAGGGACCCTCGGAGCTGGACCGCCGCGGCGTCCACATCCAGGGCCTCCACAGGGGGCGAGAGCCAGTCCTGGAGGAACGCCGCCTCCTGGGCTGCCTCCCGGTCCAGGCGGGTGAGAGCCCACCGCGGGAAGGCAGACCGGCCTGAACGGGCCGTCCACCCCCGGGGGGCGGTGGAGATGTCGAACCGCACATATCGGTGGTCCGACAAAGTCTCCACCGTCTCCACCCGCCAGTCCACGACGCGGGCGGCCAGGGCAGGGGTGGCAAACGAGACGTCTACCACCGATCCCCCCCGTTGCCGCACACACGTGTGGACCGCCCCCCTGTTGAGGAGGGACACACCGCACGAGGCCGCCCAAAATTCGGCGGCGCGCCCCCGGACGTCGCAGGAGGCAGCCGGGTTGCCCCAGGCCTCCGCCTTGGCGTTCAGGTCGCCCATAATGGCGACCTGGCGCGGCGCCGCCCTCCCTACGACTGCAGTGAGGACCTCGAGGAAGTCCTCAAAGTCGGAGAGAGGGCGGTTTGGGGAGAAGTAGACCCCAACCAGGGCCATATCCCTCCCCCACGCGGCGGCCACGTATCCCGGTCCCCTCTCTAAAAGCGAGAGGGGAAGGGAGTCCGTGGAAGACCGCGCCTTCAACGCCACCAAGCCGTCCCGATCGCCCAGCCAGGTACTGGGGACCGAGTACGGCTCGGCGACCACCGCCACGTCCACCAACCACTCGGCCATGGTCTGCATGAGCAGATCCTGGGCCGCCCGGCAGTGGTTGGTGTTCGCCTGAAGGATGCGATGTTCGGCCCTATCCATCAGTCGGACATCGCACCCCCCTCCTCCTCATTTAGGCCAGCAGCAGCCGAAACGCCAACCTCTGGCACCACGGCGGCGGTAGCGGCAGGCTGTCTCGGCGCCTGAGCTTTTCCTCTCTTTGGGGGAGGATTGCACATCCTCCCCTGCATTATATGGCCTGCGGGGCGGCCACTGGCGGCACAGACAGCGCAGTGCGGCGCGGCCGCCTTGCACTCGGCGGACTTGTGGCCCTCCTTGCCGCAACGGTAACAGGTCGCCGTCCGGTCCACCGTGGACGGACAGAGGGGCCGGGTGTGCCCGACTCCAAAGCACCTGTAGCACCGCAGGGGCTGTGCCGCAAGTGCCCGGACCACACCCGAGCCGAAGCCGACGTTAAGCCGTCCCTTGTCAAGGACGGCTTTGGCTGCGGCGACTGGGCACTCCAGCCGAATGGCGCCCATGCCGCCGCGACCGGGCCTAATGTCCCGGCTTCGCACCGCTGCGACGCCACAGCCCCCCATTGCTGCGACCGCCGCCACCACCTCCTCCTTGGTGACCGTATCGTCAAGATCGGTCACCTCGATGGCCGCCGTCTTCACGGGCCTGGCCACCTTAGCCGCGTCCGCGATGACCTCCCGCAACTTTGTCGCGAAGAGGTCCGCGTTGGCACTGCCCTCTGCCCCCGGGAACTCGAAAATTCGAGCCCCGGCTTGGGTCCGCCGGCAGGAGACCTTGCCGATCCCCAGCTGGGTGGGATCGGCATTGGCACGCGCCCTTAACAAAATGGACGCGTAGGTCTCCCCACGCTCCGCAGCCTCCGTGGTGAGCGTCACCACGACGGCTGCGGTCTTAGGAGGAACTAAATTCCTCCTGGTGCCGGCGGTTTGGGCTGTGGGAGCAGCGCTGGCGGCCCCCGGAGGCGGCCCTTTCCCCTTTCCCTTCCCTTTCCCTTTGCCGGTTGCCTGCGACTGGCTGGGAGGGGTGGTGGTGGCGGGGATGGCAGGGACGACAGCTGCCGCGCCCTTGCCCTTGCCCTTGCCCTTCCCCTTGCCAACCACCTTCGTCCAGCCCTGCTGGTTGGTTGGGGTGGTGGCAGGCAGAAGAGGGTCCTCTTCCCTTTGTGGGGTTGGCTCCGGCCCACCCCTCCTCTTATCCGAGGCAAGCGGCAGGCGGCAGCTCTTTTCGGGCAGGAGCCGGTCTTCTATGCCTGCGATGCAGGCCCTCGTGAAGGACCTCTCCTCCATAACAACCTTGCGGATGATATCCTCAAGATTGGAGGAGGAGGGGCCCTCTGCCGCAGGTCTCGGCTCCGCTTGCCTCGGCCGTGCTGTGGCTTCAGCCAGCTTCTGGTGAAGCTGGCTGACCTCCGTCTGCAGGCGATCGACCGTCGCCTGCAGTGCCCGCGTTTCGTCGGTCGCCTGCCTTTGCACCAGCTCCGAGACTATGCTCCGCATGCTGGCGGCCCGGCACTTGAGGGACTTCTGAAAAGTCCCCTTCAGTTTGGAGGACTTTGAGGCGACCAACGTTATCTCCTCCTCGTCCTCCACCGCCATCCGCTCCAGCTCGGCCAAGGAGTTGTCCGCGTACAGGACGCGGGACGCACCGTAACCAGACTTGGCACGGGCGACGCGCGCCCGCTCCTCCTTGGCCGCAACTTGCTCCTCCAGCTCTTTCTCGAGCTGCGTCCGCCGAGCCACGTCCAACTCGCGTTGGGCGTCCGCTAGACCCACGTCGTGGGTAACCGCTAACGGTTTTGTGGCCTTTTTGGCCTTGGCCTTTCTGCCTGTCTCCTTCGCCGAACCCGACCCGGCCGAGGAGACATCGGAACCCTCCTTAAGGAAGGCCCGCTTCCGCGATCTCGATGGTGATCGGGAATCCCCGACCACCATCGAGCTCGCGCCAGACACAACAGACTCGTTGTCGGAGTCCGACTCGTCCAACAACGTGTCGGACTCCGACAACGCGTCGCGTTGGCCCTTAGAAGGGCCTTTTGGTTGGCCCTGAGAAGGGCCTTTTGGTTTGCCGAGGGCAGACCGCGTTTTCGGCATTTTCGAGACAGTATCGTACACGATAAGACAGATAAAATTCGCTACGATCGCACAGTTAACTTTGGCCGTACCCAGTTTGCCACTCCGTTACGGTGGTCAAACTGGGACGTTTCCGGGGGTCACGACGTGGACGTAAAAACTGTGAGGGGAACCCCCAGCGCAACCTAACCTAACCTAACCTAACTTTTTTTTTTTTTTTTTTTTTTTTTTTTTTTTTTTTTTTTTTTTTTTCCTGGCGTAGAAAATGCCTAACGCATACCGCGCCGTCCGGGGAGACGACGCGGTTATGTGGGGCTTGCACCCACTAAAAACTACGCCTGTGCACCTACTTTCGCCTTGATGGGTGGGCCGCGAGAACTGCTACGCATGACATTCGCGACCCATCCAGCGTGGCCCTCTTCTCGGCTCCCTCTTCTTTGCCCGCTGCCGGGCTCCCTTCTCCTTCGGCGATGTCCGGGTGAACTGGGACATCACCACAGCTCCAGGGGCCGTGTAGCACGAACGATAAATTCCCCGACCTATCGTCCGCTGACCCCTGTTATGGCGGCATCAGGTCGGCGTTTCGCCGCCTGCGCCGTCCTGCTCTTCTGCGACTGGAGTCTGCCTCCCTGACCCGCTCCGCCGCTTCTTTCTGCGAGATAACATCCTCGCAGAAAGACGCAACCATCTCCCATGCCTCTTCACTGCCGACCATGGCCCTAACAATGGCCGGCAGTGACAGGTCTTGCCCAATTTCTGCCGCCAAAACACGGCGTTGCGCCTCCCAGGCAGGGCACTGCTCGAGAGTGTGTAGGGCCGTGTCTTGGTTGCAACCTAACCTAACCTTTTTTTTTTTTTTTTTTTTTTTTTTTTTTTTTTTTTTTTGTTGCGCTGGGAAAAATGCATTACGCATCATCCTCCCTCCGGGGGAAGGGAGGGGTATGTGGGACTCCCCGGGCTGCTTCCGGTATACCCACTAAAAAACCCAACGGCACTCCCGCATCGTCTTAGTGGAGGAGGACTGGGAAACCGGCAGAGCCTTTACCTCCAGTCCCCCGCCGACGACTGCCCGCTGTCTCACAGCGGGCCCCTCATGCCCCTCTCAACGGAGGGGCCCGGGAATGACCGCGAGTGCTCGGCCATTCCCTCCCGCGGGTGGTGATGTGCAATGCAGGCGAAGGGGCCCCCGCCCCTGTCGCCCGCGTATCACCACCTTCGCCTCCTTTTGCGATTTACCACCCTCGCAAAAGGAGGCGACCGCTGCCCAGACCCGTCGCCTTCCAGCATGGGGCTCCCACGCCAGGAAGCGAGGGGTCCAGGCCCTCCGACGCGCCGCAGTCATGCAGGCACGCCGGAGCTCCCCCTGTGACGGGTCGGGTCTGTGGCCCCGTCACCTACCACCTTTCGGCCGCAGGGGACAGGGACAGCGGCAACGATACACCGACAGTCCTCTTCCCCTGCGGCCCCACCGCGTCCGCCATCTGACGGTGGCGGCCCCGTTGAGGCCGCGGGAGGTAAGGGAGAATGGCCGAAGCCACACCGACACTCCCCTCCCCGCCGCGGCCCCCCGCACTCCGCCGCAATGCCCCCCCCATCAGAGGGGGGGGGCATCGCAGCCCGCTCAGTTGCGATGCCGCTACAGGCGGCACCCGCGGCACCGCAACTATTGGGCCACTCGTCGTTGGCTTAGCGGCAAAAGCCTAGACGAGCGGCCCCCGCCTAGGTTCCTCTTGGCTTCACCGTGGGTTTCCGCCACCACGGCTACTGAGCCCCCCCGCCACGACAAGGCGGGAACCAATTCGGGGGGGAACCTAACCTAACCTAACCTAACCTAACCTAACCAGCTCTGCAAATCCTACCGCACTGTCTCTCTGAACTCGGCACTGGCACTGTCCGGGATACTGCCTCTGGACCTGCGCATACAGGAGGCAGCTGCCCTGTATGAAGCGAGGAGAGGGTCATCCCGGTTTGTGCCAGGAGACAGGGAGATCGAGAGTGCGGTAAGGTTTGCGGAAGCCCCTCACCCAGCTACACAAATGCCCCTCGAATTCATGTGCCTGGCGGATCGAGAGTTGCTAGCCAGCAACAACGCGCAGACGGTGCGAATATTCACCGACGGCAGCAAAATTGAGGGGAAGGTCGGAGCCGCATTATCCATTTGGGATAATGATGGTGAAGTCCGGAGCCTCAAGCTTTGCCTTGCCGCGTACTGCACCGTCTACCAGGCGGAACTCTTGGCCATTTGGAAAGCGACCGAGATAATCCTCGCGCGGCAAGAAGTGAGCTATGGCTTGTACAGCGACTCAATGTCAGCATTGCAGACGCTTGCAAACCATGGCTCTCTCCATCCCCTGGCAGTCCACGCGCGTGCCAATTTGGCTCAAGCCCTGGTCCAGAACAAAGTTGTGTCTTTGTTCTGGGTCAAGGCCCACGCGGGCCTGCTGGGGAATGAGCGAGCGGACGAGCTAGCCAAGGAGGCAGCATTGTCGTCACGGAGGAAGCCGGACTACGACCAGTGTCCGGTTTCATTCATCAAGCGCCAGATTCGTTCGGAATCGCTTGATGAATGGAATCGGAGATATGTGTCGGGCGAGACAGCTTCCGTGACGAAAATGTTTCTTCCGGACGCAATAGTGGCTTTCCGTATTGTGAAACAGGTACGGCCCTCAGGTGTTCTCACGCAGGTTTTGACGGGGCACGGTGGGTTCTCTGAGTACTTGAATCGCTTCAAGTGCAAGGAGAGCCCATCGTGCGTCTGCGATTCAGGCGTGCCAGAAAGTGTCCAGCACATAATTGTAGAATGCCCGTTATTTATCAGGGAGCGCTACCAACTCGAATGTGAGCTGGACAAAAAACTGACGAACGAAAGCATCTGTGGGTTCATGACAAAGAAATTTAGGGAAAGGTTCCTGGCATACTGCTATAAGGTAGCCACTGTGGTGATAGACAGGAATAAGACCTGAGCGCACTGCGCTTCGTTAATATGTAGTAATATTCAAACGTAAGCGCAGAATGCTGCGCAGCTGTCTGTCACCAGCAGTGTGCTAGGTAGTACCTAATTGGTTGTGTAATCTGTGATACATGATAAGATGTTTATTTACTGTGATAACCGCACTTTTTATGTTTTACAATCCCTAGTTTTAGTAAATTTCTGTGATATAGCTCTATTTTATGTTTATTATCCCTAATGTTTTACAACTGTAATAACTGCACCTTATAATGTTTTTTTAACCCCAATGTTTTAATTATTGCTAAATCAGCACCCTTATGTTTTTAAATTTTAATGATGATAATTTTATTGTGATACTTGTACCTAATTTTGTTTTATTATACTTCTGTTTTTAACTATCTGTCATAAGCACTCTTGCACCTCTGTATACTTGTAAAAAATTTAGCACTACATTTTATTTTCCCGATCTTTGACAAATAAATAAAGTATGCCCATAGTTAAGATTAATAAAGTGGGAATCCCACCCACAGAATGAAAGATGATGGATGAAAGAAAGATAAAGTATGATGAAAGATAGTACGAGAGGCATAAAAGATTGAACGGAATGATAGAGGTTGAGCTCAGATAGGCGCCAAAGTTTGTGGCGGGGATTAGTGTTAAGAAAAAAAAAAAAAAAAAAAAAAAAAAAAAAAAAAAAACCTAACCTAACCTAACCTAACCTTTTTTTTTTTTTTTTTTTTTTGTTCTCCCAGGAAAATTCCTCACGAATACGCAGTGGCTCGGGGAAACCACTGTGTTATGTGGGGTTTGCACCCACTAAAAACCTGGAGTATTCCGTCTCTCGCCTACGGGGCTGCGGGACCCACTAGGCACACGACCGCGTGCCCCTCTGGCGTTGCTCCGCAACGGAGCCCTTCTCTCCGGGGCGGGGCTGAATCCCAGGTTACCTGAGACCCAGCCCCGCCCAATTCCACCTCTGTCTTTTTCTCTCCTTCTTGCACTGAGGCGCCCCGGAATACGTGGGCGTCCCAGTGCGGGACCTTTGTGCGGACGGCGGACCCCGATCCGCCGCCCGCGGTCCCTGGCTTACGGCGCCATTCGGCCCGCGAAGGCCAGACGCCGCCTTCCGCGTCTGCGGCGGCGCATCGGGGCCGAGTCGACGTCGTCTTCCCGGTCCCGCTCCGCCGCCTCCTTCTGCGACATGACAGCGTCGCAGAAGGTCGCTGCCGCCTGCCAAGCCTCGTCGCTGTCGACCATCTCCCTGAGGACGGCCGGCAGCGACAGGTCATCGCCAATTGTCGCGGACAGGGCGGCACGAGGGACCTCCCAAGCTGGGCACTCCTCGCGAGTGTGTTGCGCCGTGTCCGCGACTCCCGCCACACAGTGGTGGCACACGTCCGTAGGCTCCCTTCTTGCCACCTGGCACAGGTACCTCCCAAAGCATCCATGCCCGGTGATCATCTGTGTCAGGTGGAAGGAGAGAGCTCCATGCCGCCGCTCGAGCTACTCGTGAAGAATGGGCCGAACGGCGGTCACCAACTCCCTACTCACGACCGTCTCTTCTAGACGGGCCGCCCACCTCCGCAGGAGAGTGTTACGCCCCTCCTCTCGCCAGCGTTGAATCTCCCGCGGATGAGGACGGCCACCACCAGCTATCGCCTCTTTAATTCGCCAGTACACCGCGGCGAGTACCTCAGCATCGAGGTCCCACGGTGGTGTACCGGCGAGCACACACGCGCCGACGCACGACACGGTGCGGTACGCCCGGGCCACCCTGAGTGCCATGGCACGCTGCGGTCTTCGCAGCGTTGCCAGGTTTTGGTTGCTCATGGCACCTGCCCATATTGGCGCCCCGTAGAGCGCCATGGAGCGCACCACACCCGTGTACAGGCGTCGGCAAACTCCGCCAGGCCCCCCAACGTTTGGGAGGATCCGTCCCAAGGCCCCAGCAGTGGCCAACAACTTTGGGGCCAACCGCCGGAAGTGCTCCTCGAACTTCCATCGACCGTCGAGGACGAGCCCCAGGTACTTCATACTTGTACCGACGGCGATGGAAGTCCCTCCCACGATAATTGAGGCCTCCGGCGGCGGCTTGTTTCTGGGCCCGTGAAAGAGTAGGGCCTCTGACTTTTCCAGGGCCACCTCGAGCCCCAGGGCACGGATCCTCATCACCACCTGGGCCACACCCGCCGTGGCGAGCAGGGATGCCTCTCTGTAGGTGCCGCCGCGGGCCAACACGAGGGTGTCGTCGGCGTAGCATATGACGCTGACCCCCCGCAGAGTGGCCCCGCGCAGCACCCAGTCGTAACCGATGTTCCACAGGGGAGGGCCTAAAACAGACCCCTGTGGAACACCGCACGACATTTCCCTCCTGCCTTCGCCGGCCTTCGTCGGGAACACGACGGCTCTGCCGGCGAAGTAGTCGGCGATGACCCTCTGCAGGTACTGCGGCACGCCGTGGTATCGCAGCGCCGTTTTGATCGTTTCCCAGGGCAGCGTGTTGAATGCGTTGCGGATGTCCAATGACACCGCAAGCATCACGCCGCCCCGGGAGACCGCCTCCTCGGCGAGGTCCCTCACCTGCGCAATGGCATCCAGGGTCGACCGACCCCGGCGGAAACCAAACTGCGCGTCGTCCAGATCCGGAGCCATGCACTCGGCCAGGCGAGCCGCGAGCACTCGCTCGAAGAGCTTGCTCACCTCGCCGAGCAACACGATCGGACGGTAGGACGACGGCAGTCCGGCCGGGCGCCCCGCCTTTGGCAGCAGGACAAGTTTGCCCGTTTTCCATTGCTGCGGGAATCGACCCTGCGCCACACATGCGGTGAAGAGGGACCTCACCCTCTCGCCTATCTCCTCCAGCGCGACCGCTAGGGCCGTCCCCGGAACGCCGTCCGGGCCCGGGGCGGTCCTCTTCATTTTGAGTCTGAGGACAGCCGCCCCGAATTCGGCCTCCGATACGGGCGGTGCGGGGACATCGCCCTCTGCAGGTCGCGCATCACCGTGTCGGGCCATCGCCGGGGGCACCCACTCGTCTCGCTGCGGGAAGAGGGTGCCCACCACCTCTCCAAGCAAAACCTCGTCAACGCTGGACGTGACAGGGGGAGCCCAGGGCCGCAGCTTTTTGCGCACCACCTTGTACGGCCTCCCCCAGGGGTCACCATCGAGGGTCCGCAGCCATTCCTCCCATGCCGCCTCCTTGGCCCGCGCGATTGCCACTTGGAAAGATTCGCGCAGAGCCCTGTAAGCGGCATAGGAGGCACTCTCCTCCTGGGCGTCTCGGGTACGCCTCCGCCTGCACCGAGTGTATCGGCGGCGAGCCCTACCGCAATCAACGCGCATGCGGCGGAGCTCGTCGCTCCACCAATACACCCGGCACTGAGGAGGGAGGGGTCTCGCCCTGGGCATGGCCGCGTCGCATATACGACCCAGCGAGGCCCCAAGACGCCCCGCCTCCTCGTCCACGTCCTGGCCAATGTCGGGCCCGCAAACCCAGTCCTCGATGATGGCGGCCTCTCTGGCGACCTCCCTGTCGAGCCGCCCCAGCACCCAGCGCGGACCACCCCCAACAACGGGGGTCTGGGCCGAGCCTTGCGGGCCGGTGGGGAGCGCGGAGACATCAAATCGGATATAACGATGGTCCGACAGTGTCTCCACGCCCACCACCACTCTCCAATCCCGGACACGGCGCGCCAGGGCGGCCGATGCCAACGTAAGATCGACTATCGACCCACCCTGTTGCCGCACGCACGTGTCTTCTGACCCCGTGTTGAGGACGGCCAAGCCCATGGAGACCGCCCACTCCTCCAGACACTCACCCCGCGCATCCGTTGCCGGGGATCCCCACGCCATTGATTTGGCGTTGAAATCACCAGCGACTAGCACGGGGCTAGGGGCTGCCTGCCCAACCAGAGATCCCACCTCCACGAGAATTTGCTCAAAGTCGGCGAGACCCCGGTTGGGCGAAATGTACACCCCTATAAATGTGACGCCTCCCACGGCAGCCAGTACGAAGCCTTTGCCTCTCGACACGCGGTTAATGGGCGGGGCGCCAGCGGCAGTGGGGGCGGTGATGGCCACCAAACCATCCCGGTCCCCGACCCAGTCATCCCGGGTGGGGACAAAATAGGGCTCGGCGACCACGGCCACTTTAATTCCCCACTCTGCCAGGGACTGGGACAATAGATCCTGGGCCCTGGCAGAGTGGTTAATGTTCGCCTGCAATATTGCTAGTCCGGGCATTTATGGGGCGGTCTCCATTGGCTCCTCCGTTGGTGTTGGGCGATCGGTAGGCCCACCGCCCTTGTCTTTAGCCTTGGAGCCTTTCTTGGCTTTGGCCTGCCTCCCATCGCCGACGCAGCCCACTCCACCGAGAGGGTGCCCCGCCGGTTTGCCCGCTGCTGCGCAAGTGGCGCAGTTGGGCTCGGCCTTGCACTCGCGCGCCCGGTGGCCCGGCTTTCCGCAGCGGAAGCAGAGTCCACTGCGGTCCTCCTCCGACCCACACTTGCTGGCGACGTGGCCCAGGTTTAGGCACCTGAAGCACCTCAGGGGCCTTGCCTCCAGCAGGGTGACCCTCGCCGTGGTCCAGCCTACGTTGAATCGGCCGGCGCCGACCACGGTCTTGGCGGCGGCCACCGGGCAGCCGAGCCACATCGTGGCCCGGTCGCTAATGACACCGGGCTTGAGGTCATGCTCATGGCAGCCCCCCTGCGCAGCGAAAGCCGCCACCACCTCTGCGGCGGTGACGGAGTCATCCAGTCCCGAAACTAGTACCTCCACTCTTTTTGTGGGACGGGAGACCCTGACGACGTCTGCGCTGAGGACCTCTCTGAGCTTGAAAGCCAGAGAGTCGGCCTTCTCAGCGCCCCCATCCCCGAAGATTTCGAGGATGCGGGCGCCGGTCACGGTAGTCCTGCAGCGCATCTCTTCAATGCCGAGACTCGTTTTGTCGATACGGGTCCGGGCCTCCCGCAAAATCGTCCCGTAGCTCGCGCCACGCTCCGCCGCGCCCGGCTGCAGTGTTAGTGTCACCGCAGCCGTTTTTGGCTCACGCAGCTTTGCCACCGCCACCGCCTTTTTGTTCTGGGTGCCCAGCGTGGTCGTCTTCTTCCCACTGCTTTGTGCTCCCCGAGCAGCGACCAAATTCCACTGCTCCGTCAACGGGGGCGGTGGGGGGGCGTCCCGCACTGGGCTTGGGTCCCTAACAGGGGCTGGGGCCGACTTTTTGCCCTTGCCTTTGCCCTTGCTCTTAGCCTTTTGGGGCTGGGCTGCTGGCGCAGGCAGAGGCGCAGGGTTCTTCTTTGGGGCAGGGGCTTTTGTCCCCACCGACTTGGACGACTCGGGTACACTCCCCTCCCCGCCGCGGCCCCCCGCACTCCGCCGCAATGCCCCCCCCCCATCAGAGGGGGGACCGCCCACAATTCGGCGGCGCGTCCCCGGACGTTGCATGAGGCGGCCGGGTTGCCCCAGGCTACCGACTTGGCGTTCAGGTCGCCCATTACGATGACCTGACGTGGTGCCGCCCTCCCGGCGACTGCCGTAAGGACCTCGAGAAAATTCTCGAAGTCCCTTAGAGGGCGGTTTGGGGAGAAATATACCCCTACCAGGGCTATATCCCCCCACGCGGCGGCCACGTATCCCGGTCCCCTCTCTAAAAGCGAGAAGGGAGGGGAGTCCGTGGCGGGCCGCGACACCAACGCCACCAAGCCGTCCCGATCGCCCAGCCAGGTACTGGGGACCGAGTACGGCTCGGCGACCACTGCCACGTCCACTCGGCCATGGTCTGCATGAGCAGATCCTGGGCCGCCCGGCAGTGGTTGGTGTTCGCCTGAAGGATGCGATGTTCGGCCCTATCCATCAGTCGGACATCGCACCCCCCTCCTCCTCATTCAGGCCAGCAGCAGCCGAAACGCCAACCTCTGGCACCACGGCGGCGGTAGCGGCAGGCTGTCTCGGCGCCTGAGCTTTTCCTCTCTTTGGGGGAGGATTGCACATCCTCCCCCGCATTATATGGCCTGCGGGGCGGCCACTGGCGGCACAGACAGCGCAGTGCGGCGCGGCCGCCTTGCACTCGGCGGACTTGTGGCCCTCCTTGCCGCAACGGTAACAGGTCTCCGTCCGGTCCACCGTGGACGGACAGAGGGGCCGGGTGTGCCCGACTCCAAAGCACCTGTAGCACCGCAGGGGCTGTGCCGCAAGTGCCCGGACCACACCCGAGCCGAAGCCGACGTTAAGCCGTCCCTTGTCAAGGACGGCTTTGGCCGCGGCGACTGGGCACTCCAGCCAAATGGCGCCCATGCCGCCGCGACCGGGCCTAATGTCCCGGCTTCGCACCGCTGCGACGCCACAGCCCCCCATTGCTGCGACCGCCGCCACCACCTCCTCCTTGGTGACCGTATCGTCAAGATCGGTCACCTCGATGGCCGCCGTCTTCACGGGCCTGGCCACCTTAGCCGCGTCCGCGATGACCTCCCGCAACTTTGTCGCGAAGAGGTCCGCGTTGGCACTGCCCTCTGCCCCCGGGAACTCGAAAATTCGAGCCCCGGCTTGGGTCCGCCGGCAGGAGACCTTGCCGATCCCCAGCTGGGTGGGATCGGCATTGGCACGCGCCCGCAACAAAATGGACGCGTAGGTCTCCCCACGCTCCGCAGCCTCCGTGGTGAGCGTCACCACGACGGCTGCGGTCTTAGGAGGAACTAGATTCCTCCTGGTGCCGGCGGTTTGGGCTGTGGGAGCAGCGCTGGCGGCCCCGGGAGGCGGCCCTTTCCCCTTTCCCTTCCCTTTCCCTTTGCCGGTTGCCTGCGACTGGCTGGGAGGGGTGGTGGTGGCGGGAATGGCAGGGACGACAGCTGCCGCGCCCTTGCCCTTGCCCTTGCCCTTCCCCTTGCCAACCACCTTCGTCCAGCCCTGCTGGTTGGTTGGGGTGGTGGCAGGCAGAAGAGAAGGGCCTTTTGGTTTGCCGAGGGCAGACCGCGTTTTCGGCATTTTCGACAGTATCGTACACGACAAGACAGATAAAATTCGCTACGATCGCACAGTTAACTTTGGCCGTACCCAGTTTGCCACTCCGTTACGGTGGTCAAACTGGGACGTTTCCGGGGGTCACGACGTGGACGTAAAAACTGTGAGGGGAACCCCCAACCTAACCTAACCTAACCTTTTTTTTTTTTTTTTTTTTTTTTTTTTTTTTTTTTTTTTTTTTTTTTGTTGCGCTGGGAAAAATGCATTACGCATCATCCTCCCTCCGGGGGAAGGGAGGGGTATGTGGGACTCCCCGGTCTGCTTCCGGTATACCCACTAAAAAACCCAACGGCACTCCCGCATCGTCTTAGTGGAGGAGGACTGGGAAACCGGCAGAGCCTTTACTCCAGTCCCCCGCCGACGACTGCCCGCTGTCTCACAGCGGGCCCCTCATGCCCCTCTCAACGGAGGGGCCCGGGAATGACCGCGAGTGCTCGGCCATTCCCTCCCGCGGGTGGTGATGTGCAATGCAGGCGAAGGGGCCCCCGCACCTGTCGCCCGCGTATCACCACCTTCGCCTCCTTTTGCGATTTACCACCCTCGCAAAAGGAGGCGACCGCTGCCCAGACCCGTCGCCTTCCAGCATGGCGCTACCCACGCCAGGAAGCGAGGGGTCCAGGCCCTCCGACGCGCCGCAGTCATGCAGGCACGCCGGAGCTCCCCCTGTGACGGGTCGGGTCTGTGGCCCCGTCACCTACAACCTTTCGGCCGCAGGGGACAGGGACAGCGGCAACGATACACCGACAGTCCTCTTCCCCTGCGGCCCCACCGCGTCCGCCATCTGACGGTGGCGGCCCCGTTGAGGCCGCGGGAGGTAAGGGAGAATGGCCGAAGCCACACCGACACTCCCCTCCCCGCCGCGGCCCCCCGCACTCCGCCGCAACGCCCCCCCCCCATCAGAGGGGGGGGGTCATCGCAGCCCGCTCAGTTGCGATGCCGCTACAGGCGGCACCCGCGGCACCGCAACTATTGGGCCACTCGTCGTTGGCTTAGCGGCAAAAGCCTAGACGAGCGGCCCCCGCCAAGGTTCCTCTTGGCTTCACCGTGTATACCACCACGGCTACTGAGCACCCCCGCCACGACAAGGCGGGAACCAATTCGGGGGGAACCTAACCTAACCTAACCTAACCTAACCCAAGTGACCCGCGCGCCGCTGACCCGAACGGCCACGTTTTTGTGAGCTCCGCGCTGAAAAAATACAAGTTTAGAGCTGTTTTAAAGATAAAAAGTCGAAAGTTATCTTAAAAGTTGCGCGCTCATGAGACCAACCCAACTGTGAAATTAAAAGTGAAATCGGATAAGGGAGTGCCAAACAGTGACAAGAAACAAAAAATTCTTAACCCCAAAAGTGAAAAAATCCAACGAAAATTTGGAAAGTTGCGTGCGGCTTGAGATTAGTCGCGACGACATACAGATTTTAAATTACCCCAGGGAGTACTATCTAAGTGCCTACGTTCCTGCGAAATCCCAGATTTTGTGGCCCCTCCTAAGAGGGTCTTTTACACCCTTTTACGGAGCGCGGGCCAGAAAAACACGGGCAAAAGACGAACCCTGTGGAAAATAATTTCTGGAGCGAAATTGGTCGCGATAACAGGTGGTTTCATCGGCAAAAAAGGGTGTACGTGCTCACGGTCTACATTTTAAAAAATAGACCAGATTTTTAAGGGAAGTTTTGTGTGTTTCGCGAGGCTTTTCCTGTGATCGGAGAGAAAAACAGGCGAATTTTCACTCAAACCCCTAATTCCCTTCCAAAATTGAGGAGCATCCGGTTCTACAAGTGTGTGACATAGTGCTATCAGGTGCCCCCGACACTCCTGGAACTCCAGAAAGAAATTTCTGTGAGGTCCCAGGCCCCAGCTGGCGGTTTGAACCACCCGAAGAAATTTCCACGCGGCTAAAACCCGTGGAGGATCAGACCGGGAGGTGCGATCTGCGCTTTTGAGGACCTGAACGGACACCTGAGGCTGCTGGCAACACCCTGAAGTTTTTTGCGTTGAAATCCTGCTTGTCAAAGTGCCAAAACAAGGTATTTGCTGTAAATGTTTGCTTTTCCTTTTTGATAAAGTTTTTATTTCAAATCATTTTTCCAAATTCTACCCCTAACTTATATTAAAATCATTAGTGAATTTAGTCAGCATTACACAGAAAAATTCCGGTAATTTTAGAAGCAAGATTAATATTTTTAAAATCAAATAGTTTAGAAACACGTAATACTGTCAAACTCCGGAATAACTTTGTTTTCTGTGTTTACATAAATATAGATTTTTAATCGCCTAGAACTCGGCCTAGGACTAGTATTTTCCAAAAGTAAGACCGAAATAATAGGTTTTGTCACTCAAGCAACCTATTCATAACATTAGACTTCAAAAGGGAGAAGAAACAGAAAAGCAGGATTTCAAACTCATATCGTAATACGTAAAACTTCGACGCCATTTTGCACGCGTCGCGTGGTGGAATATTTATTTTAGGTTAAAATTTAGAATTGTTTTGATTATCTTAGGCTTTGATTAAGTCTCTGGGACCTGGCAGCTCGAGCCTTAAAAAACGAGCCAAAACTTGGAACGAAACCCAACCAGTTTTGGACAATTTTGAAAATATTTTTTGTCATTTTGAAAATTTACAAAGTACTTTTTGTTGGTGAATCCTTCTAGTATTCCCCTATCCCCACGTAGCCCTCACCACACCCAACCTTCGAGAAATTTTTTGTCATTTTGAAATCTTCTAAAATATTTTTGTGTGTGAATTCTTCGAGTCTTTCCCTATCCCCCCGTAGCCCTCACCACACTCCACTCCCAAAATTTTTTTGTCATTTTAAAATTTTTCAAAACATTTTTTGTGTGAATCTTTTAACCTTCCCCATAACCCCGCACCCCATATCATATCCAGTTCCCAATACCCTAATATTTATTTATCTATAGGGACAAAGCTGAACCCGAGCACCGATCGAAATCAATTCGACGTCGACTCGACTTCTAAGTCGATACGTGTCGACTTCTAGGTCGATTCACGGAGGATCGCTCCCCTGGCTCCAGAAAAACCCTCGTAACTCGGAAACGGCTGGAGTTAGGGCAAAAATATCGTCGGATTGAGATACTGTACGTACAGTATATCAACATTGCTCGGAACAAGCCAACCCCCAAATCCCCCGGGGTAGCTCATTAAATTTTATTTATTTTCTTTTAAAATCCCCGAGTAGTTACCAATTCAGAAACGTCCTTTAAAAAATTATTAAAATATTAAATATCTCAGAAACGGGTGGAGATAGAGATTTTTAGACAAAAATTTTGCCCTCAAACAATACACCCCCTCCCAAATTGGACCTAGACTAAGATAGGCCCCCTAGACCCCCTTTTTTTTTTTTTGAACCCCATTTCGGCAACCCTAATTCCGTAAAACCACTATAGTTGGCAAAAATTGTTGTAATAATAATTATATTTATATATCTATCTTAATTCATACCCCCTTCAGGACCCCCCCCTCCCCTCTGGACCAAACCCCCTCACCCCTCCCCCCTCTATTCCCCTAGACCCAAAGGGACCCAACTTGGACAACCCCCCCCCCCCCCCCCCCCAACTGGAAAACTCTTCACCCCCCCGGACCCTAACTTTGGTACCGGAGGTCATAGACCCACCGAGTTTGGGGTCTCCGTGATCGGGAGGAGAAGAGCTTTAACTTGGCCCCAAGAGATTCATTTTTCATTCAAAAAATTTTATTTAAATTAAAATTATTATTTTCAAAATTTTATCTCTATCCCTATTATACAAAATATTAAATTACATGTAACAACATAACCCCCTTAATTACATACCCCCCTTCCCCCAAAAGACCCCCTCAGGGTCTGAAAATATAAAATATTAGATCCATCTCCCTCTGAAACTGCTTGAGCTAGAGAGGCCGTGTTTGGGCTCATCTGAAAGGGCTTGGGGAGAGCTACTGGATAGATCTCTCAAATCTACTCTACATAGAGTTTCAAATAATTTCGGTCTTATTTATTTTATGTTTTATTTATATTCGGTATCTGCATTTGATAGAGATCGACTCTATTGTAGAGCCAAGAAATTCTCGACATTTTTAAAAAACTTTTGACGTGCATTGACTCCTGAAGGCTCGTGGAAGTTGACTAGAGTAAGTCACCTCTCAGATTGACTCTACAAAGAGCAAAAAACTTATTCTGCTAAAAACTGCCGACACGATTAACGTATCCATTAGGATAAAATAGGACGATAGTAGAGTGTCGACTCTACATAAAACATAGTTAAACTAGGTACTTACCAGAAGGGACTCTAGAGTGGGGGAAAACACGTATATCCATACACGCATACTGGCAAATACTCACCAAACACACGCCAACACGGAGACACGTAGCTCGTAGACTCCTAACCACGACCGGAGAACCTGAAACAGAAAGAAGTATTTAAACAAATAAATAAAAGGAAACTGTCTGTTCATGCATTTATTACTATTTTGCGCAACACTATTTGCATGGGCGTCACTAGCGCGTTTCGTCGCGAGCGCTTCCTTCCGGCTTCCGGCAGAGATCGAGGAGCGATCGCGGTGCGCGGCGCACGCGTCCTGTATTTTTTGGCAAACAGCCATCTTTAATTCTATAACCATTTACAATTAGTGAACAGTAATTATTAAGTTGTATTTGTGTGTTCTGTGTATAAATAAAGTTGATTTCGGCCCAAGTATTATTCGAGTTATTTTGCCACCACGCTGCGCGGAGCTGCGCGAACATTTTGGTGGCCCATGAGGGGAAGGAGCCATTACGATTTACGAGTACCACAACCTGTGAAGAAAAGGTATTCAACTCAAATCACCGCATCGAAACAACTTGGAAAGTACAAGTCGTGTTGAAACCATACAAGCGACAGAAGTACCTACGCGAAGCGCGAGGTGCAGGAGCTGACCGAAAAGAGCGCGAAACGCATGGCCCTACATGGTCACGCCACGGCGTTATCAAGCGAATCTCGATGTTATGTACTTGTTTTAAGGAGCAAGATTCAATAACCGAAACAAAGCCGCCAGTTACCTACCTACTTCTACGAGGGGCAGCGAGAAAACCTAAGTACAAATATCCAGTGACAAAAGTGGTCTGGATTGACTGGATAGGTCTGACTAGACCTAATTCACAAGATTACGGGACTGTTACGACAAAGCGACCAACAACCGGTGGGAAGCGGCCGCCGTGTTCTACCGTCGAGGCGTCGATTGATATAGTGATAGTGATAACAGCGAAACAAAAGGTGCGGGCAGTGAACAGTGTTTGTTATGGATGTTAGGTACGTTACGTTTATATGTGTCACGGACATCCTAAGCACTAAGACCCGTAAGTCAGTTATTATAATTACTCAATTGCCAACTTGTTTAACTCATTGATTTATTTGAATTGTGTTGTTCACGTCATCGCGATTGTAGCAATTTATATTTGTTTATCTTAACATATTATATAGGTTTAGTACGTAATATTGAAAGTTGAAACATTAGCAGTGTTTATCGTTTTGTCTTATTGTAAAAAAGAAAGTTTACCTTATACAATTGTGTAATTAAATTAAGCTAAATGTATGAAAATTAGGTTAAATTACAGAAGTATTAGGTTTTGTTTATATTTTCATAAGTTGAGAGTCAAGTTGAGATCAGTGGACAGCATTGATGTCATTGTAATTTTGCTTACAAGCCTATTTGTTGAATACATGTTTATTTTGTATAGGACAACTCATCAGTTGTAGTAAATGTCTTGTGTATTTTATGTTATTTACTGAATTTAGAATTTTGTAAGTGGAGTATTTTCATCAGTACATATCAAAATGGATGTCAAAGTAGCTAGACATAATTTCAAGGTACGAGCTAAGATGCTCCGGGATTTCCACAAATCAGTTGAAGTTACTACCTCAGCGATTGCTGTGAGGGTGATTAAAAGGCAATTCGATAAATATTATATAGATTTCTTACAGGCCTATGAAGAGCTGGTAGCTGGTGAGGTTGATGATGTCGAGGACTTGGGGCATGAGTTCTCTGCGATTAATAGCTTGCTAGTTGCAGTGGAAACTATGGCGGAGGAAAGTGAGGTTGGATCTACACCACTGGTTAAGCCTGTGATTCCTGCAAGCGCCTCGCAAGATGGAGGCGGCTTAGCGGCTAAGCTGCCCTTCATTCAATTGGGACGATTCAATGGTAATCCAATGGACTGGGTGAGTTTTTATGATTTGTTTCTGTCATTGGTCCACGACAGACCAAACCTTCCGGAGACAGAAAAACATTACTACCTACGTAGCTGTTTATTAGGGGAACCATTGACTTTGGTCAAGCACCTGCCTGTCGATGCCAAGAATTATGAGGTAGCTCTCGGACTGTTGAGGGACAGGTATCAAAACACCCGATTGTTAGCGGATACGTACCTGGAGCAGATTGTGTCGTTACCTAACATCTCATCGACGATGGAGGGACTGAGACAGTCCTTCTATAATCCTTTGCTGGAGTCGACACAGGCTCTTCAGAAATTAGGGCTGCCTATAGTGGAGTGGTCCTATTTATTATTCTTTATCATTTTACAGAAGTTACCCTCCCGACTAAGAAATCAGTTCGAGGAGCGGAGCGGAACAGCTCCAGGGGAATTACCATCCTTCTCGGCATTGATGAGCTTCCTCGACGAAGTGTGCAGGAGGCAACTCATCGCTCCATCGAACTTGGAACAGGAGAGAGGTAACTCGCCGCGGGCCCGGAGTTCGTTCACAACGCGCCGGGGCACGACATCAGCAGGTGGACGCCACTTGCCACCATCGAACAGGAATCGTGGTCAAGTAACCACTGCGGCAGTGGAGGTAAGGTGCATTTATTGTACTCACAACGGCCACAATATAGCGAAGTGCTATGAGTTTAAGCGGCTGGATCGTGCAGCCCGCAAGACATGGACACGAAGTAACGGGGCGTGCTTTGTGTGCCTGGGGCAACATTATGCACGGGAATGTGCAGAGGGGACTGGATGCGAAGTGTGCGGATCTGAATATCACCACAGCCTTCTGTGTACTGCAGATGGAGAACCTTCGAGGCGCGAGTTAAGGAACCCCAACCTACCAATATTAGCTTTGTCAGACAATAAGTATTTACTAGATGATTATTTCTCAATTTCTCCACTGCGCGATCAGCATTTTTAATTATCTAGAACATGCGTCAATCTGATCACGCTGTGGATGTACTACGTTAGCAATTAAGTTAGTATATAAGATCAATATCTTGTTAGATGAATTAATTACCGTCTTGCTGTAACTGGGATCAAATAAAGTTTATTTTTAAACTCTTCCGTTGTCGCTTACTTAATTGGCGCAGCCGGTAGGATCTCTGTAGTCAGTCTGTCACGTATCCACATCTACGGGAAGCAGCCGACGCCCGTTTCAACGGTTCAGCAGAGATCACCGAACAAACAAATACATTAAGAAGCCACATCAAGCCAGGAGAGGACCAGGAGCCAAGCAGTAATTCAGGGAGCATGGAGCTAGCTGCGGAATTGTGAGTAAATCTTTTTCACCTTCCTCTCAGCTCTTCCATCTATATCCCAACCTTGTAATAGTCTATGTGTTTGTGTATTATTAGGGATTGGACAACGCCGTAATAATATTTGCATAGATTTTAAACGTACTAATATTTTAGAATAGTGATAGTTTAGTAGCACATTAGTGTGATTTTTTTCTCCCCGCGTTTGCTCCTTTCATAACATTTCACAATGGAAAACGTAACCCGTGTCCCACAGGAATTGGTTAACATCATACCAATATTCAGCGGCGACACTAGAATGTTGCCTTTATTTATAAAAAAATGTGAATACATTTTGTCTACGTTCTTAGGAACCGCAGCCCAAAATGAATATTTATTTCATGTAGTAACTAGTAGGTTATCAGGCGAAGCAGCCAGTTTGGTAGGCGAAAGAGAAGCTATAGGTACGTGGGACGAGCTGAAGAAGTTGTTAAACCAACACTTCGGTGATCCACGCACAGAGGATTGTTTAGCAATGGAATTAGAATCGTGTAGAATAAATAAGGGTGAAAGTTATTTAGATTTTTGCCATAGAATACAGCGGATGAGAAGTGTTTTATTTGCTAAAATATCAGAAACTATCATTGATGAATCTCTACGTAAGGCAAAGCAAATCATTTATAGTAACAGAGCGATGAATGCTTTCTTGTTTAATTTACCGCCATTTTTAGTTAGATTAGTTCGTTTGCGCGACGTCACAACGTTAGAGGATGCATTAAAAATAGTTTTAGAAGAACAAAACTTCCAGGCAGTCTATGAGTCGAAAACAAACGACAGACGTAATTTTAGCAGAAATAACAGACCCAATTTGCCTAATAACCAAAATGCAATTGAATCTAATAATCAAAAGAAAGATTCACATAGCATATCAAGTACACATGTACCGAATAGTGCGACAAACAGCACATCTACACCGAACAATCCGCATCAGCCCAGACATTATAAACAACATAATAATATTCAAAGAAATCAAGACAATTTTAATCGTACAAACAACAATAATGCGTCACCGCAGTCAAGTAGGTCATTTGTTCCGATTGCACAACCGAACCAACAGTTCGCGGCACATGCACCGAGCACGCCGTCTTTTGCAGCGCAAGCATCTACGTCGGGTGCGAATACTGATGTCACCATGCGTACTGCAAGGTCGCGACGTGTTAATTACATAAATAATTCTAATAATAATGAACAGAGTTCAAGTTATTCGTACAATGAGTGCCAAGAATTTTCTCCTGAAGAACCCGGGGCGGGAAATTTTTGCATAACGGCCTCTACCCTAGAGAACGAATAAAAATAAATTGTAATAAACGCTTAAATTTACCACATATAGTTATACCAGAATTAAAGGCAGTTTTTATGATAGATACGGGGAGTGTTAGATCGTTTATAAGCCCGTATATAGCGAATAAATATTTTAAAAATTATCTACAGTATGAACCCTTCGAAGTTGTTAGCACTCACGCATCGAGTGTTCATAGTGAAACGGCTATTATTCCATTACCGGTTACCTTTGGAAGTCAAGAGTTCCATAAGTTTTATGTCTATAGTGTCGACGATAGGTATGATGGGTTAATAGGTAGCAATTTGCTGAAGCAATTACAGGCAAAGATTAATATGGAAAATCAGATATTACATTTAAAAAATACTGATATTCCTATCATATATTCACCGCCTATGAGAGAGGTATATAATCTACCATCTCGTAGTGAACTTAGAGTAAGACTCCCAGTCAACTTACTGAACGGGGAAGCTGTGTTAGATTTTAAGCAATTTACGGAAGGGATTCGAATGCCCGCCGCATTAGTTACGTGTATTAAAGGTTACGCATCAACCGTTATTCAGAATTATACGGATGAAACCAGAACCTTAGTGGTAACAGGACCTTTTACGGTCGAACCTTACAGGCAGAACCCATCTGTTCACATTAATTTTACAGAAAATAACATAGAAATAGATAGGATGCTAACAGATAATTTAAAAAAATTACAGTTAGACCACATGAATTCTGAGGAACGTAAAACCATCGAAGGGCTATGTAATGATTATAAGGACATATTTTATTGTGAGAATATTCCATTAACGTTTACAAATCAAGTAAAACATAGAATTAGAACAAGGAATGAAGATCCTATAAATATTAAAGCACATAGGTTACCTCCCATTCAATCGAAAGAAATTAGGAATCAGGTAGATAAAATGTTAAGGGACAATATCATCCAGGAATCACACTCCCCCTGGAGTGCTCCCGTACATTTAGTGCCAAAAAAATTAGATTCATCAGGACAGCAAAAATGGAGGATGGTAGTTGATTATAGACGTCTCAATGAAATTACTACCGATGACAAATACCCCTTGCCCAACATAAATGATTTATTTGATATGCTAGGCAATAGTACCTATTTTACTACCTTAGATTTAGCTAGTGGGTACCATCAAATCGAGGTCCAGGAAGAAGATAGGGCGAAAACAGCTTTCAGTACACCTTCAGGACATTATGAATTTAACAGGATGCCGTTCGGGTTAAAAACAGCACCTGCAACATTCCAGAGGGCTATGGATAACGTTCTAAGAGGTCTCCAGGGCTTACATTGCCTGGTATACCTTGATGACGTCATAATTTTTTCTAAATCGCTGACTCAGCATGTAGAAAAACTTAGAGCAGTTTTTGATCGGTTTCGGGCGACAAATTTAAAAATACAACTCGACAAATCACATTTTCTTAGAAAGGAAGTTCTTTACTTAGGGCACACTATTACAAGTGAAGGATTGAAGCCAAATAATGATAAAATTGATGCAATCTTAAGATATCCCATTCCAGAAACAGTTACACAAATAAAAAGCTTTTTAGGACTTATTGGTTATTATAGGAAATTCATCAAAGATTTTGCAAAAATAACTAGACCTTTAACAGCTTGTTTAAAGAAAGGTCGTAAAATAATTATTAATGATGAGTATAGGGAATGTTTTGAAACATGTAAAAAACTTTTAACAAACGCACCTTTATTACAGTATCCCGATTTTAGTAAAAGTTTTATTTTAACTACCGACGCATCGAATTTTGCAATTGGGGCTGTATTGTCACAAGGATCAATAGGCTCAGACAAGCCAGTAGCATATGCTAGCAGGACTCTGAGTGACACAGAAGTAAAATATAGCACTATCGAGAAGGAACTTTTAGCCATAATATGGGCAGTTAAGCACTTTCGACCGTATTTGTATGGTAATAAGTTTACCATATTTACAGACCATAGACCATTAGCTTGGCTGTATTCATTGAAAGAGCCCAATAGTAAACTCACGCGATGGCGGTTAAGGTTAGAAGAGTACGATTTCGAAATAAAATATAAGAAAGGCCCTCAAAACACGAATGCAGATGCTTTATCTAGGATTAAGATTAATGCAATTGACGACGATTTAGATTCAATATTCGTAAATATAGGAGATAGGCAGGAACGTATACAAAAAATTATAGAAAGCGAATTACAAGACCCCGAAACTCCAATAGAAACGATAGAACTTTCGGATTCTGATGATGGGGTCACTGCCAACTCAGTTTCAAATAGAGAACACGAAGGCATTCCTAGTTTAAACGAAGCTGTCGATACTAAACCAAAACAGATTTTAATTCATTCATGGTTTAAAAATAAATTAGACGTAAAAGATATTTCAAATAATAAACAAAAAATTCTCGAAGTTCACTTACCGACAAATAACGATATATTAGTTAAAGACTTTTTGAAAGAGTATATTGATCCAAAACATAAGTACTTTATATACTTCGAACACCCATCTTTTAGAAAAACTTTTTCAAACATGGTAATTAAGTTATTTAAAAAGGATTCAGTTAAGTTAACCGAGTGTACAGAAAGAGTTATAAATTTGACAGGATCTGAAGAAGATCAAAAAGAAGTTATTTTAAAATACCACGACGGGAAAACATGTCATAGAGGTATTAAAGAAACTTTAACCAAACTTAAAAGACATTATTGGTGGGCAAACATGAAAGAGACAGTCACGGCAATCATAAATGCTTGCGAAACATGTAAACGCATGAAATATGATAGAAAGCCGATTAAACCCCACATTCAGTTAACACAAACCCAGGATGCCCCTTTTCAGGAAGCTTTTATGGATTTATTATATATTGAAGGGAAATATTATTTAACTATAGTGGATGCATTTAGTAAGATAGCACAAGCCATAGAGGTACCGAATAGGAGTACACCAGAGATAGTTAGAGCATTGATTAAATATTTCAGCAGGTATGGTCTGCCTAGAAAAATTAGTTGCGATTCCGGTACAGAATTCAACAATACTTTGATTAAAGAAATGTTAAGCTTTTACAAAATTGAACTTCATATTGGGACGCCAAATAATCCCAGTTCAATGGCAATAGTAGAAAGGTTTCATTCTACCATTATTGAGATTTATCGTATAGCAAAATACGATAAAAGCGATTTAGATGCAGCATCAGTTATGACTTATGCCATCATGGCTTATAACAACACCATACATTCAGCAACAGATTTTACGCCTTTTGAACTAGTATTTGGTCACACTTATTCCGAAAATGTATTTAACGTGGATAGAGAGAAGAACTTAACTCAGAAATTATTGTTAGATCATAGAAAACGCCTTAAAATACTCTATGAATTCATAACAGAAAAATTAGAATCCGATAAAATTAAAATAATTAATAAAAAAGGTGGCGAAACGACACCGATACTCGAACCAGACGATAATATTTACATGAAAGACACTAGGATTAGAAAAGCCAAAGAAAAACCTCGATATGAAAAAGCGAAAGTAATAGGTGAAGTTGAAAGAAATATAGTCCCAGTAGAAGTAAAGAAAAGGAAAACTAGAGTAGCCTTAAAAAATGTAAAACGTCCTCCACAGATCGTGCCTGGTACTTCTGGTACTAGTGGTGCCAACACTCACGCTGGACCTCCAAAACCTCGGTCAGAATCCGGGGATAGCAGCGATAAAGCGGGGAGTAGCAGTGAAGAGGAATAGTTATTGGACAATATACAAAATTGTAGATTTAGAATCATTACACTTACAAATAGATAATAATATTCGGGATTTTATTAACTTGAAAATTAAAATTAAGGAAAATAGTCTTAGTAACGAAACTATAGGAATAGAAAGCCAAATAGAATATCTTATTAAACTAACTAAGGATAGATTTTTTCAAATCTTACCTTTCCATTATAGAAACAAAAGAGCTTTGTTTAATCCATTAGGCTCACTTGTAAAAGCTATCACAGGAAATTTGGATGAAGACGATGCAATTAAATATGATAGAGAAATCCAAATGATACAGAACAAAGAGCATGTGGTCGAACGTAAAGTATCATCAATGCAAAAAGCTTTTGATAAATTAGTAAATGACTCTGAAATAATAAATTCAAATATTAAAAACTTGGGTTTACATACCAATGAAATGGAAAAATTAGTTGAACATGAGTTCAGGTTTAACAAACTTTTCCAAATATTAAATACTATGTATCAAATTTTAAATAACTTTCGAACCTGTTACGAAAACATACAAGAGATTGAAACGGCAATTGCCTTTAGCAAACTGAATACATTGCACCAATCCATTATAAATAGTACAGAATTATATAATACGTTAGAAGTCATTGCTAAACATGCTAGAACAATATACCCAGTAAACAAACATAATTTAATAAAATTAGAACGTAATATCATACTTAAATCATATATAAATAACAACAAGTTAGTTTTTGTTTTAGAAGTTCCCCTAATAAATAACGAAACATATAATTATTACAAGGTTATACCCATCCCTATATTCCATTCTCCAAATACCTTTACAATAATACCCAAATATCCTTACCTGATGGTGAATAGATTGAAATACATGCCCGTGGTAAGCCCATGTACTGAGATTGAAAATGGAAAATTCCTTTGCGCTGAAACTAATTTAGCCCAGTTTCCAACCGAGACCTGCATTGAACAAATAATGCTGATGAAGAACAACTACAAAAACTGCATACAGAACCATATTGAAATAGAAAAAACTAAGATACAGAAAATAACCGACAACCAATGGTTGGTTTACTCAGAGGAAAATCTCATCATCACCGAGAATTGCAATACAGAAATCCTGAAGTACACTATCCTTGGGACCTACATCGTGACACCTGGCCAACAATGCGAGACACAAATAGGCGAAGTCATCATTGCCGCCACCACAAACACTACAGTTTCCAGTCTCCAGCTGCCATTGATCCAGATGCCAGACCTACAACAGGACATCCAGAGAAGATCAAAGAAAGTGGATCTAAGAAATGTGGACTTCAGTGATGTGAAAGAAGTGTTACAAAGTGCAAAATTTGGTGAAATAGACGATACGACACAAACAGTGACAATAGAAATTAGTATATGGACCATCTTAGAGTATGTGGTTATTGTAATAGCAATAGTTATCTTTATAATGTATAAATTTCAGTTCATAAACTTTTGTCGAAATTCTCCGAAACCGTCTGCGACACCTTCGGATAATTTCTCTCTTAGGGAGGGAGGAGTTAAGGAACCCCAACCTACCAATATTAGCTTTGTCAGACAATAAGTATTTACTAGATGATTATTTCTCAATTTCTCCACTGCGCGATCAGCATTTTTAATTATCTAGAACATGCGTCAATCTGATCACGCTGTGGATGTACTACGTTAGCAATTAAGTTAGTATATAAGATCAATATCTTGTTAGATGAATTAATTACCGTCTTGCTGTAACTGGGATCAAATAAAGTTTATTTTTAAACTCTTCCGTTGTCGCTTACTTAATTCGCGCGACACAGCAGGCACCTAGATCAGCGTCACGACTTCGGGTGGCACCGGAGGCATGGACGCCACTGCCACAGCGTGCGAAGACGCCTCCGCGCCGCTCCAACTCAGTGGAACCCAACCGGCTACTGACGTCGCAGCGACGTACTCCGGAGCATGAGCAACCACAGTCATACCCCCTGGAGCAGAAGAAGCGACAGGCTGGTACCAGGTACCCACAAGCTCAAACCCAGGAAGAGGTATGGCCAACTGCTTTTATTCCAAAGCGAAACGAAAACGAATATTGACGCGAAGCTCCTGTCGGTGTCACTGACTCCATAGGTAGCGGTTTTAGAAACTGCCTAAATCCTACAGTGTCATTAGGTATAAGGAATTACAAGGGTGATTATGAGGAGGCTCGTGCCCTAATAGATACTGGGGCTAGTATGACTGCCATTAAAGAGGCTTTAGTGGAACGACTACGATTGCACCGACAGAAGAGCTCACTACAAGTAGTTGGCATTGGAAATACCACAGTGAGGACATCAGCTAATCAAGTTGAAATAGTTATAAAGCCTTTGGATAAGCAAGTACCGGTCATATATACTGTAGCCATAGTTATGTCGGAACTAACAGCAAATTTACCTGCAGTGAGTACCCCACCTCAGGGAATATTGAAGCAAGCCCCACCCACATTAAATCTTGCAGACAAATATTTTACACTACCACAAGGGGTAGACATAATACTTGGAGCTGATGTATTAAATTATATTTTAGATGGTTCTAAAATTGATATTGGAACAGGTGGTGCTGCAGCCTACGGAACATGCTTTGGGCATGCTATAATGGGACCAGTGGACGGATACAATTCCGAAGTACCGCAGCGGGTCTTCACCACGACGCTGACAGAAGCCATCAAGCGCTTCTGGACATCGGAGGAGCCACCGACACCCGCCCCGAAGGATCCTCGCCACGAAGAATGTGAGAGGTTATATAAATCCACCACAGTGAGGTTAGCTGGTGGAAAATTCATAGTACATTTGCCTTTATTATCTGACCGACCGAAACTGGGAAACTCTTTGGATACCGCAACCAGGAGATTTTATGCGCTCGAGAAAAAGATGGGGAGGCATCCATTATTTGCACGGAAATACAAAGAGTTTATGGAGGACTATGAACGGCTTGGCCACATGTCTGAGTCAGACTTTCAATTTGACGCTGAACACTACGTGATACCACATCATGGTATATTTAAACGAGATTCGGACAAGATCCGAGTAGTATTCGACGGGAGTTGTAAAACATCTACAGGGGTTTCATTAAACCAGTGTTTACATTCTGGTGAGGCATTACAGAATGACATAACAAAAATCTTAATAAATTTTAGGCGACATCAAGTTGTGTTTACCACGGATGTGAAGCAGATGTTCCGGATGACTTGGATACACCCTGAAGACAGGAAGTATCAGCTTATACTCTGGAGGAGTGACCCGTCGCAAGAACTAAAGGTATATGAATTAAACACAAATACCTATGGACTAAGGTCCAGTCCGTATGTAGCAATACGGACGCTGCTGGAGCTGGCGGCGCATTGGGTGGAGGCACATCCTGACTCAAAGGCAGCTGAAGTCGTGAGGGATGCAGTTTTCGTGGACGATATCCTGACTGGAGCAGACTCCATAGAGGAAGCGGAAGCATTGAAGACAGAACTCATCGAGCTTATGCGAAGCGCGGGCTACGAACTACGTAAGTGGTCCACGAACGAGCCATATTTACTGAGAGATCTACCGGAGGATCATTGTGAACAACCAAGGGAGTTTGACGCAAATGACCCCAAGAGTTTCATTAAAATATTAGGGATACAGTGGGAGCCAACATCGGATACAATGTCCTACCGGTTAAATATACCTTCAGATAAGGCAGTGACGAAGCGGTCAATATTAAGTACTATAGCGAGACTATATGATCCGTGTGGCTATTGTGCACCGGTGATAATAAGATTCAAGCACCTGTTGCAAGAGTTGTTCATGGACGGCCTTCATTGGGATGAGGCAGTGCCAAAGGCGATATTAGAAAAATGGAAGTATATGATTGAGGATCTATACAATATGGAAATACTGAAGATACCTAGGTGTCTCGCATTACCAAACGCAGTATCTTACACGCTGCACGGGTTTGGGGATGCTTCAGAGACAGGATACGCAGCATGTATTTATCTCCGCAGCGAAGACGCAACAGGTCACGTGAAGGTTAGTCTAGTTATGGCTAAATCTAGGGTGGCACCTATTAAGACGCGACAAACGATTCCGAAGCTGGAACTTAGCGCAGCGCATCTGGTTTGTCAACTGCTTAACCATGTAGCGGATGGTTATGATAAATCGATTAAGATCGATGACATTTATGCTTGGTCAGATAGTTCCATCGTACTGGCGTGGGTGGAGACGCAGCCACACTGTTTGCAGACCTTCGAGTGTAATAGGGTACAGTATATACAAAATTCACCTAGAAGGTTGAATTGGAGACATGTACCATCGGATTGGAATCCGGCGGATTGTGCATCACGTGGCGTGACAGCCGAAGATTTAATTCACCATCCGTTATGGTGGACAGTACCATGGTTGGGAAGGGAGGAAGTAAGGTGGCCTAGCAAATATGTAAGACCCACAGAACTACCAGGATTCAAAAGGGTAGTCAACGCCAATGTTATTCACGTGGAACCATGGGATATTAGTCTGTTGGAAAGGGTAAGCAGCTTTACCAAACTCATCAATACTACAGGGTATGTATTGAGATTTATTAGAAATCTGAGGACAGATAGGGCGAAGCGGCCCGAGTGTCGTATACTCTCAATAGCAGAGACGCGAGGTGCTGTCAAATATTGGACTAAGAGAATTCAAGAATTGGAATATGGAAAAGAAATAGAATTGTTGAAGCAACATAAACGAGTAATAACCTCACTTCAGAAGTTGAGTGTGTTTTTGGATTCTGAGGGGGTCATCAGAGTCGGAGGCCGACTAAGACACTCGGAACTTACATATGGAGCAAGGCACCCAGTGTTGTTACCTAAAGACATTAAATTTGTCCAGTTGTTAATGGAGCATTATCACAAAACTTATTGTCACATCGGTGCCAACGGATTAATTGCGATTCTTCGCAGGGAGTATTGGGTAACGTCGGTCCGACAGCAGGCATCACGTACCATTCGGCGGTGTAAAAGGTGTTTTCGATTCTCTGTGGCAGAACAACCTCCGCGCATGGCAGACCTACCCGCGGACCGCGTGCGTCGCGCACGACCTTTCGACGGAGTCGCTACAGACTTCGCTGGACCCTATTTGGTAAAATCAAGCTTATTAAGAAACGCAAAGTCAGTGAAGGCCTACTTTTGTGTCTTTGTTTGTGTAGCTACAAAGGCTACCCATGTAGAGTTGGTCTCTAGTTTATCAGTCGAGGCATTTATAGCTGCATTTACTAGGTTTGTGAGTCGACGCGGACTACCTAGTCTGATACGATCAGACAGAGGTACGAATTTTGTTGGTGCCAACAAATACCTCAAGGAGGTTAATCAGTTCCTGTTGGAAAATGAACACATTCTGAAGGAGCAGTTCAGGAGGCAGCATATACATTGGGAATTCAACCCACCAGCCTCTCCACACATGGGTGGATTGTTTGAGGCAGCGGTCAAGAGTGTGAAGCAGCTTTTAAAAAGGGAAATAGGTGATACTATAATGACGTTTGAGGAGTTATCGACACTCTTGTGTAAGATAGAAGCTATCTTGAATTCCAGGCCTCTCGTAGTGATGTCTGAAGATCCTGGGGATTTAGAAGTCCTGACGCCAGGACATTTTCTTATTGGCCAGCCATTGGTAGCAGTGCCTGAGGTTACTTGGTCGGAAACTCATATGTCACGTTTATCTCGGTTTCAGATGTTGCAGAAGCTGTACCAGAACGTGTGGGCACGTTGGCATCTCGAGTACCTTAGCACGTTACAATCACGAAACAAATGGTATCATGATGTTGATAATTTAAAGGTTAATGATTTAGTTTTCATTAAAGATGAAAATACTCCACCACTACACTGGAAGCTAGGTAGGGTGTTAGAGTTACATAGGGGTAAGGATAATGTTGTTAGATCTGTAAGGTTAAGGACCCAATCTGGCGACCTTGTTAGGCCAGTAGTTAAGTTATTTAAGTTACCTGTAGGGGAGGACTAGGTTTCCCAACCTTGTTGCTGGGGCCCCTGGGAATGTTCATGCATTTATTACTATTTTGCGCAACACTATTTGCATGGGCGTCACTAGCGCGTTTCGTCGCGAGCGCTTCCTTCCGGCTTCCGGCAGAGATCGAGGAGCGATCGCGGTGCGCGGCGCACGCGTCCTGTATTTTTTGGCAAACAGCCATCTTTAATTCTATAACCATTTACAATTAGTGAACAGTAATTATTAAGTTGTATTTGTGTGTTCTGTGTATAAATAAAGTTGATTTCGGCCCAAGTATTATTCGAGTTATTTTGCCACCACGCTGCGCGGAGCTGCGCAAACACTGTCGGTATTGTTTTACTTTCCTCACGTCTTGACCAACTCCAGACTGCAAAAGTAGATCTGGAATAGAATAAGGACATATAGTAACACTATTGTGTTTTTATATTTTAGGCTAAGTTTGTTTTTATATAAATTTATTTTATATTATACTTGTGACGTGTTCCCACAATGTTTGGTTTTCACACCCCCGTCAGTAAGAACCCTGACAGCCAGGAAAAGGCAAGACTTGGCAGTCCAGCAAAGGAGACGGAGAGGGCAGGACCCTCATCTGACAACCATAATAACCAAAGCTCGAAGGTACGAAAGAGCATAGATGAGTGGGAGGCTGGGAAAGTGGACGAAATAACAAAGTCCCCGACTCCACCAAGGAAGGCGATCCTAGCTGCCCCCCAAAAGATGAAACCAAGAACGGCTTTGCCCCAGGAACCAAAAGCAGCAACCCGGAGACAGTCGTCAGAAGGTGCAAAGTATGCAGACAGGTTAACGGAGGCAAAGGCAATGTTGGTCAAAGCCAAGATGCACTTAAATAATTCCAGGAATCTTAAGACTGACATTAAGATGGAGGTGACCCAAGCAATAGAACGCCTCTACCAGCTTGTAAGGGAAGCCGAGGCAGCGAAAGGCTCCGATAAAAAAGACAAGCCCAATAAAGAGCCAGAAAGCGGAGTGCAGGTAGAGGTGGCAGTGGAAACCGAGAAGACAAAATTGGAGAGACAACTTATGGAAAGAATGATGGAGCACAGTAACCAGATAGAGAAGAATAGGATGGAAATGGAGCGCCTAAGGGAAGTGATAGAAGGGAAGCATAAAGAGATGGAGGCACAGGCGACCTACGCGAGTGTAGCGGCCGCTCCCCCGAGGAGACAACTCCCGGAGCATGCGGCCGTGCATTCGGTGGTGATAACCTCAGCCGATGAAGAGGAGACGAGCGACCAAGTCATGGAAAAGATCAGAAAAGCGGTAAATGCAAAGGAGGAGGGCTTCCAAATAGATAGAATAAGGAAGGCGAGAGGCCGGAAAGTGATTTTGGGTTGTAAAACAAAGACTGAGGTGGACAGGGTCAGAGAAAGAATAGGTAAGGAAGGATCGGACCTGAGAGTGGAAGAGGTAAAGAATAAGGACCCTCTTATAATAATAAGAAACGTAAATAAAATTAATACCGAGGACGACATTCTCAGGGCGCTCCGGACACAGAACAAAAACTTACTGAAGAGCGTGACGGAAGATATGTATAGGGCCACAATTAGATACAAGAAGACAGCTCGAAATCCGCACCAGCAGCACGTGGTGCTCAGTGTGTCCCCGCAGGTCTGGAGCATCCTAACGGCAGCGACCTGTGTCCATATCGACATGCAGAGGCTGAGGGCAGAGGACCAGTCGCCACTGGTCCAATGCTCAAGATGCCTGGGGTATGGACACAGTAAGAAGACCTGTCATGAGGAGGATGATAGATGTGCCCACTGTGGGGGGACGCACCTCCGAGCAGAATGTGCGGATTACCTTGCAGCGGTGGCCCCAACTTGCAGAAACTGTCAGAAGGCAAAAATGGACGGCGTAGAGCACAATGCCTTTAGCTCGGACTGTCCTGTTCGAAGAAGGTGGGAAACCCTAGCTAGGTCCACTGTTGCTTATTGCTAAGGTGGATACGGGCGGAAATGAGAACAGTAGAACAACGGAACCAGAAGGATACCAGTATCGCGCAATACAGGCCAACCTGCAGAGGTGCAAGCAAGCAACAGATGAGCTGATGATGGAGGCGGCGAAGAGAAAGGTTGCGTTTGCACTGCTGCAGGAGCCATACACCGGATCTGGCAGAAGAATTAAGTCCTACCAGGGCACCCGAATGCTGCAATGTGAAGGAAATACGGACAAAACCATCAAGTCCGCCATTGCAGTATTTGATGACAACATAGACATAACCCCGTGCCCTAGGCTGACCACAGAAAACATCGTAGTGGCACGATTGAGAACTGAGGCCTGGGACATTGTTGTCGTCTCGGTGTATTTGGAGGGGGACGGACTAATAGATGCAGACATTAGACATATCCAAAGAATAATACAAGAAGTTGGAAATAAGAAAGTGATACTGGGTGGGGATGTTAACGCCTGGAACATATGGTGGGGGAGTCGAGAAACAAACAGGAGAGGAGAAGAGTTGGCAGGAGCACTGGATGAGCTGGAGTTGCACATCCTAAACCGGGGATCCAAACCCACATATGATTACCATAGAGGAGGCAGGCGATTCACAAGTTGCGTGGATATCACGGTCTGTACGACGGATATGCTTGGCAAAATTGCGAACTGGAGGCTGGACGGAAACCTAACTGTGTCGGACCACAGGGTGATCCTGTTCGAAGTTAACCTGAAAAAGTCGAAAGGTATAGACATTAAAAGAACCACCAGGAAATACAACACCAAAAAGGCAGATTGGACAGAGTTCAGAAAAGATATAATACAAAACTGGGAAAGAATCAATATTAACTTGGATGAAATAAAGAAGATAACGACAATGGAAGAATTAAACAATAAAGTAGAAGAATACTGTACAGTCTAAAACTGTACATATTTTGCTGACGCGGTGCCGTGCACCATACGTGCGTCATTCCAATAATATTATAAATACACATGAAACACTTTAAATTGATGAGTACGATAACTGCTACGCGGTGACTAACATTAGAGAAAGGAATCGTCAACAGTATTACGTGTAAACACAAAAATACGTAATAAATCTAACGAAAACTGAGTGATCTTTTCTCTTCGTGCTTCAACCTCAACAACAACAACTCTGCAAGTGTACGAATCGTACATTTTTTGGTCCTTCGAGCCGGATATTTGGTGCCACTGTGTCTCTTTACGGTAGCGAATCGGTTTAGCTGGTCTCCCAGAAGCGGGTCGCCCCAGCTAGATTGAGAAGTCGCATAATATCGTGACAGAGGTGCAAGGGTGCTGAGTTCCACTGACCATTTCAAATCAAGTAAGTCAACGATTTCAAGATTTGAAACGGAGAAGACTACAAGCAACGCAGTAGCCTTCGCAATACAACGCAACGCTCTCCTGCCACAGTCAACGACGTGTCAGCAAGCATCAACATGGATATGCTAGAATTGCAGTCAACGTGCTTCGATAACATCAAAGCATTATGTGCCAACTATCGCAAGGATTCATCATCACGAAAATCTGTGGAATACCTGAAGAAACGCTTGTCGTCGCTAGAAAACCAATGGCAAGACTTCGAAGGCAGGCATGCCCAACTGTTGCTCGAACTAGAAGATAAGAACATAGCATATTTCAAGGACGACATCTACGGAAAAACTAAAGAAATGTTCTTATCAACTAAAACAGACATAACTAGCAAACTGACGACTTTGAGCAAACAAAACGTGAAGTTCGACCTAGGTGGGACTTCAGAAGATGACGACAGCAACATACAACTCTTGCTTAACAAGCAAGAATGCAATTTCAACGCGATTCACCGTGTCATCTCCAAGATTGACTTAATCACTATATCGGAAAGATGGGAACTGGAAGACCACTTCGCAACCTTGAAATCGAAATGGGAACCCATCGATAAACTTCATTGGGAAATAGACTTTCAACTGAAAGGATCCAACGAACATTACTACAAAATGTTCACGGACATTGAACAACAATATGATGAGCTAAAGAGGAACATCCATGCCAAAATCTGGTCCACCGTCCACTACCAGAAATCGACACCTAAGATCGAAATCCCTGAGTTCTCCGGCAACTACAGTCAGTGGATCTCCTTCAAAGACCTATTTCTGGAAGCTATTCACAAAAACCCTATGATCAACAACGCGCAGAAAATGCAACACTTAAAGACCAAGCTGCGAGGAGAAGCTGAACGCTTAGTGCAGCATCTGACCATTAGCACTGAAAACTATAACTCATGCTGGGATATATTAATTCAGCGCTACGACAATCGTCGCCTCCAGTTTACTTCATTTATGAACAACATGCTAAATCTGCCGATCATACAACATGCAGACTCATACAATTTGAAGAAGATGCATGACGTCATTACCGAATGCCTGAACGGCATCTCTAACATCGGTATTGATACTTCAACTTGGGACCCGATCATTGTGCACATCATGTCACAAAAACTGGACTCCAGTACTTTGAGTGACTACATGAAAGAACTTCAAGATCACAGAGAACTACAGAACCTCCACGACTTCCTGTATTTCCTCGAAACACAGTTCATGGCATACGAAACGATGAAATCAGCTAAAAGGGCGAATCCTACAGCCACAGAAAAATCATCCAACTGGAAAACATTCAACAAGCAAACCCAGATGAAGAAACATAACTATAACTTCAATCAAAATAAAACAAACAACTATCATGCTATTTACGGTAAATGCCCATTCTGCAACGGAAGTCACGTTCTGCGCCAATGTGACAAATTCCTACAAATGGACTTTGGCAAGCGAAATGACACCGTGTCGAAACTGCAGCTGTGTAAAAACTGTTTATTCAGCCACGGAAATGACGAGTGCAAATCCACGAAAATGTGCAAAGAATGTAACTTGAAACACAACACACTATTGCACAATCCGGACAACCAAACCATAACGTCAGCGACTAGAAAAAACAATGTTGAACAACGCCCTTCATCTCAACAACCAACATCTAACCATTTGTCTAAAGACAACATGGAAGTTCTATTGACTACGGTCCAGCTGAGAATAAAATCTGCAGATGGGATTTATGTAACACTACGTGCGTTGCTCGATCAAGGCTCACAGGTGAACTTGATAACAGAAAACGCTGCACAAATATTACGTCTTCCTCGGCGCGGGATCAACGCATCAGTATCGGGAATCGGCTCTGTTTCCAGAGAATGCAGGGGAAAACTGAAACTTACCTGTCAATCGATTCACTCCGATTATAACTTTGAAACTCAAGCACTTATTATGACGAAGCTAACAAACAACCTACCTATGAAAACGTTCGAGAAAGGTGCATGGAGTCACTTGAAAAACTTGAAACTTGCAGATCCTGACTTCAACGTATCTCGGCAAATCGACCTATTACTAGGAGCCGACGTATACTCCGAAATTATCCTAGGAGGTGTATTGAAGGGCAATAACAGCTCCCCAGTTGCACAACAAACGCAAATTGGGTGGATTTTATGCGGAAAGATGAAACAAACGTTTAACTGCCACGTTACTGTAGTCAACTTAGAGGATTTAACAAAATTTTGGGAGAATGAAGAAATTCAAAAAACTAAAGATATCCCCAAAGATGACCAGTGTGAACAATTTTATAACGAAACTGTAAGAAGATCATTTGACGGAAAGTACATCGTCAAAATGCCTCTAGTTCCAGACTACGAAGAGAAACTAGGCAAGTCTAGAACAATTGCGGTTTCGCAGTTTCTACAGTTGGAAAAACGGCTAGAGAAGAACGAAAGGCTTTCCTCCATGTACAAAAAATTCATGGAAGAGTACGCGGATCTGGGTCACATGAAATTAGCACCTCAGATACCTACTGACGTCTACTTCTTACCGCACCACGGGGTCTTGAGAGAAAACTCGACAACAACAAAGTTGAGGGTCGTATTTAACGCCTCTCAAAAAACTACGACTGGCGTCAGCCTGAACAACGTCATGAAAAAAGGCGTCAACTTACAAAAGGACATTCAGGCCCTTATACTGAAATGGCGAACGTATAAATACGCATTTACGGCTGACATTGAAAAGATGTACCGCTGCATTTGGATTTCAAAAGAACAACAACATCTACAGAGAATTGTATGGCGGGACTCACGAGATCAACATCTTCGCGATTACCAGCTCTGCACAGTAACCTACGGGACCAAATGCGCACCATGGCTAGCTATGCGAACATTGAAGCAACTAGCCATTGACGACGGTCACAAACATCCGGCAGCTGCCAAGACACTCATAGAAGAATGCTACGTAGATGACGTCATTAGCGGCCACAACAACCTCACAGAAGCGAAAAAACTGCAAAACTCCTTGATCCAACTGTTAAAAGGAGGAGGCATGAATTTACGGAAGTGGACAGCCAATGACCGCGCTATACTGGAAGACTTACGCAAGGATCAAATTTCAACTCAAACCATGTTTGATTTTAAAGGGGAAGAATCAAGCAAAACGTTAGGCCTCGGTTGGAATCCAAACAGCGACAACTTCCACTTTAACTGGCCTGTGGAAAACTCCAAACAACTAACAAAGAGATCTTTACTCTCAGCCATATCAAGATTTTACGACCCATTGGGTTGGCTCTCCCCAGTAACGGTCAAGGCCAAACTACTATTCCAGAAAGTCTGGATGAGTAAACTTAGCTGGGATGACATAGTGCCCAGCAACATTGAATCTGAGTGGCTGAACCTAAAAACAGAACTGCCGTTCATTAATAAAATAACGATAAATAGATGGATTGGAGACACACAACAATGTGTCGAATTGCTAGGCTTCTGCGACGCAAGTGTAAAGGCGTACGCTTGCGTTATTTACAGCAAGGTGTTCAACGAACATGGCCAACCCATCGTAACTCTACTTGCTGCTCGAACAAGGGTGGCTCCACTGACTCAGAAAACAACACTACCAAGACTGGAACTGTGTGGTGCTCAGCTACTAGCTGACTTGATGGAGAAAACCAAGGAAACATTCTGTGGATATAACATATCAATACGGGCTTGGTCGGATTCTCAAGTGGTCCTCGCGTGGATTCAAGGCGAAACATCAAGATGGGAAACTTACGTAGCCAACAGAGTTACAAAGATCAAAAACGTCATTCCTGCAGCTCAGTGGCATTATGTCAAATCAGAGCAAAATCCAGCAGACTGCGCCTCAAGAGGTCTTTTGCCAAGCAAACTAGTAAACTTCAACCTGTGGTGGCAAGGCCCAGAGTTCTTAACAAAACAAGATCCGCCGGCAGATATGCCTTGCACTTTCCAAACGAATTTTGGCGGCTTAAACCACGCTAAAATCACGCAAGAAAATATCGATCATAATATAATTATCAATTTATTGAGCAAATGCAGCTCATTGACACAAGCAAACAGGGTCATCGCATGGATATTACGCTTCATTACAAATGTGCGCAATAGGACGAAATCGGAAACTACGTACCTAACAACAAGTGAACTAAGCGCAGCGCGCATTAGTATCATAATCCAAGCGCAGCGATTGCAGTTCAATTCTGAATACAAACAAATCGTTAACAACGAAACAGTATCAAAGAAAAGCGCAATTTGCAAACTGAATCCTTATGTAAACAAAGCGGGCATCATCTGTGTCGGAGGTCGTCTTAAACACTCAAGATTAACTGGGGATATGAAGAATCCAATAATCGTACCACATAAAGGAAGATTTACACAACTTCTTATAGAACAAGCACATTCAGCCACATTACATGGAGGAGCTCGGCTAACGCTGACTTATATTAGACAGCGTTACTGGATCGTTGGCGGCAACCGGGCTGTCAAGAACCAACTTCGAAGATGTGTACGCTGCCATCGCTTCAACAAGACAGATAGCTATCAACTGATGGGTGACCTACCACCGCAAAGGATCACTCCGTGCCGCCCTTTCACGCACACAGGAGTAGACTTTACCGGTCATGTGGATGTTAAACACAACAAGGGTAGAGGCGTAAAAACTTCAAAGGGATACATAGCCATATTTATATGTATGGCGACGAAAGCTGTTCATATTGAACTCGTGTCAGACCTTAGCACAGAAACGTTTATGGCGGCCTTCCAAAGACTATGTGCGAGACGCGGCACCCCGAAACACATGTACTCTGACTGTGGTACAAACTTTATCGGCGCTGCAAAGGTGCTTCGTCAGGAATTCGAAGAGTTCAAACAACTGCTGAAACCAGATGTTTTCAACGAACTGGCCAAATTGGAGGTGGAGTGGCATTTCAACGCCCCCGCCTGGCCAACTGCTGGCGGTCTGTGGGAAGCTGCCGTCAAGTCTATGAAGCACCATCTGCGACGAGTACTGGGGGACCAAAAACTAACGTACGAGGAGTTCATAACGATTTTAGCAAAAATAGAAGCCTGCATGAATTCAAGACCTCTGTGCCCGCTAACTGAAGATCCAGAAGAGTTCTACAACTGCCTAACTCCTGGACATTTCCTTACAGGAAGCCCAATATTGTCCATGCCACTCTCGGATTACAGTGACGTAAAAAACATTGATTTACGCCGTAGATGGCAGCTTACCGAGCATATGTTTCAACAATATTGGAAAAGCTGGTCAAACGATTACCTTACCACTCTACAAACACGTAGTAAGTGGAACAAGCCTTCTAGAAACGTTAAAGAAGGCGATTTAGTACTGGTGAAAGAAAACAATCTACCGCCGGGAAAATGGGCCCTAGGTCGGATTCTGGAAACACATCCAGGATCTGATGGATATGTTCGAGTAACTACTGTTAAAACTCAAGCAGGAATCATAAAGCGCCCAATAACAAAACTGTCGCCATTACCATTGAACTCTGAAACTGAGGAAACCAAAGAAAACGAAATGAAAAATAAGCCTCCACAGAAATCGAAAAACGAACGGCGGAAGAAGTCAAAGAATCTTATCTCAACGTTACTAATAACAATGTTATCATTGTTTACATTTGTAACGGGATCTTATACCGCCACCGATGGCACGCGCGGAGCGCCGGCGGCGACCACTCAGATTACAAGTCTGGAACGCGAGCGGCCCATATACTATGACACCGTCGGCAAAATGCAAGTAGTGCACGATGAATGGATACTAATGATGTACTACAACCTAACAAACTATTGGGATGGGACTCGTCGTACTCAAACTTACTTCGAGAATATTCACAACTTATGCCAAAAAACGAATCTACAACACTGCAGATCAACCATGGAACAATTAAATCATGAACTAGAACTTCTAAACTACTACAACTCTATACTTATAAATCCCCACAAACACCTGAGCAACAGGAAGAAACGGGGTCTAGTCGACGGAGTCGGCTACATAGCTAACAGTCTGTTTGGGATATTGGACCAACAATTCGCTAAGAAATATCAAAACGATATTCAATCTCTGCAAACCAATGAGAACTACTTACTTGAGTTATTAAAAAATCAAACAACGATTGTGGAGCTTGAGAATCAAGTATTGAAACAAACTGAAGACAATATTCAGCGTCAATTCAACTCCATTGATAACTTTATCAATCAGACCAATAAAAATATAGCATCCATCGAAACGGAAATGGAAATACTTTCGGCTACTACCTACCTCAACTCTGCTTCGTTAACGACGTACCTATTGATCAACAGCTTGAGGACGTTCCAGGAGATGCTGTTTAATACTCTAACTAACGTCTACCAAGGCCATGTAGATGTCCATCTGATAAGTCCGGTTCGTCTGATTCAAAAATTAACGGAAATATCCGGAAGCCTTCCGAAATCTTTATCGCTACCAGTTGAGAACTACAAAGAAAACATTAAAGATATCTACAAGCTGATCAATGTGAAAGCACGAGTTACTGAAAATTACTTTCTTTTCGAAGCACATATTCCACTTGTAGCTAACGAAGATTTCGTAATATACCAAGCGATACCTTTACCGGTTAACAATGCTAAGGAAACTACATATTATTATGTGCAGTTATCAAACGAGTACATCGCTGTCAACTTCAAGAAGAACATTTACGTGTCTATGTCCAAAGATGACTTGAAACACTGCATGCAACAAAAATCGCAGAATTTCTTATGCAAGAAAAACCTGCCATCATTTGACCTACACAGCAAAAACGCTCCTTGTGAGGCAAAACTGCTATCGCATCAAAACAATGAACCTTGTGACGTCGAACGCGCGTCATGCAAAGACACTTGGATAGAGTTACAAACTCAAAACAGCTGGCTGGCGATTTGCTGCGAAACGTGTGCATTACGAATCATATGTAGCAACGACGTCACATCACAAACCATTGCATTATCGAGCATAGTGACATTATCTCAGGGATGCGTACTGCAATCCAACGACTTAACCATCTACGCTCAACGCCGATACAGCAGTCATATGAAGATGGATTATGAGTTTACAGCTCCAACATTTGATACATCTATTAACAAGATAGTGAACTTAACATATCGTTATGCTCCAAATATCCTTCAGTCAAAGGCTACGGATCAGGAAATTGTAACAATTGCTCAGAAAATTGCAACTCAACGGCAAAATGAAGCTTCACTACCAACACTAACAAGTCACGACATTCATCAATATGCCATAAGTTACTCTTTGCTGGCGATCGCCATCATAGTCGTACTTGTCGTGGTTGGGAGAAATCGTTGTCCACACTATTGCACACACAACGCTAAGAACAAAACTTCGAGTCAACCTGAAGATATTGAACTTCAAGTTTTCCGCAAAACAGAGTGCCAGCAGCATGAAACCGTCGCAGCACAAACAACAAAGGACTTGCGGCGGGAGCCTCAACCTGGGAACAGGAACATCGCCTTTCTATTTGATTGATTAATTACTTAACTAACTTTGTGATGACTTTTCCTTTCTCTTCTCGTTGGTTTCTTCTTGTTGGGTTGCCAAGATGTACAGTCTAAAACTGTACATATTTTGCTGACGCGGTGCCGTGCACCATACGTGCGTCATTCCAATAATATTATAAATACACATGAAACACTTTAAATTGATGAGTACGATAACTGCTACGCGGTGACTAACATTAGAGAAAGGAATCGTCAACAGTATTACGTGTAAACACAAAAATACGTAATAAATCTAACGAAAACTGAGTGATCTTTTCTCTTCGTGCTTCAACCTCAACAACAACAACTCTGCAAGTGTACGAACCGTACAAATACACTAAAGTCATAGAAGAAGCATGCAATCGAAATATACCTGGGACTGAACACAGGAAGAAAGCAGGATTGCCCTGGTGGACAGAAGAATTGACACAAAAGAAGAAAGAGGTGAAAACACTTAAAAAACGCATTCCAAATGCTGCTCAAGTGCGCAGAGAGAGTGTCGTCCGGGCATATCTGACGGCGAAAGAAGAGTACCGGCTTCTTGTGGAAAAGGCAAGAACAACAAGCTGGAAGAAGTTCTGCGAAAAACAGGACAGGGAAAGTATGTGGGATGGGATATACCGGGTGATAGGCCGCACAACAACTAGGCAGGAGGACATCCCTCTGGTCCAAAATGGTATAGTTTTGGAGGGCGAAGAGTCTGCCAGGGCTCTGTCAGAAGCCTTCTACCCGGACGACGATGAGCTGTTGGACAGTGTAGCCCACAAAGCGATACGAAAGAAAGCAGAAAAACTGAATGAGGGCGAAGATGATGAGTCATCTGACCCCCCATTCACGGCTGAAGAGCTAGTGTAGGCTGCAAACAGCTTCAACCCAAAAAAGGCTCCAGGACTGGATGGATTCACAGCAGATATCTGCAGGGCGGCCATAGCCTGTAAGCCGGATTTGTTTCTGGCGCTGCTTAACAGGTGTTTGGATCTTGCACTCTTCCCCACGGCGTGGAAAGAAGCGGTTATAGTCATTCTGCGCAAACCTGGGAAGGATGACTACACAAATCCCAAATCCTACCGGCCGATTGGGCTGTTGCCGGTGTTAGGGAAGATTTGGGAGAAGATGTTGGTGAAGCGTGTCAGGTGGCATACCATCCGGCAAATGAGTCCTAGGCAGTACGGGTTCACACCGCAGCGCAGCACCGAAGACTCCCTCTATGACCTAATTACACATATACGAACAAAACTAAAAGAGCGAAAACTTACAGTACTTATATCGTTGGACATAGAGGGAGCCTTCGACAGCGCTTGGTGGCCCGCGGTGAGATGTAGACTGGCGGAAACCAGTTGCCCAAAAAACATCCGCAAAGTCCTGGATAGCTACCTGACTAACCGAAAAGTCAGAGTAAGATACGCAGGATCAGAATGTATAAAGACAACCGTAAAAGGATGTGTCCAGGGATCCATCGGGGGACCCACCTTCTGGAATGTGTTGTTGGACCCGCTATTGCACAGCTTGGAAGAGAGGGGACACTACTGTCAGGCATTTGCGGACGACGTTGTCCTGGTTTTCTCCGGCGAGACTGCACTTGAAGTCCAGAGACAGGCTAATGCCGCCCTAAAACATGTCCAGGAGTGGGGTGAAGTGAATAAGCTTAAGTTTGCGCCTCAGAAAACAAAGGCTATGATAATTACAAACAAGCTGAAGCACGACACACCACTTCTGAGCATGGGAGGGGTGGACATAGCCATGTCAAAAGAAATAAAAATACTAGGGCTGACTATAGACGAAAAGTTAACCTTCAACACACACGTGGCAAATGTCTGCCGCAAGGCATTGAACGTCTATAAACAGCTGGCGAAGGCAGCCAAAGTGGAGTGGGGGATTTCGCCGGAGATAACCAGAACAATATATGTGGCAGTGGTAGAGCCGATAATTTTGTATGCAGCAAGTGCCTGGTCTTCTGCCGCAGAAAAATTAGGGACAAGGAGGTACTTGAACGAGGTTCAACGCGGTTTTGTACAAAAGATGGTCAAGTCGTACAGGACCACATCATTAAACGCGGCATTGCTGCTCTCAGGGATGCTTCCGCTGGATCTCAGGATCAAGGAAGCAGCCTCTCTTTATGAGATAAAGAGAGGCTGACTGAGGGATGGCTGTTGAGCCGGTCGGCGACTATCCCCTCGAACAATTTACCGACCTCATCGAGTAGAACGATGGGTCGGTATGCCGAGGGGGAGTCCGCCGGGCGTCCCTCTTTTCGGAGGAGGCAAAGCTGCCCCTCCCTCCACAGTTTCGGGAACCTCCCAGCCGTAAGGCACGCGCTGAAGAGGTCCCGAAACCTGTCCTCCATTTGGGAGGCAGCTATCGCCACCACCCGAGCGGGGACGCCGTCCGGCCCAGGGGCCGTCTTCTTCGCGCGGAGGCGAAGTATCCCCTCGTGGACTTCATCCACCGTCACCGGGGGTACCTCGTCCTCCGGCGCAGCCGTTTCCTGCGGGGGGTCCATTGCTGGTGGGGTGAAGTCGGTCCTGCACGGAAACAGGGACCGGACCACCCCATCCAGCAACGCCGGCTCGAGGGTCTCCGACAGGGGGGGGACCGCAGGGCCGCAGCTGGCTCCGCGCCAGCTTATACGGCCTCCCGTATGGATCCCTGTCGAGACCCTCCAACATCTCGGCCCTTGCCGAGTCCTTGGCGGCGCACATTCGGGTCGGACGGGTCGGGTCTGTGGCCCCGTCACCTACCACCTTTCGGCCGCAGGGGACAGGGACAGCGGCAACGATACACCGACAGTCCTCTTCCCCTGCGGCCCCACCGCGTCCGCCATCTGACGGTGGCGGCCCCGTCGAGGCCGCGGGAGGTAAGGGAGAATGGCTGAAGCCACACCGACACTCCCCTCCCCGCCGCGGCCCCCTGCACTCCGCCGCAATGCCCCCCCCATCAGAGGGGGGGGCATCGCAGCCCGCTCAGTTGCGATGCCGCTACAGGCGGCACCCGCGGCACCGCAACTATTGGGCCACTCGTCGTTGGCTTAGCGGCAAAAGCCTAGACGAGCGGCCCCCGCCTAGGTTCCTCTTGGCTTCACCGTGGGTTTCCGCCACCACGGCTACTGAGCCCCCCCGCCACGACAAGGCGGGAACCAATTCGGGGGGGAACCTAACCTAACCAAACCTAACCAAGTACCAGTATCAACCACAGAAGTGATGATAGAGGCCGCATCCTTCAGGGTCTTAACACTCGTCCCTTTTAATCTGCTGGACGTAGTGGCCACCTTTTCTACGAGTTTTGCAGCCTCTAGCAGCAGAAGATTTAATGCTGCCAGAGACTGCTCCGTGTCCTCTTCGGGTGTTGGCGGGTTGAGGCCTCTGCGGCAGGCGTGCCTCGATTCCTTGAGGATCTTGGCCATGCCGACTATCTCCTCCTCCGCCTCCAACTGGAGCGCCTCTTCCTTCTCCTTGTTGAGGCGTTCCTTGGCCGCGGCTAGACCCACGTACTCGCCCGTGGTGGGCGGTCGTCCTCTCCTTTTAGATTTATGTGCTACCCCTTTGGGCAGCGACATCATCTCCTCTTCTTCCAATTATTCTGACATTAACAAATTGCTTTGACTTGATTGTTGTAACATTGTATAATTTGATTCTTTGACAATATTAAATTTATAATTCATATTTTTTTATTTTGTTAAATGGAATTATTTTGACATTTACTTACCAAATAGTTTTTTAACTTAATCTTCTTCTTTGACAATAACTTAATTCTTTTATTTTTTATCTTTTGGCATTTTGACATAATTGTACTTATAGAAGTGAAATAATGTAATCATTTATGTAATTAATTTGTAGTTCAGTGCGAGTAAGCTCTGTTTATTTTATTATTATTTGTTTTTATTACTTGCTGAGTGTAAAAATTGTAATTAATTCTTTTTGTATGCCTATAGTTGGCAGATCATAGCGAACTTTAATAACAAATATGACCAACCTCTGTACCTATGTATCACAAATAAAATATTTCTGATTTCTGATTTCTGATTTCTGATTTCAATGCCCTTTTGCGCCAGCGGCGGGCCTCCTCTTTTCCACTCCCGGAGTCGACCGTCATCAGACTAGCCTGACTGGCGTCTGAGTCGGACTCCGAGAGACGCGTTACGGAGACGCGAAGTTCTCTTCGAGCCACCGTCGCCTGCTCCATCTCCCTCTCACTCTCACTCTCCTCCTCCTTTCCTTCCTCCTTTGTTTTGGTTTTTGGTTTTAAAGATTTATTCATAGTTGTTCCCACGAGTATGGGACGATGTAGGGAAACACTGTCGGGCGATCAAACGCTACTAGACAGTAGCAATGTGCAGTCGGTGCGAATATTCACCGACGGCAGCAAGATTGAGGGGAAGGTCGGAGCCGCATTATCCATTTGGGATAATGATGGCGAAGTCCGGAACCTCAAGCTATGCCTTGCCGCGTACTGCACAGTCTACCAGGCGGAACTCCTGGCCATTTGCAAGGCCACAGAAGTGATCCTCGCGCGGCAAGAGGCGAGCTATGGTTTGTATAGCGACTCAATGTCATCATTGCAGACGCTTGCAAACCATGGCTCTCTCCATCCCCTGGCGGTGCGCGCGCGCGCCAATTTGGCTAAGGCCTTGCACCAGAGCAAAGCTGTGTCTTTGTTCTGGATCAAGGCCCACGCGGGCCTGCCGGGGAATGAGCGGGCGGATGAGCTAGCGAAGGAGGCAGCATTGTCGTCTGCTTCCCCCTGCTTTAAGCACCCCGAGCAGCGACCAGACTCCACTGCTCCGTCAATGGGGGCGGTGGAGGAGCGTCCCTCATTGGGCTAGGGTCCCTGACAGGGGCCGGGGCCGACTTTTTGCCCTTGCCTTTGCCCTTATTTTGAGGCAGAGGCGTGGGGGGCGTTTTGTTCTTCTTTGGGGCAGGGGCCTTTGCCTCCACCGACTTGGATGGCTCGGGCATAGGGGCTGCCCCTGCCGCAGTCACGTCCTCCGCATTTTTCCTATCAGCCGCCAGCGGCGGCCGCAATCTCGGCTCCGGTAGGAGGCGACACTCGAGCCCTTCGAGTCGTGCATTCAGCATGTTGCCGAATTGCACGACGCTGGCCCGAGATATCTCCTCCACCATAACTCGGATCGCGTCCGCTTCAGGTGCTGCCGTCGTTGCTGCCACCGCTGGTTGGCTGTTTGCTTCTGCCAGTTGTACCGTGAGCCGCCGGGGACAGGGACAGCGGCAACGATACACCGACAGTCCTCTTCCCCTGCGGCCCCACCTCGTCCGCCATCTGACGGTGGCAGCCCCGTTGAGGCCGCGGAAGGCAGGGCGAATGGCCGAAGCCACACCGACACTCCTCCCCGCTGCGGCCCCCCGCACTCCGCCGCGATGCCCCCCCCATCAGAGGGGGGGCACCGCAGCCCGCTCAGTTGAGACGCCGCTACAGGCGGCACCGCAACTATTGGGCCACTCGTCATCGGCCGCCAAAAGCCTAGACGAGCGGACCCCGCCTAGGTTCCTCTTGGCTTCACCGTGTGTACCACCACGGCTACTGAGCCCCCCCGCCACGACAAGGCGGGAACCAGTTCGTGGGGGAACCTAACCTAACCTAAATAAGCTATGACTATGATAAATAAGCTGTGGCTATAATAAATAAATAACTAGCTTGGCTCCGCTTGGCTTTGCTTGGCTCAACTTGGCTCAGCTTGGCTTAGCTTGGCTCAGCTTGGCTCAGCTTGGCTCAGCTTGGCTCAGCTTGGCTCAGCTTGGCTCAGCTTGGCTCAGCTTGGCTCAGCTTGGCTCAGCTTGGCTCAGCTTGGCTCAGCTTGGCTCAGCTTGGCTCAGCTTGGCTCAGCTTGGCACAGCTTGGCTCAGCTTGACATGGGTTGGCATGGGTTAGCTGGGTTGGCTTGGCTGGCTTGGCTTGGCTGGCTTGGCTTGGCTGGCTTGGTTTGGCTGGCTTGGCTTGGCTGGCTTGGCTTGGCTGGCTTGGCTTGGCTGGCTTGGCTGGCTTGGCTTGGATGGCTTGGCTTGGCTGGCTTGGCTAGGCTACCTTGGCTATTCTTGGCTTGGACTGGAACTTTGACTGGGCTTGGACTCGACTTTGACTGGGCTTGGACTCGACTTTGACTATACTTTGACTGGGCTTGGGCTGGACTAGGAATGAGCTTGAACTGGACTTTGACATAGGCAAGACTTTACTTGACTTGACTTGGCTTTACTTGACTTGACTTGGCTTTACTTGACTTGGCTATACTCTACTTGACTTGGCTTTACTTTACTTGACTTGGATTTGCTTTACTTGACTTGGTTTTGCTTTAATTGACTGGGTTTTGCTTTACTTGACTTGGTTTTGCTATACTTGACTTGGTTTTACTTTCTACATTCAAAGTAACCAGTAGCATGTGTACAAGCAATATCATTTAATGTGTACCTAAACTGTTTAACATTACCAAACTTTTTTTAAATGTCTGCTCGTGAAGGCCATAATATGGTACCTCACACCATGATTGGGCAACCAAAAAGGCAAAACATATTTTTATTAAACGTGACCAAAGTCATTATGATTGCATTTGCACTATCTTATCTATCTATCTAACTTACACGCATCCGTATGTACCTCTGTTGGAATTTGCGGGATCATACAAGCCAACACAGGCTTAGAACACGAAATATTTAGCAATTACTGTTCAAAACTAATCCATTAACGGGTACACAATCAACGCGAAATTTGTGCAGTAATCTGATAAATTTACGTACCCACATGATACACATTACTAGGCAAATGAAACTTCAAACTGCCAACCCAGCTGTATGCCACTGGCGGCAATTAGACCTGACCATTTAAGCGATTTGATTTTTCAAAACTAGTGCATTTACTAGTATTCATATTTTTAACTTTCAGTATTAAGTCCCTTCTTTTTGTTAAACATTTTGTAAAATTATAACACCAGAATTTAAATCAGTTAAGGGTAGAAGTAAATCTTCTACAAATGCCAACACCTACTTCGTTTTGGGTATTGACAGATCTACCGACAGATTCTGCTACTATATTAAATAATCTCACACTGAAGGTCAGTTTGCTAAACTAAATGGAACCCTGGTATACTTAGTGACCTTGGCTAGTTCTAAATTCTGTTTTGTGAGCGTCATCTGGATTAATTGCTTATTGATGATAACTTTGGACCATACTGATACCTGATACGTAACAGTTAAAATTTATATTTGCCAGCTAACCCGAAACTTGATCTTATATATAAGGCAACGGAAATCTATATTTTACAGTGGCAACATTTAAAGAGTGGTAATTAACACAGAGCATACTGTCAACGTTCTTGATTCTTTTTTGTTTAACGATGCTCTTTTTATGTTTTAATTATTCCTCTGTGCTAGACTTAGTGGCTATGGCCCGGCTAGAATAAGAGTTTATTATAAAGACCTACATGAACTCACACCTTTTGCCCATGAGGGTAGACAAACTACAGAACAACCACCCGCCACGGTTCCTAAACACTCCCCTGGCTTCATTCACGTAAAAACATGGCATACTGGCACATCGAATATGGCAACGAGTAAAACAAATGGCTATGCCCTGGCTAGAATTGGAGTTATCAATATTGCGAATACGGAAATGAGAAAGGCAACGCACCTGGCTAATTGGCTGTGGTTCCTGGCAGTGGCACCTGGCAGGCTGGCTGTGGCTCCTGGCAGACTGGCTGTGGCTCCTGGCAGACTGGCTGTGGCTCCTGGCAGACTGGCTGTGGTTCTGGCAGACTGGCTGTGGCTCCTGGCAGACTGACTGTGGCTGCGGGCAGACAGGCTGTGGCTCCTGGCAGCTGGCAGTGGCTCCTGGCAGCTGGCTGTGGCTTCTGGCAGCTGGTTGTGGCTCCTGGCAGCTGGCTGTGGCTCCTGGCAGCTGGCTGTGGCACCTGGCAGACTGGCAGACTGGCTGTAGTCTTGGCAGCTCTTGACCCATGTTAGGAACTCTCCTTGCACTCCCACGCAGCACATGGTGAAGACTTTGATGTATTCTTGAAGTGAAGCTCGTAGTGTCGTCCCGTCCGTGAATCTCACAAACTTCTTCGATTTTTCTACTGAGTCAGGGTGACTTGCGGTTGTCGCGTGGATATTTTATTAAAACAAAGCTTAATTTTTGTAAATCCCAGTTCTGAGTGTAAAAACTAGGGTAGGCGTAGAAATGATTAAAAACTGTATAAACGCAATCGCTTATATTTCCTTGATTTTACAAATTATAATGACCCTCATGCAAAGGCGCAATACGTTTTTATATGGCTGGCTGGCTGGCTGGCACACCCCTCCACTTAGGCCCCGTGGTAGGATGTTACGTCATGGCAATGGCGGCTGGCTGGCAATTTAGTGGCGACATCTTTGGCAGGCGTTACAAGATATTAAATCACTCTGCACTACTGGACCAATCATTTGAATTTTATTTAGTGATTTGCCAGAGCTACTTTTAGAAGAGGCATTAAATACTAGTCTGAGCTTTGTAGTTTCACTCTTTTCACGAATTACTGCGTGATGAGGCATGTAGTACCCAAATACTGGTCTAGTAATTTTAGTTAAATGCCCTAAATTTTTATATTCATCTATAAATGCTTTGTAGTTCACCTTTAAATCAGGATATTTTATAAATTTTCTTTCTAAACTCTCAAAACATACAAACTAACAAATAGTACGAGTCCCCAAGAGCCTTTTCAGGTGACTCTTTCATTGGCATTAACACAGAAAATCTACCATTTGATATACGAGACACGTTTTGTTTGAAATGATCCTCACAAAGTTGCTCTTCGATGGAATATGTTTTTGTGGTTGGTAAGTCATCAATTTTCCAAAAAAATCTAACGAATCCTTTATCTCTTGAGTAAAATTACAATAAACCTTTAAAGCAGACTGACTACCGTTAACTGGGCCACTTATGAGCCATCCAAGCATAGATTCCTGTAGAACCAGTTTGTTACTGCCTAGCTTAATTAAATTAGAGCCAACTGTTTCCCAATACACATCTGCTCCTAAGAGGATGTCGACCTCAGCCGGGGAAAAATAGTCAGGATCAGCTAAAGTGATATTTCCAGGTAAATTTATATGATCTGTATTAATTGTAGAATTTGGTAAGATTCCTGTTATTCTAGGTACTACAAGACACCTAACATTTAGTTCGAAAGGCATACATCTAAATTTAATTTTAATATGACAACTTTCAGTAATATTACATGAAGCGTTATTGATCCCACAAATGCTCACTGAACCACCGGGGCTGATTGCTAGCCCTAACTTCCTTTTTAATTTGTCTGTAATGAATGATGATTGACTACCTGTGTCCAGTAGCGCACGGGCTGTATGTTTTATTATTTATTATAATTTGGACTAGCGTGACTTAACTCGTGTGAATATCAAATTATAAGTACATCCCACATGTTGGTAGGCTGGCCTAGAGTTTCAAGAGCCCGCAAATGTTTCGACACATGGTCAACGATAAACCGCAATGATTTATAAGATTCCCATTGAAGCGACTCTATGTTATACAATGCCTTTAAGTGATTATTTATTAATAGGTTTTTGTTATCAAATCTCTGACATAACATGTCCCATGCAACCTTGTAATTTTTTGAACTAAATTCTATTGATTTAATAACAACAGCTGCGCTTCCTTCAAGTGAAGATCTTAGGTAGTGGAATTTTCAACAGTTCATGAAGCGCATTTCCAAGCGCTACTTCGACAAAGCTGTCAACCACAGCAACCCCCTAATTCAAGCGGCCTCCCGCTCACCCTCTCCATCCCCGATGACGCCACTACCCTGCTCCAAGAGAGCAAGAAAGAGACTAGCACAATTCGCATACACAGACCGCCTTCGATCCGTCCTCGCCGCCGAGGCCCGTCGCGACGTCCCCGCCAAGATATACAAGCCAGCCCGCGCAATGCTGTGCCTTAGTTAAATTCTAGTTAGTTAATTGGAGTTTCTTGTCCGTTCTTCTCCACGTAGGCTTATTCCGAACGGATGGTAGAATCACTTTAATAAAATCCAGCCATAGTTGTCCCCCCAGCGACGCCCTGAGCCGAGGTTCGGACCCACAGGGGGTAGCCCTCAGCGTTGTCGCTTAGGATTAGAAATTTGTGCCTGGCTGGAGGCTATATAGCTTAGTCTCCACAGGGAAGCCCGGTTAAGTAGTTGTCAGTCACTTTGACCGAACTACGAGACGCCATATAGAAAAAAAAAAAAAATGTGACCGGCAGTCTTCATCAGAAATTCATACGAGCAACAACGTACGCGCTTACGTTGAGTTACTCTAGTTGCGCCGCTGCATTTATCAGTATAAAGTCTCCAATTTGTGTGTTATAACCAAGTTTATATAACTTAAAGAACATAATAAGTGTGTCAAGATCAATGTAAATAATTGTAACTGCATAATTGTGATTAGAAATAGATAACCCATCAGTGTAAATATGTAATGTGGTGCCAAAATAAACCTATTATTCGTTTACTCAGTGTATTTTCGTTATAATACTCACAGTACCTATCCACCCTGCGCCTGAATCCCCTACAATACTATTGATTTATATGAGATCACTTAATTAACTGTACGTGAGAGCTATCTTGAGCAAAATGCACCTACCTACCCTACCACACCCTACCGTATATACCCTACCTTACCTACCCTACCCTACCTACCCTACCCTACCTACCCTACCCTGCCTACCCTACCCTACCTACCCTACCCTACCTACCCTACCCTACCCTACCCTACCTACCAACCTACCTACTCTACCCTACCTATCTACCTACCAACCTACCTGCCCTACCCTACATACTTATCTACCATACCGTACCCTACATACCTACCTACCCTACCGTACCCTTCATACCTACCAATATCTAGCTGTTACTTTTAATAAATGTGTTGACTTAGGAACTTTTCCTGACCTCATGAAGAGTAGTAAAGTCATACCATTATTTAAATCAGGTAATAAAAATGACGTTGGCAATTTCCAGCCTATTTCCATTTAACCAGCATTTAGTAAAATATTTGAAAAGTTAATACTCAAGCAGTTGCTAAAACATTTTAATTTAAATAGCCTCCTTCATAATTAACAATAAGGCTTTACAAAAGGTCGTTCGACTACAGATGCGGGTGTTGCTCTGCTGAAACACATATTTAACGCATGGGAGAACTCGCAAAATGCCCAATAGGTTTTCTGTGATCTCTCCAAAGCTTTTGACTGCGTGCACCATGCCACGCTATTGCGTAAACTGCGTCATTACGGTGTGCAAAACGAAGCTCTCGATGTTATAAATTCTTACTTACATAATAGGTCCCAATATGTAGATGTTAATGGTGAGAAATCTTCCGGGTTACCAGTTCAGTTAGGTGTACCTCAAGGCTCAATACTGGGTCCATTCTTGTTCTTAGTGTATATCAATGACTTACCGTTCTTTTTAAAGGGTATCTGTGAAGTTGTACTATTTGCAGATGATACCTCTCTTATTTTTAAAGTTGACAGGAATAGACATGATTTTGACGATGTAAACAGAGCACTCTCAATGGTTACGAACAGTTCGCGTCTCGCGCTTGTCTCGTGTGCACGCTCGCTATTACTACCTCCCGTTCTTACCTAACTTAAATTAGTGATTCCAAGAGTCGATTCGTATCTATCGATAAAATGTCTGATAGCGATACCTCTTGGTAGTAATGGATAAATACCTTCAACGTTCGGACTCAACTGGCAGTCTCAACTCCAAGAGACCAGCAACTGAAAATGTAGATGGCTGGCGAACGCCAAAGCGGCCGGCTGTAGCCAAACACTCCAAGTTCGATGTTACCCGAGACATTCCAACGCAGAACAAATTCCAGGATCTTCCAGTAGATGGCGTCGCTAAATCTTCTGGGAATGAATATTACTTGAAAGCAACCACCAAAGTAATTAAGACCGGGCATATTCCACCTATCATCCTGGACATGAAGACCGACTGGACACATGAGGCTTTAAAACGCCAAATTTCACAACTTACGAATCGCTTTCACCTCCAATATAGAAATGGAGGCAAGGTGGCCATTATTTGTCACACAACTGATGGGCACCAGGCGGTTAAAGATGGGCTACGACTTCAAAATGCTTCCTTTGTTACTTTCACCAGAAAAGATGAAAAGGTACCGAAATCTGTGATTCACGGCCTTCCGGCTTATGTTGAAGAGGATTTACCAGAGGAGCTGGAAAAACTTGGTTTCGGTGGAGCTTCAGTGAAACCTCTTAAGTCTCGCAGTGGTGACAATCCTTAATTGTCCACCCTTTCTGGTGCAGCTGGAAGCAGGAGCTGATATCACAAAGTTTCGGCAAATAAAATACCTGTGTAGCTGTGTGGTGACCATCAGCAAATTCAAGCCTAATCGTTCTCATGGCACCCAATGCTTTCGCTGCCAGGAGTTCGGACATGCATCCAGTAACTGCAACAAGCCTCCTCGCTGCGTGAAGTGTGTTGTTCCACATGCAACTGCTGTTTGTCCTAAGACTGACCGTGCAGAGCCTGCTCATTGCTGTAACTGTAATGAAGCTCACCCAGCTAACTACAGAAAGTGCAGAATACGACTGGCGTACCTGGAAAGCGTCGAAAAGAAGAAGGCCTCAGAGCGTAAGCCCGTACCTTTTATAATACAACCGAAAACGATGCCCACGGCTATTCCTTCAAGTCTGATGTTCCGTCCAACACCAACATGGCCAACTGTAAGAACTAACAACGTGGCACCAGCAAAATCCCAGATTCAGGTCGATCACCTTACGACTGACCTCAATGATGAGACCACCAAGGATATGCTTGACATTTTGCTAGCTTTAAGAAATATAAAATCCCAATTTGCTGCTTGCACGACCTGGTTAGAAAAGGTCATGCTTATACTCACTCATCTCGGTAACCATGTCTAATTCTGCTGAACTTCGTCTATTATCATGGAACTCCGATGGAGTACGTTTAAAACAGAATGAACTCCTTGATTTGGCGGTAAGCGTTTTATCTGTCGATATTATTGGTATTTGCGAAACTAGACTAACCTCTAACGTAACCTTAAACACGCCTGGTTTCATCTGTCACCGCCAAGATAAGCATCACTCTGGTCGTGGGCAGGGAGTTGCTATACTTGTAAAACAGGATCTGGAACATACGGTTCTAACGGTCCCTAACACTATAAATATTGAAGCTATCGGTATAGTTGTCAAAGTGTCAGGAATTGACCATACTGTCTTATCCGTTTATCAGTCACCTAACTTACCACTGCTTCGTAGTGACCTTGAGCTACTATTTGGCTTGGGTTCCCATGTTGTCATCATGGGAGACTTTAATGCCAACCACTCACACTGGCGCAGTAGCTATACAAACACGCGAGGCAGAACTCTTTTTAACCACATGCTTGAATCCGATTACGTCATACATACCCCTAACTTACCTACTCAAGTTAACTACTGCCCCAATCGCAGACCAACGAGCCCAGATTTGGTGCTGTCCTTAAATGTTCATTATATTAGTGAGGTGGAAACCATAGTAGCCCTGTCATCTAACCACTACCCCTTATTCTATACTATTGGAGGTACCTTGTGTCGTAAACCAAAAACTCGATACTTTCGATTTAACTGTGCAAATTGGTATGAGTATCGCTCCCACCTCAATAAAAATATTATGCTTAGTTCTAAGACATTCAACTCAGAAAAGGAAATTGATACCGCCATTTCTCATTTGCAACAAACTATTTATTTATATTGATGCTAGAGACTCCTCCATACCGTCTTCCACTGCTGTATATAGCGATTCTTCCACAAAACTTCCTCGGTATGCGTCGTTATGAGCAGAAACTGCCCAATGGTAACTTAAGAAGAAGCAATCGCAGTAATATAAACATCCTTCAAACATACATAAATGCAAATATCCAAAATTATGTTGATAACGTGTGGAATGCTAAACTGGCAAAAGTGGATAATCCTAGTCAAGATATTTGGCGTCTGACTAAATCCCTCAAACCTAGATCTACCGATATACCCCCACTTAAACTCTCAGATGGGTCCCTCACGGCTAGCACGGCTGATCAATGTAACGCTTTAGCAAATGCGTTTTGCGAAAATATGAGCCTTACCAAAAGCTGGGCTTGTGACTCTGAACTCCAGGATGAGGTATCCAATTCTATGTCAATCTTAAATAACTATAAACTCACTTCCGATTCCATAAAGCCCTTAAGGCCATTTGAGATTCGAAAAGCGCTGAAAAAACTGAAATCCCGTAAATCTGCTAGTCATGACGAAATCCACAACTTGCTCCTGAAAAACTTGCCACAGAAGGCGTTAGTTTATATTACAAAAATTTTCAATGGTTGTTTTGGTCTGGGCTACTTCCCAAACATCTGGAAAAAAGCTAAGATCATACCACTTAAAAAACCCGGCAAAGACAGTACCTTACCTGTGAATTACCGTCCGATAAGCCTGTTACCTTCTGTTGGAAAACTTTTTGAATCTTTAATTTATACCAGACTATTAGGTGCCACAAAGCAGTCTCTGATCCAGGAGCAATTTGGTTTTCGTGCTACTCACTCAACTGCTCAACAGCTGGCCAGGGTGACCGAACACATATCCCATCACTTAAACCTCAGACAATCCACAGGTATGTTTCTGCTCGATATTGAAAAAGCATTTGATACTGTTTGGCACGAGGGCCTGCTGCACAAGTTACTCACATTGGAGGTGCCTATGCCTCTCATTAAACTCATCCAGTCATACCTCGCGGATCGTACATTTCTTGTTTACATCAGGGAAATCTCATCATCACCCCAAAAAGTCCCAGCAGGCGTTCCGCAAGGCTCGATTATCGGGCCCTTTTTATTTCTCTTGTTCATAAATGATATCCCTATTCAACCTCGAACCAAATTAGCTTGCTTTGCTGACGATACTGCCTCGTATACCTCTTCGGATGATACAGATCTCATCATAGGTCGTCTACAATATTCAATGGACTTACTTCTTGATTATTTCAGGAAATGGAAACTCAAAATAAACGAAGATAAGACGGAAGCTATATTCTTCTCTCGTGCTAGGCAACCTCCCTTAAGAACTCTAAAAGTTTCAGGCCATAAAGTACATTGGAAGACTTGTGTGCGTTATCTTGGAATCAAAATGGATAGTCGACTAAATTGGACCAAACATATATCTGAATTACGTGCGCCCAAGCACTTGGTGCTTTAAACCCTTTAATGAATCGAAAAAGCAAATTAAGTAGCATTACCAAGCTTAGGATTTATACTACACTTGTCCGCCCGTGTATAACATACGCTTGTCCTGTTTGGAGTAGCACATGTCTATCTAACCACCAACTATTGCAAGTCATACAGAATAAAGCAGTAAAAATTTCCTACAATACTAAATTTAAAACTAATCTCAAGAAACTTCACAAACTAATTAAACTTCCTTTACTATTCAATCATATAATTAAAATATCATCTAGATTTTATAATAAGAACAAAATTAATACTGTCAACCCCTTGATCTCAAATCTATGTTCATCAACATTAGATAAACTACCATATGTCGATAGATACGGCACTTACCGCCTACCACATCACTATCTTTTGTTCCCACCAACTGAGGTGCGAGCGACCAGCGGCTTGACCCCTGAGAGGCTCGCTGCCGCCCCGGCCCTGGCCGCTGTAGCACCGGAGCGCGGGCGGCAGGGAGGTTCCGACCGCTGATCGTTAACTGGTCGAGCGGCTGCTAGTTTTCTACAGTTACCGTGCGATCAGCTGATATTTATCTTTAATTATACTTTTTAGTAACTTAGAAATACCTACATGCAAGCAGCAAAATTATGTGTTCTAAATAATTTGTAAAACTGTTAATATGTTACCATAATAATGTAGTTAAAAGTTTAGGTTATAATCAGCTTATTGTTAAAATCATTGTGATAAACTTTGAAAGGTGAATTTTGTAGCCTCATAAAGTGTTCTGTGTTATACTGTTTTAATGTGTCTTAGGGTAAGTGCATTCTTGCTAAATTTTATTTCAAATAAAGATCTTTGAAAAATGAAATGAATGGTTACGGATTGGTTTACAACAAATAACTTAGTTCTCAATTCCAAGAAAACGAAATGTGTAAAATTCGCTTTACCGAATGTTAGAAATCTAGGACCCAACATCGTGTTAGATAAAGAGGTGCTGAAAACTGTGCTAGAAACTGTGGGCTCGGCAGTTTTTCTGGGCATAACAGTAGATGCCAAACTTCAGTGGGGCCCACATATTTCAGGTCTAGCGGGAAGGCATAGCTCGGCCGCCTACGCTATCAGGAAAGTAAGACAATACACTGACGTTGATACTGCTCGTGTCTATTTTAGTTATTTCCATAGCGTTATGTCCTACGGCATTCTGCTGTGGGGCAAAGCCGCTGACATTCAAAATATATTTGTTCTTCAAAAACGAGCAGTTTGAGCAATTTACCAGCTAGGTGCCAGAGTTTCTCTAAGAGATTTTTTTAAAGATATTGGTATTCTCACAGTGGCATCACAATTCATCTTCGCCAATATCTTATATATTAGGCAAAATATACACTTTTACACTAAAAACAGTGATATTCACAATATTAACACCAGAAATAAGGACAAATTACGAGCTCCTTTTCACCGGCTTCATGAGGTTCATAACTCATTTGTTGGGCTTGGTATAATCTTTTATAACAAGCTACCCTCTGCTCTTCTAGATTTGCCTTTTAATGCGTTTAAAGTTAAAGTAAAATCAAACCTTTGTTCAAAGGCATACTATTCTATTAACGACTACTTAAACGATAAAAATAGTTGGTCGCTGTGATTAACTCAAGACAATGTTTGTGTTCTTTCTCCAGAACTAGCATACCTACTGGCAGGTTATATGAGTTATATAATTGTTTTTTTTTATTTTGACAGTATAAGTCAATTTATTTTAATTTAATTGTCATATTATTGACATAATCGACTCACTACAATGTTTTTTTTTTATGAGTTGTATTGCAATATTTGGTTAGCTAGCGACCTCGACAGTGGATCATATATTATTCTTGTCTAACTGTTGATTTATTTTTTACTTCGATGGTCATAGTTTATCATAATTACGTGACTTCGTTACAGCTGTATTAGCTATATGTAGGCGGGCACGCCCTTTATACCTGGAGGCTTTATAATTCGGGTACTAAGTTCCGTTTACGTTTTTATTTTTAGTTTTTATTTTCGCTTGAGTTTAGATTTAGATGTTTTTGTTGGTATATTGGCGTGTGCTAGCTGTCATTATGGCAAATATATTTTATTTTAATTTTTGTGTTGAGTAATGTAAATTATTTGCATACTATTGTATAGAATCAAGTTTTTGTTTTTTTTCTAACTGAACAGACAGCTGTGCTGCTGGGGCGTTTGTTGCGCCACTTCTTCTTCCCAGCAAAAGCACTAGGAACTGGTGAAGGGCGGGCGTTTTTGGGGGACTGTCTTCTGTAATTTTGACGTTCGGAAAGTGCTGATTCTCAGCCTAGTTTGAATAAATGACTTTTGAATTTTGAATATTTTTTTTTGGTCTTAAACCATCTTCGTATTGCCTTTCTAATGAAACTGGTTTTGGGCATATCGGTTGGATGGTTTCAAAGTCTATAACGGACATAGGTAGTTTTTTTTTGTGTTTTATATATTAGAATTATAGGATACATTTCAGAAAAATCGACAACGCCATCTACTGACAATACCGAAACCAGCATACAACGCCATGTTCATTTTTGGTATGTGCTGTGTTTCTGTCATGTATCAGAATGTGTTCGCAAAATGTATGGGAAAATATTTTTTTGTATCGTTACTTTTTTCTATGTTTTATTACTTATTATCCTTTTCTGGACAAAGATAAATCCAAAAACACAAAAATCATGAAAATTGGTCCAGCGGTTATTGAGTGGTGTAACTAACACGACTTTGTTATATATGTATATATCTATATAGATTTATTTTTTCTACAGATAGAATATTTATTTCAAAAATAATAATGCGTAGGTAATAAAAAATATGCTACTTATGTAGATGATGATAATTTTATGCAGATATTAATTAAGGTAAGTAAGTATATAAATGAACTTCAAAAATAATCATAGATTTGTTTTAATGGACTTATATGCAATGTTGCTTGCTTATCTGAAATTAAAATTAAGAACTGATAAACACCTTCAATATTTTCACTGTATTGTGCTTCCTCCTCCTCGCGTCGAGTTCCTCATAACTGAGGGTCGTGATTCCCGTGACAGGAGACCAACTTTTCTCTGACGATGATTCTCCATCTGTGTCTTTCCTTGGCGACGTGGAGTGCATCGTGCAACTTGTTGTTCAGCATTGCACGTATATGGTCAGACCATCTGATTGGGCTGCGGCCCCTCGGCCTCTTGCCTTTGACCTTGCCAGTGATCATTAGCTGCTCGAGGTTATAACCATCCTTTCGGGTATTGTTGTGTTGTGTCGTATTGTGCTTAACGTTTCAAATAAGTTAAAGTAAAATAGTTGTAGCCATATTTAAAATTAAGTTTTATTTAAAAAATCACATATAAACAATAATAAAATGTAATAACATCTCAGTGCAGCAAGTACTAACATATTATACAGTAGGTAGGTAGGATCTACTGTTTTTCTAATCTGATTATAAGAATCATATATTATGTCTTACGTAAAGATAGCCGTATTCTTAAATTAAGTTTAATTAAACACAAGAGAAGACATGCAAACAAATTATTCGTTGCGCCACAAAAACAGACTAGATCTACCCTCCTCCCGTCTTAAATTGCACTCTTCTAGACCGTATGCTATGTCGATAAAAATATATATGACCTAGACTAGAGTCAAGAGCAAACCCATTACAAATAAAAAAAAATAAAAAGTATAATAAATTACCGGAAAGCAAAAAGTACAAGTAAATAAAACCAATATATTTATAAATAAATTAAAACAATTCTTAATTAATAAAAGCTATTACACTATTGACGAGTATCTGACGGATAAATTCAATAATAAATAAAAATAACTGATAACTCGATAAGTAAATGACATTAATTGACTCAAAATATAATATGGACATGTTAATTATTAGTTTTAGTAATAATAAAAACAATTATTAGTTAGATTAGTAAAATAACATAAAGAATTAATTGACAAAATATAATATGGACATCGTTATCAGATACTAAGTATTAATTTTATTAAAATGAATATAATTTTTAATTCGATAAGTAAAATAATATTAATGATTAATTGACTTAAAATATAACATGGACATATTGAGAATTAATTTTATTAAATATAAACTATAAATAAACTAATTGGAATCCAAAAATTTATATTAAATAAACTAACTGTGATACAAAAATTTGTGCAAATAAATTAATAAGCAATTAACATGAACATAAAAAGGCACACACATATTAGTATGTTAAACCAAATAAAAGCAACTAGATAAGAAATGGATAACTGAAATTTTAATTACAAATAAAAATATTAAGAGCTATTCCTCTCTCCTAGACACTAAATGTATCTAGAATGTTGCTGTGCCCGACAGGGTCCATAATTGTTTCTGTAACTAATATTTACCACCTGTATGTACATTATGGTTGCAATAAATTTAAATTTGTATAAAAATAAAAAATCTGCAATAGTAAATATAAATGACATAGCAATGCAGTCCACTTCTTAGAATACGTACTTTTTGACACAGTAGGTACAAGCTAAGTCTTATTGCATATAAATCACAGATCAATTATATAATATTATCAAGATGCTTATAACAGGTACTTTTTTATCTAGCCTATTACAGTATCTCACTGCTGGGCAAAGGCCTCCCCTTTGATTTTTCACTCTACTCTGTTTATAGCCACCTCTTCTCTTTTCACACTAAATAAATGAAAAATAAATACTTATAATTTACTGGCGGTGAGCTATTCCAAAATAAGTATACTTTTTAATTAAAGTACAAAACTAACAACGTGTAGACTATGCTATGGAGTACACCACCTCCCCTTCGTCACGCGCGCGACCACGACTGTTCCCGATGTTCTCTCTTTCTATCTAACGATGATAGCGCCGCCGCCGCATGCATGATGAACCATTGTTTATAATAATCTATATCTACATATTTATAGGTCAGTTCGTTGCATAAATTTGACCTTGAAAACAGTAGGTAATAATATAATAGGTACGTACATAAGCCTACCTTAGTATCAAATTCATTAATCGATTTAGTTATTCTTATAATATCTACTGTTGGTTATTGTAACGTTACGTGTAGCTAAATAGCTACACGTAAGCCACGTTAATACAAATAAGATTATAAACAAAAGAAAACAAATAATAAAAGGATATAAAGTATAAGAATCTTCGTGGGCCGGCTTCGCACGACGTGGGCGGCCCAACCAGGCAGCAGGTCGGATAGGCAGGAAGACGTGGAGTAGGCAGCAGGTCAGACAGGAACGCCTCTTGAGTCGCGATATGCTCCAAATTGATAGATAGCAGGCACCACGATGGTCTAGCTGACACACGGGTTGGTATGCTGTTATGTAGGCATACGGTAGGCGGATACGTAGATTAAAATCAGACAGTATATCACACACAATATATTATACTGGATAAACTTCAGATAATATGGACATACACGAGCTGGATATTAATAGATTTGTCTTCAGATCAAGACTTGACATTTAGTAATTCAAGGTAAAATCGTCTTTCGGAGTTCATTGCAGATTTCAAACTGCCTCAGGAACAAAGAAAATTTTTACTCTAGCGAGAAGAATAACGACTTCATACAAATTTTACGAGAAAATATTTCCTTACCGACCGGCGCCCTCTGTATTCCGCCCACGGACACAAGAGATTAGAGGCAATGGCGGGAATTTCAAAATTCAATGATTGTATAATTACTTTGTATTGCATTTTATGCTAAAGTATAGTGCGGTTATCGATAGTTCTCAACATTTTTTAAGATGTAAACAGAATCACTATCAATAAACTTGTGCAGTGTACTTGTGCATAAAATGCTAAAATTGATATTTAAAGAGTAGTCTAATAAAACCAAGATTAGTACTTTGACACTTTTATTTAGTATTATTTATAAAAACCAAATATTCATTTAGACAACATATATTATGACTGATTTCAGTTTAATGAAATAAATATAGAAATGGACATACCGTTTGTCTGCCTTCAACTAAAATAATTCACTTATTATTTTGGTTGAAGGCAAACAAACCTGACATTTCTGTTTTCTGTTTCTGACTAAGGCGCCATGCAAAATATCATCCGTTAGTAAAACAAGGCGTTAAAATAATAAATAGGTAAAGGAAGGTGAAGATCCGCACATGTAACAGGTTCCAGTGTTTTCTTTCTGCGAACTCATCGCGTAATTAAACACAAAATCAAACAAGAGTCGCTAACTCACACCACAACACCGAGTCCGTTATCTCACAAATACACACTTAATTTCACCAAAACAAAGCCAAGCTCGACTCAAAGTTACTGAATGTAGGTAGAATTAAATGGAACTAGTTTATTTATTACGTAATACAAGATAAAATATGCACCAGCGGCGGCAGAATTTTTCTTGTAACGTCAACGTCAAAATCAATATGTCATGCCGACGTTAGTGTTGCCACACAAAATCCCACATATTTATATATTTTTATCAATCAAATATGATCAATTTCTTACTAAAAAATATGTGTTTGGCGTCAGAATAATAGTAAAAAGTATTTTCAAGGGCGAGTGACTTCACAAAACCAATTAATAAGGAGAATATGAATTTGTATTTTTAGTGGCAACATTATATAAATGTATATATTCATCTCTTTTACTCAGATATTGTGTCTCTGTCTTTTTTTTATACCCCAATACATGATATTCGTAGAACGAAGTTGACCGACCCTGCTCAGGAATGTCTGGAAATGCCTTTTATAGTCAGCGTTTATCCAAACAAATGTTTCTAGAATTCCATTATTCTTTCTATAATTTTAAAATTGTTAGTTGCCTGTATTTAAAACGGCCTGTATTATTTAGTCATAAAAGAATTCTGTGAGCGTGTTTACATTATTTTACAAGCGTAAGATAAGAAACTTCTAACCAGTAAACAATAATAAATTAACGATAATATACATTATTAGAGCTAACAACTAATAAAAATAATTTAAATTACATAAATCAAATTAAACCTTCATAGTCACTAAGAAAATTACACAAAATTAAAGAAAAAGTAAATGACAGCTTGACAACTGACGTACTGTCAGACAAAAAGTAAACATTGAAAAATTAAATTCAATATTCTATTTCAGCAAAATAAAGTTAATAAATCGAATTAGGTCGATTTTAAGACTTAACAAAAATAATTGCCACCAAGTCGCGACATAATATGGAAAAAGGACATTTTATAAAAGATGAGAATGATTGATAGTAAAAGTGTAAGTATGGATACTATATTTCCCCAACGACCCCGAGAAAATTTTTGGTCTAGAACAAAAATTTTGTAAGGTAGTATAACAGCATTCACAAAACGTACATACTTCATTCAAACACACCGACATCTTACGAAGATAGGTCTGGTAGGATTCACATTCAATGATCACTACTCAACCTGATATTTAATAACTTTAAGGCTTATTTTCGGAGTTGTAATCCGCTCACGTCTAAAACCCATTGATGATATGAAATATAAAGATTTTTAACATAGGCTTATTTTTAACGGAGTTGTTATCCGCTTCCAGTCAACTTTAGTTGATACTCCCGAGTTAACGTCAGGACAGCTCCTGCCAAGGTAGGTAGTAGTAAGCTCCGAGTTAACGTAAGGGCAGCGCCTGAGCTCCGAGTTAAACGTCAAGGGCAATAGGCTACTTTAAATACCCACTTGTCAGCTGCTACAATCGACTTTTAGAGTCGATAGTTAGGAACAAGAATCAAACTAACTTGTAGAGTTGTTGATACGAAGGTTAGATAACATGTACATAAAATCACTTCATAGAGTTATCTGATAAAAACAGAAATAAGGAAAGATTAAAAATAATCCTATAATGGTTTAAGAACTGATGAATAAATTAGAAAATAAATAGAGTTTAAATAAACCGAAAAGAACTCTATCATAGAAGAGGGAAAGAAGAAAGAGATGATTCATGAGCATATAATATAAAAAAGAATTACAGGATTATCTACATTATATTTTAAAATCCTTAATATGCCATTTGGCTTGGTTGCCATTAGGATCCTCAAGTATGTAAACTAACGGGGATAGTTTCTGAAACACACACACATATACACACATATTTTGGCGCTAGTTTTGCGCTGAAATAAGTCCCAGCCTGACTATGTACATAGTTTCTTCGCCAGACTATATCTCCTCCGTTATATTCTTTAAAGGAACGACTTTCGTTATAACGAGAAGAGTTACGAGCATGAGCAATATGAAGGGCTATCTGAACTTTATCGAAAATTGCAGATAATAAACCTATGTTAGTAGCATAGATGTCCCTAGGTAGAAAAACGATTTCGTCGAGAATATTAGTTGGCGTATAAAGTGAGCCAGTAGAAACTGTCTCTCGTCCAAAGAGTAAAAAGTTAGGTGAGAAACCAGTAGTAGCATTAGTTGTGCTGTTCATAACGTATTGGACTTTAGGAAGATGGATGTCCCAAGATCTATGATCATCACCAACCAAAGATGACAAAGCTGTGATTATGGTACGATTGTATCTTTCAGTGGGATTTACTTGAGGGCAATAATGAGGAGAGAAAAATATGTGTGGTATATTATATCTGCCCAGAAAGTTGCGGAATTCACGGGATTGGAAATGAGATCCATTATCCATAATAATAGTTTGAGGTACTCCATGAACCAGAAAAACAAAATTTTCTAAATTAGAGATGTTAGCACTAGTAGCCCGTTTTAGTGGAAAGATCAGGGAATATTTAGTAATTGATTTCTACGTCTAGTCATAGGTAGAGGACCCATTAGATCCAACGAAATTGTTTGAAAAGGCCTGGAACAAATTTTTGGTTTACCCATAAGACCAAAGGGAGAGTGATTTGCGTGTTTGTAAGTTAAGCAAGTATCACAGATAGAAATTATTTTAGCGATATCTTTAAACATAGCTGGCCAGTAATATAGGAGTGATAATTTTTTATAAGTTTTAAAGATTCCTTGATGAGGCTGATCTGGGGACCCATGGTTATCTTTGACAAGGGTTTCCCGGAGATCAGGATGAGGAACTTCTTTCCATGCGAAATCTTCAGTTAACGCATAGGGAGATTGAGTATAGCGGAATAATTTATTTTCGCGAATAGTGTAATTGGGATATTGATCAGGATTGTTACGACATTCCAAAAGTATTTTGTTATAATGTTCCAATGTTGGAGATACGGTTTGAGGTGTACGGGAGAGTAAATCAGGAACTAAGTTGTCTTTACCTCTTTTGTGTTTCAGAATAAAATTAAAAGATGACAACCTAAGAGCCCACCGCGCGAGTCTACCAGATGGATTAGACAATTTTAAAAACCATTTAAGTGCTGCGTGATCTGTGTAAACAGTGAATTGTTTACCATTATCGATATAACAACGCCAATGTTCTAAAGCTGAAATTACCGCAAGAGTTTCTCTTTCTGTAGTTGAGTAATTTCGTTCGTTTTTATTAAGAGATTTGCTCATATAAGCTATAACTACTTCCTTGTCGTCTTTTATTTGTGTTAACATACCACCGATGCCGAAGTTAGAAGCATCGCAATGTACAGAGAAAGGGAGATCGTAGTCGGGACAAGTTAGTATAGGAGTAGTTACAAGAGCTTCTTTTAATTTATTAAAAGCCAGAGTAGCATCTTTATCCCAAAAGAATCTAGGAGCATTTTTACCGGAGGAAGTTAATTTATTAAGTGGAGTTGCAACTGTGCTGAAGTTAGGAATAAAACGGCGAAACCAACTACAAGTTCCAATAAATTTCCTCACTTCTTTACGAGTAGTTGGAGTAGGAAATTCGAGTATTGCTTTAATTTTAGTCGGATCTGAGCGTAAACCGTTGCTATCTACAATATATCCTAAGTATTTAAGGTCATTTTTAAAGAATTGGCTTTTATCGAAATTAATGGTCAATTTAGCAAACGTTAATTTCTCAAGAACTTTAACTAGATAAGAGATATGCTCTTCAAATGATTCAGAGATAATTATTATATCATCAAGGTAACAAAAGACCTTATTGTCAAATTCAGGAGTGAAAAGCATGTCCATAAGTCTTTGCTGGGTAGCTGGAGCATTAGTTAAACCAAAGGGCATGATAACAAAGCGATACATGCCTCGACCAGGGACATAAAAAGCTGTTTTATCTTTATCCGCTTCATCTTTTAAAGGGATCTCCCAAAATGCTTTAGCAATATCGATGCTTGAAAGAAATGTAGCGTTTTTAAGATTATCTAAAATTTCATTAACAAATGGAAGGCTGTATGCGTCCCTACGAGTAACTGAATTTAGTCTACGACTATCAACACAGAATCGCCATTCGCCATTCTTTTTAGGTGTAATTATAACTGGAGAAAGCCAAGGACTTTCGCATTTTTCAATAACGCCCCATTCTAACATTTTATCGACTTCTACAATAAGAGCTTTTTGTTTTTCGGGAGAAAGACGATAACATCGTTGTTTAATTGGAGGAGTATCACCAGTATCGATGTGATGACTAATAAGATGAGTGCGACCCAGTTTTCCTGTACTTTCAAAGGATATAGCTTTAAATCGTTTAATCATGTCATCAGCAATAGTTTTTTGTTCTAAAGAGAGGTGATTATAAGGAAGTACTTGTTTAGTAGTTTCAGTAACCACTGAACATTTAGTATTTGGCTTAAAAGCCGAAGAAAGTATGTGTGGAACAAGGTTAAACATTTCCAAAAATCGACTCCCAAAATTATTGAAGGAGAAATATTTGGAAATACGAAGGCTTGGATTAGATGAGTTTGATTATTGTATCTAATCGGAATTTCAATTGAGCCAAGAGATTTACTTTTATGGTTACTGGCAGTAGTAATCGTCATAGAAGAAGACTTGGATAACGTGAAGCCTAATTTTAAAATTTCTAGATGAGAGTTATTACCAAGTATTGTAATAGAACTACCGCTATCTAGTAAACCGGAAAATGTTTTGCTATTGATTAAAATATCAATAAAAGGCCGATTAAAATCTTTTTCATTATCATATAGTGAAGTTATCTTGTAACAATGAAAGAAATTTCTTAAAGTTTGTAACCAATCATGCCAGTCTGATTGATTAAAGTTTTTATTACCCAAGTCGTTGTTTAGTTTTTTGAGTTAGTCTTATTACAATTAGGGCAATCAGTAAATTTGACATCTTTTAAACCACAACCAAAACAAATTATTAATGAACGAGGTTGCGAGCAATTAGTTAATGTATGACCATTAGTGCGACAGCGTACACAAAAAGCATTATTATTATGTTTATTAATTGTGAGGTTTATTGTTAAAACGATTAAAATTTGTTCTAGGAGGGAACGCGTTAGAGATTGAGGGTTTTGGTGTTAAATTAGATGATTTATAGTTAAATTCAACAGCTAAAGGATTATTTGTAGTTTGAGGTTCGCTGAAACGTTTTTCTTTGTCCAAAAATTCATATTTTTGACAACATGAAATAAGGTCAAGTATTGAATTTATATTATTATTCGCGATATAAGGTGAATAGCATGGTCGGATGTTACGAATAATAATTTGTAGTTTTTTAGTTTCCGATATTTTTTCTGATAATCTGGCAAACATGCCAGTCAGTATGGAAATAAAAACAACTATAGGTTCATCCTTGCCTTGAGTTCGACTATTAATGGCCTGTAGTAATTTATGGTCATAGTCAAAACCGCCAAAGTCTAAAATCAAGGCTTCGCAAAGTTCATCCCATGATAACAAAGAATCACGTTTGAAACGGTACCAATGTAAAGCGTTATCGGTAAGTAATTCGAACGCATGATCTAATAATTTGTTTGAAGAAATATTCCTAGAGATACTAAATTCCTGAATTTTCTGGATAAATGACCGTGGGCAAGAATTCCCGTTGTATTTTATTCTTTTTAATTCGTTAAGAGAATTGTTGGGAATTGAGTTATGAGATTGAGACTGAATGTCGGGAGGCACAGTATGGAACATTGTCTCATTGGGACTATTAGGAGTTGAAGAGGGATGGTTGAGTATTAAAGGTTGAGGGTTGATATCGTTGGAAGTAATAGTTAAAGAGTTAAATTTTGATTCTAAGTTGAGAAATCTCTCTTTAGTTTGAGATAAACGATTTACCTCTGAGGTATCCGAATCTATATCAATCCTCTCAAGTCGATAAAATAGATGATTAATAAAAGTTTTAATTTTTTTGTATAGTCTAAGGTTGCCCTGTTCTAACAATAGAATCTTTGATTCGATGTAATTTAAGGTAGTGGTAAGTTCATCCAAATCAGTCTTAACTTCTAATACCGAGTCAACAATTTCTTCAGAGGGAACACGAGGTGCGAGTTGAAGAATTTGTTTTTTAAGTTGTATTACAGTATCTTTTGGTTCCTCTAATCTTATTTTAATTTCGTATTCTAGCTCAGCTTTGTTTAGAAGTTCAAAGAAAATAATTCTATCTATGATTAAAATTAAAGTTACAAAAAATAAAATAAAAGATAGAATTAAGATAAAATTGTGTTAAAGAGAGGAAAATAAGGGTTAATGGGTGTTAACGATGACTCAAGAGAGTCAGAGTATTCAAGAAGACTCTTCGAGTTCAAGAAAACTCAAGTACTTGAAGGGATTCAAGTGAGGACTCAAGAGTATGATTGAGGACTCAAGTGAGGACTCAAGAATATTATAGGACTCAAGAGTTTAAGAGGACTCAAATGAGGGCTCAAGAGTTTAAGAGCGTAAGGAAGACGAAGAGTAGGAGATAAGTTCTGAAGGAAGATTCTAAAGTAGCCTACTAGCAGTCTTTACTATGACGTGCATCAAGTGTTGCATGTGTGTGTGTAGGTAGGTGTTATGTAGATGTTTGTATAAACGACCACAGGATATTGTCCTGCAGCCGTCGTAGAGTAACCAATCTCCAACCTTGGCAATGCCCACAAGTGGGTTAACACATCCAAGAGGCCGAAAGGGTGGCAATTACCAGAGGTAAAAGGAATGTGTGTGTGTGTAGGTTAGTGTAGTATATAGATATTACGTAGGTATATATATATGTAGGAGGAAGCTATATTACTAATAACAATCTAGAACAAAGAAGTATGACGCATTTAAACTTATTAATTCAGTTTTGTTTAATTGGCAACATTTAGCCTACGATTCAATCTCAGTTCGATTTTATTCGATTGACAACACTTTATTTGGCTTATGTCAAAATACTCGATTTTGATTGGATGTTAAAAGCTGTGAACTTTGCCCGAGGTGTTCTTAAACCAATGAAAGCAGGGGAGCCAAGATGGCGACCTGAGCGAAGTCGCCCGCCATATTTGGTCGGAAAAGAGTTAGAAAAAGGAACGCGCGGGAGCGCGTTTGCAAAAAGTTAAAAAAACAGAGTTGTGAGAGAAATAATTGAGAAGTAGCCTAAAGTGTGGCGTTATAAACTTGAAAGTGTGTTTTGTTGAGAGAAAGCGAAACGAATAGGTGGCCGAATTCGCTGCTTTGATAAGATTGGAACAAGTACTATCTCCAAATCGCCATAAGTTACCTGCTTTGTAGCATGCATATACCCACGAAAGCCCACAAGATCGAGTGTTTATCCAAGATAGCCTTCCTATTTGCGACATCAGAAGTGGGATCAGTGCAAGCACAAAGCGATAATGGAGAATGGACCAAATGAGACGAGTAATGGCTGGCGCGCTCTCTTTGGTGCGCAAGAAAATGGCATGGAAGTAGCTCGAGCTACCTACTCATAGAGACGTTTCGCAACTCGTCGGTTACTGGCGACAGGAATTCATGTTGCCCGAATTCAACCGTATAGTGGGGCCTATACTATACAATGTGCGAAGTCGGGCTGCAGATAATGTTGATGATGACATCGATGCCCAATCCTGACTAGATACTGAGGAAACGCAACTGTGGTGGTGATGTTCAGGGAAGTATAAACTTAAGTATTCTGATAATAATAAGTACCTACCTAATATCTTGTGAAGTTTAGCCGCAATATTGTTAGTTTTTCTTGGTGTAAAGTGGCTAAAATTTAAAATAAAATTCTATTTTCGTTATGATGCTAAATGAAACTCAGTCAGTTTCATACCGTCAGCGGAGTTCGCAAGAGATTAAGACGACTTGTGCAAATATAATGCAAAATAGCAAACATCCTAAGCTACAGCTTGATTTAGCAAAACATCATTATGATTATGCTTGTGGAACACTTATTCATAGACATGAATTTTTCAGCCATGCACAACATGCAACAGATAACAGGGACGTCTGAGCCCTTAAACATGGCTGTGGATACCACAAGACCTGTTGTGACCAGCTGCGTGTGGTGAAACAAGTGCGGAGCTCGGGTTCCAATTCAAGAGGCAACACACAAACTGCAACCTACAGCGCTATGAATAAGGAAATTTTGCGGTGTTATACATGCCGCTGCGGTGATCAATCAATTTGATATTTTCTGAAAGCAGCTAGGAGTCTGGACAAGTGCATGGTCAGTGACAAAATTTTGCTTTTGTGCCTGGTGTACTAAGCGCTGCTGCCTGACCTTCCCGTGAGTACAGGCTTAAAGGTATGTGACTTTGATCTGCATTCAACTATCTGTGCATCGGCATACATTTGTGGCAGCCGAAGTATGTATTGGGTTTGGAAGTACCTATCTTATCTTATGGAGGGGCTGAGAAATAACTCGGGACACTTCGACGCATTGGGATCTAATGTGGTTTGGAAGTACCTAAGTTTTATAATTAATTGTTGTTTTCATTGCAATTTATAACTATTGCATTATTTTATTTCATGGAAATGTGTAAGGTAAGTTACATGAAAAGAGTAGAAAATTCAAACAGCGCCATCTATGTGGTATTGATACTGTGTTTCTTTCAATAATCATAGAAATTAGCTTCGGGACCCCATTTTGCCATAATATGCTGCTTGGAGGAACTTATTGAATAGGTGCATGAATTTTTTTTTTATGATCAATTTAAAAACGAACATATTATTTTTACATAAACAGAATGAGAAGTTGGTGCATGTCACGCCATCTATTTAAATCTATGTTGTGTTCGAGCTTTGAAATATTTTGCTACAAGTATTTTAATCGTTATGTTCACCAACAAAACAAACAATGAAACAATTTTCGCAATTATTATCTTTATAATGTATCCGGAGCATTGAAACGTGAGTACAAAACGCAAAGAAAACAAATTTCATTATGTTATGTTGCATGATGTTAGAACAATATACGGTTTTGTGACCACTAGTGCTGTTACAATCGTACATACAGATTATTAAATAGGTTGTTAGTTTGCTGAAAATCGAGAAGTGAAGATATTAGCAATCCGTTTTTTTTTTTACATGTTTGAACACTAGTAATTTCAGCCATGCATTATTTTTTTATCAATAGGTGTCACTTCAGATTTCCCGTAAATACTACTACCACTGAGTTTGTTGTTGATTTGATCACCATGGGAATTTGTGAATATGCTTTTCTTTGAAATTAACGTACTTTCTAACTATTCACGTTGGTATTTTTTAATGCAAGTGTGAATACAGTTACGGAACGCAAAAAGGAAAATCGAAATAATAGTCGATCTTTTAACATCTTTGGCGGATCAGGGTTGTTTTCACAACTAAATTAAAGTATCAGGTATAAGGGAAAGATATTTATTTTGTTTACATTGAATTCCCTGAAGTTTGTGTAATACATTAAATTATTCTTAAATAATATTTTGGTTCATATCATAACAGAAAAATCTAATCTCGATTTTCTAGGGTGAAATGTCGATTCGCTGGATCGATTCAGTACTAAATATCGATTGGAAAATTGTTTATATTTTTTTTTTGTCGTTTAAATCGATTCGTCGATTAATCGATAACAGATCGCCATCCCTTGCCCATCTCTATCAGAGAGTGACATTAACTGTCAACATTGAAAAAAAGTTTTACGAAACAAAACAAATAACTTGTTAGATGATTTTTAACTTATAAGTTACTAGTTATAGACTAGATTATTAATAAATCGATACAAGGTGTGAGTCAATGTGAGGATTAAACTTTTGTTTTGTTCCAAAGACTTGCGATAACTTTCAGTTAATAGTTATATTGTGATCAAAATTATTTCAAACCGGTGTTTAAGTTTAGTGAAATAGTTTGTTGTTAGACTCGATTTGCAATCTTACAACCCGAAAATATCACGAAGATTAACGTGACTATAGCCTAGAGAGTTGGCGTTTAGTTTTGTTGCTACCAACGGTTGAATAAAGGTAAAGTTAATGTCTGTAGTTGTTATATACCGCATTGTAGAGAACTAACCAAATAATAACATGTCATTCTAACGATACCTACAAAAAAATAATGATTTAAATTGACTACGGCGAATGAAAGTGCAACTAGACATTTAGATGGTGTCTAGCAGATGTATTTAGGTATTATGAGATGCCCGAGGGCCAATAACTGTTGAAGTTGTGGCTGAAGATGAGATAAATGTTCAATTGGCAACATTTTAATTTACATAGAACAGTTTCTTAGTTTCATGGGTCAGAGAGCTGACGGTGTCAAGAGTTGATTCGGCAATTAAGTTGAAAGTGCATTCTGTGTAGCGAGTTAATTCTGCGAATGTATTTACTAAGTTATTGTGGATTGTGGACACTTGGGTTTTATTTTATTTACTTGGTACAGGAGTCATTTTTTGGAGGAAACTTGAAATGGTTTTCTTGTTCTGCGTTGTTCAACGATGCTTGGCCTCGGTAATTTTGAACATTGTTCAAAAGTTTTAATAATTGTAACATCTCTTTAAAATAAAGGTGTGAATTTGTGAATTGTGTGATTGTGTGGTGTCATGTAGGAAGTCTAGTACCTACCTAACTTGAATAATAAATGTGGAATTTAAAGTGTCAGTAATGGTTGTGGTGTTCTAACTTTTTGAATGTTCTGTGCTGGTCATTGTGAACATACCTAACTTAATTTTGTGTTATTTGCTATCTGACCAAGCAATAATAATGTATAATCTGACAATTGAAAGTATAGCAATGCATCAATGTTGTTTTGGTCTAGTTGTTTTTTCTTTTATCTAATGTTTAAAATCGTGTTTTGGGTATGATGTCTAAATACTTAATGACTTTATTACTGAACAAAATATGCACGCTTGCTTGCAGGCAGAATACTATAACTTTAAGGCTTTAAGATCTTTCCTTGTTAAACCATGTATTTTCTGGCAAATAAATATTTTGATTTGATTTGATTAGATTTGATAAGATAATGTTAACACAGATGTAAAGTCGGTGACATGAGGTACATGATTTCATTTTCTTTTTATTTTGCAAAATTGGTAATGTTTGATGATGGTAGTTAGTTGGTAGATTATACCTATCGCACTGAGGGTTTGGTATGAAATCATGAACATAAAATGGAGTTCTTGAAAATGCTTTTGGCTGGGTAAGAAATCCTGAATGTGAGGTTGCTGTTGTATTTTGTACTGAGAATAATGTATGAAATAACAAATTTTGTTATGGTTTAAAGGTGCTGTTTATGGTTATTGGAGTTCTGAATGGTGGCAACTATGTGTTGAATTAAAGGCTTTGTTTCGTTTATGATGAGTTAGAGAAAAGCTGAAAGAAAAAGTACCCATTGATGTAACTGAATGTACTATGTTGAAGACTGATTCAAATCAATCTAGCAATGGTGAGGTCGGTGTGTACGGTCAAAGGACTGACTGTACGGTGAGGTGTGTACGGTCAAAGGACTGACAGTACGGTGATGAGTAGTCACTGCGGTGACTGCTGTAACCAAGGAGGGTTACGAGGTGTGAGTGGTCAAAGATGACTGCTGTAACCGAGGAGGGTTACGAGGTGAGTGGTCAAAGATGACTGCTGTAACCGAGATGGGTTACGAGGTGAGTGGTCAAAGATGACTGCTGTAACCGAGATGGGTTACGAGGCCTGGTCAGGATGACTATGGTTGCAGGATGGTCACAGGGTTGGCCATCAGGAGCCACAGCGATTGCTGTGGGACCAAGAAACATTGCTGGATATGTGAGGGGGGGAGCCTGGTCCCTCTGGGGCTTCGGTGACCTGTTGTATGTCTGGGGAAGCCTGGTCCCTCTGGGGCTTCGGTGACCTGTTGTTTAGTGTATGTGGTATGGGTATCTGGCAGTCTTGTTGCTTTGAGAGGACCGGTTGTCTGGGGGAGCCTGGTCCCTCTGGGGCTTCGGTGACCTGTTGTCTGGGGGGAGCCTAGTCCCTCTGGGGCTTCGGTGACCTGTTGTGTGTCTGGGGGAGCCTGGTCCCTCTGGGGCCTCGGTGACCTGTTGTTTGGTGTATGTGGCATGGTATGTTGTGTTGGGCGTTTGGATGGTTTCTGGCACACTTAGTGCTTCGAGACCGAATGGACGCCTGTTGGGAACCTGGTACCTCTGGTGCTTCGGTAACCGTTTAGAATGTGGTAATATGGTTGTCTAAACGGTGAGGTGGCTGTTTCGATAGTACGAAGATGGTTGTGTACGGTGTGGAGACCTAGATTTACATGGAGAAAACAAATGAACAGTATGAAAGCTATGAGAATTCCGTTTTCATGAGTAAAGAAGTACTTGATTTTTGTTATAGGCTGGTAATATAGGGTGTTGATTGAAGGTTTCACGTAGAAGGAAGATGTCACGACCACGTTATTTTTTTTATTTGGTCAGGAGCGGCCGAACTTAACCTATTACTTATTTTTTTATTGTTGTTCTGTCTCTGTCTGTTTTTTTTTATTAAAATTGAGTAACGATTTCTCTCGTCGCTCAAACGTGGGGCCGTTTGTCTGTCAGAATGGCCGTGTAGGAGGAAGCTATATTACTAATAACAATCTAGAACAAAGAAGTATGACACATTTAAACTTATTAATTCAGTTTTGTTTAATTGGCAACATTTAGCCTACGATTCAATCTCAGTTCGATTTTATTCGATTGACAACACTTTATTTGGCTTATGTCAAAATACTCGATTTTGATTGGATGTTAAAAGCTGTGAACTTTGCCCGAGGTGTTCTTAAACCAATGAAAGCAGGGGAGCCAATATGGCGACCTGAGCGAAGTCGCCCGCCATATTTGGTCGGAAAAGAGTTAGAAAAAGGAACGCGCGGGAGCGCGTTTGCAAAAAGTTAAAAAAAACAGAGTTGTGAGAGAAATAATTGAGAAGTAGCCTAAAGTGTGGCGTTATAAACTTGAAAGTGTGTTTTGTTGAGAGAAAGCGAAACGAATAGGTGGCCGAATTCGCTGCTTTGATAAGATTGGAACAAGTACTATCTCCAAATCGGCATAAGTTACCTGCTTTGTAGCATGCATATACCCACGAAAGCCCACAAGATCGAGTGTTTATCCAAGATAGCCTTCCTATTTGCGACATATATATTTATAAACGACCACAGGATATTGTCCTGCAGCTGTCGTAAAGTAACCAATCTCCAACCTTGGCAATGCCCACAAGTGGGTTAACACAACCAAGAGGCCGAAAGGGTGCCAATTACCAGAGGTAAAAGGAATGTGTGTGTGAGGTGTGTGTGTGTGTGTTATAGCCAGGGTGTTAAAGGATAACCAACAGAACCCATTTCCAGCATTTTTGGAATTTTTGTCTGTTTGTCTGTTTATTTGTGCACGCATCACGTGAAATGTACGAAACCAATGTAGATAACTTTTATACATAAAAATTGTGCGTAACTTGAAGAATTACTTAGTTTTTGTTTCATCGCAATCGGTTCACTCTATCAAAAGTTAGATGAATTTAAAGTGTTCAAGAAGTAAAATTATCACAGCTCACGCAATTCAGTTACTCGGACAGTTGAACTCGCTATTCGATAGATTGCGCTGTGCATTTAAAGTCATTTTCTGAATCGCGGTGTTAAGAATAACACTACAAAAAAAATTGGTATGTACTAAGTAGGTATGTAGGGTAGGCAGGAAGGTAAGTAGGGTAGGGTTGGCAGGCAGACGACAGGAGCGAAGCCGCGGGCACAGCTAGTCTTGAACATAATCATCTAGTTTGTAATATGCTTGTTTACAAAGTGTGCTTTTAACTAAAGTTTTAAATTTACTTTCATTTAGTTTTAATATATCACAAAGTATTTTGTTACAGAATTTAACACAGTACCCCATGAAAGATGAGTGTACTTTAGCTAGTATATAAGATGGTTGATTTAACTTGTCTTTATTTCTCGTATTAAAATTGTGTCTATCACTGACTTTACTAAAGAGATGAATATTTTTCCTTACATACATAATATTTTCATAAATGAATTGGCAAGAAACTGTCATGATATTAATCTTTTTAAATAGCTCTGAAAGCTCTCTATTGCAAAATAAATATTGATTCAATGTCAGCCGCCCGACCCCACAGTAAAATACCGTATGACATAATGCTGTGAAAGTAGCTAAAATAGACCAAACGCGCGGTCTCCACATCCGTTAACTGTCTTATCTTTCTAACAGCATAAGCGGCTGAGCTCAGCCGACTCGCAAGAGATGTTATGTGAGGACCCCATTGTAATTTGCCTTCTAGAATTATTCCTAGGAAAACTGTTTGATTTTCATCGTCCAGATTTTCTCCATTCAATATGATGTCGCACTCGTTACTTCTGTCATTCGGCAATGTGAATCTAATACATTTGTTTTTTTTTCATTTAGTACCAAATTGTTTGCCGTGAACCAAGTTTGGACCTGCTGAATAGACTTATTCATATTGTCAAGATTTTGTGACCGACGATCTATTTTAAATATCAAAGATGTGTCATCAGCAAATAACACGATGTTCGGTTGATTTTGTAATAAATGGGGCAAATCGTTAATGTAAACTAAAAAGAGGAAAGGACCCAATATAGAGCCTTGCGGAACGCCCATTGTTATTTCAGACCCTAGTGAGTTTACGCCGTTTACCTGAACTTTAAGTTGTCTGGCTTTCAAATATGACCTAAGTAATTCAAGGGAGATATGTCTAATCCCATAGTGCTCGAGTTTCAACAACAGTGTCTCATGGTTAACGCAATCGAACGCTTTCGAGAGGTCGCAAAAGATTCCAATGGCGTCTTGTGCTTCTTCCCAGGCGTTAAAGATGTTCTTTATTAGGGTGACGCCAGCGTCAGTTGTGCAACGCCCTTTGGTGAAACCGTACTGTTGATCATGAAAGGTGGAATATTTGTTAAAGTGACGCAACAATTGGTTGAGCATTAACTTTTCGAAGACTTTACTGAGAACCGGCAGAATTGACACTGGCCTATAATTATTGGCTTCTTTGCTATCCCCGGATACAATGGAACTACTTTACTGTGTTTCATGAGGTCCGGAAAGACTCCTTGATCGACACTAGTGTTAAATATGAAAGCTAAATAGGGCGCAATAGTTTCAAACTAGTTTAATTAAAAAAAAACAGTCTAAAACAATAGAATGTTTGTAAACCCCAGTAGGATATTTTTTTTTGATTCATCAAAAAAAACAATTCTACTGGGGTTTCTATTTTGTCCGCCCGTTTATGTTTTCAATAATATAGATAGATAGTCAAATAATTGAATAAAATACGATTTAGGGCATTTTTTAATACTAATATAATATACACAGATTTATCTCAAACATAACACTTAAAAATTTCGTTATTACTACGCATTTTAATACAACAAACGGTTTGGCATAAACACTCTTATTTTATTAACTTTAAAAACAATAGTAAAATAAGCCTTCTCTACACATCTTTACTGTGACACATTAGTCGCCTTTACGCACACGCGAGCGCGCCGCTCGCTTCGCGGTAACAGTGGCGTGTTAAATACCTACTTCGCATGAACAAGCAAGCCTTAATCTTCACCCCAGTTACTGCACACGAAAAAATTAACAAAGCGTTTTACAAAAAAAAAGAAATACTCACTCACCGTACAATAACTAACTACTTAGCTACAGAAGCGAAAACAGACAGAACCAGGTAATGTGGCGCCAGTGTAGCTGTTAAATACATGCCTGCGGATCACAAATCCAAGAGGCGAACGCTGGGGCTGATAGCAGCGCTGCGACTCCTGGATCGTACCAGGACCAGTACCCACGAATCTGCGACCGCAGCAGTGGAAAGCTAGGGGTTTGGTTGAGATACCTACTCCTGTCAGACAGGTGGAGACTGATTCACGACTATGCACGGTACTCTCTTTCTATTCCTACAATTGTTTGTCCGAAAATCATTATCCATAACACGTTTGCTATAAACTTCAGTTACCATAATGTTCAAAATCCCGAAATTTTGTTAAACATAATTATCTTTAGTTCTAAAAGTATTCTGTCATAATATCGAGTACTATAATAATTGAATCTTTTAATTTTACATGACCTAAAGTCATATGTCCTAAGTATTGTGTTAAATAATGTGTATTATACTGAATGCTCATTTATAATATATTTTTTAGTCCTAAAACATTTGCTAAAAAATTGGTTTTAGTGAAAGAAACGAATTGCTGTAAATCCGACTCCACGCAGTCTTGTCTGCTTTACCCCTAAAGTGTAATTTAAAATCGCGTAGGCGCGGAGGGGCGAGGTGGCCCGCGAGTTGAGGAGCAGGTGGTTGTAACACCCGACGCCGCGGCAAGCCGAAGCTGCGGTGGTGAGCGTTAAACCCATCTGCGACGACAAACTCGCGTGGGACCGCCACCGCGCTGAAGCCGTGACAGAAACCATGCCTGCTGCATCTTGCATGCTTGCTTGCATGCTGCGTGCTTGCTTGCATGCTGCGTGCTTGCTTGCATGCTGCATGATTGCTTGCTCAAATCAAATTTCAAATCTCAAATTTGTTCTAAGAATATTATTATTATAAATAAACATTATGTAATTTGAATTTAGGACTTATAACTTTTATTGAAAACGGTTTTATGTCTTTTGTATATTGTAATATTTATGACAAACGGATTTAGGACATATTATATTTAGGGATTTATGGGATTTATTTATGGCTTGTGATATTATGTGATATTAAGTTCGGGTAAGTTATCATTCGGACAAATGATGTTTAGGACAATAATAGTTATGGCACTTTAAATTATGGATAAAAAAGTTAGGTGACACAATAGAGAACGCTATGCACTTACCCTTACTCCCGCGGTGGGCTCCTGGTCAATCTCGTGTCCGGTCGAGGGTTATAGGGAAAAATACATATAATAAAGGAAGGGACAACATACGTGTTCTGGTGGTCTTTCCGCCAGGCTGCTCAGCACATTCCCGACCCCAAAATATCTTGCTGCGCGCGAAATATACACAAATACCACTGCACGGAAGGAGCACAATACCACGGCGCGGATGGCGACGTAATTTCGAACAACGATGGGTGGATTATATCGCAATAACAAAGAAATCCTTGCAAGACCACACCGTATTACGTCTAGCCATGTCGGTTACAATTTTCAGACTCGTGTCAACTGTCAACTCCAAGCCTGAGCTTGGAGTTGACAGTTGACAACAAAAACACAACGTCAGCTTTCGAATTGACAGTTCTCGACTGATCGAGAACTGTCAATTCGAAAGCTGACGTTGTGTTGCAACAAAAAATAACAAAAGGGAGCGAAACGTTTCGTTCGCAGATTTATGTCCGCTAATAAATGGACAAGCGTGCTAAACTTGCCACTGCTCGCTTCAAAACCGAATCTCCGGCGATGACCTTCGCAACTCTGGCTACTCCGTCAGACTCATAAAATAATTCTGCAATGCGTCCACCTATTGACGTCTGGGGGGAACTTTTATCCGAATGGCAATGTAGGTGGGATAATTCCATCAAGGGCCGACACCTCTACCAATTCTTTCCATCCGTTCGCGTGCGGCTGGCCAGGACGTGGCTGGAGGTGGATCACTGTGTTGCCCAATTTCTCACAGGGCATGGTAACTTTAAAATTAAATTATTTTCCTTCAAGCTCGTTGCCTCGCCTTTATGTCAGTGTTCTACATCTGACTGCGAATATGTACAATCTGCACATCATATCTTATGGGAGTGTATTCTTTGGCAGAATGAACGCAATATTATGTTGAATAATGTACACGCTGCATCAGGAGTTGTTTACTATACGGACCTTGTGGAAACTAGAACAATTTTCCGTGCGTTCAAGCGTTTTTGCCAGACCTATTATTGGAATCAAATATCACAGCTCACAATGTTAGAACCCATTAATGTTAATGCAATTTTTTTTTTCGTTGTGCTTGGCAACCGGGCTTTTCTCTGTTGTAAACGACCCTTTGGCCTTGTTTGTTCTGTCTCCTGCTTGATATGGAGGGAAGTGGAAATTAATATTATTCTTTTCTGATTAATAAAAGAAAAAAAAATATAAAGGCAGTTAAATTCTTTCTCCGGGACTTCGTCGAGCTTCATTACCTCGGCGCTTTTCTGGTGGTCGCCACTGTTGATTCTAGAAACTTTGGGTCATCTGTTGGAGCAACTCAAAACGTGACAATCGCGAAGATTTAACTTCCCTGAGGGAGTATTCCGGCAGGGCGTTGAGGGGCCGACCAATAAAAAAATTACCAGGGGTCATGACTTCCAGGTCATTTGGGTCTGCGGAGATCGGACAGTGAGGTCGCGAATTGAGGACGGCCTCAATTTTACAAAATACCGTAACGTTTCTCAAATTTGAAAATAGTTTCACCAATAACACGGCTGAGATGCGTTTTTGCTACTTTTACAAAGGCTGCAAAAATGCCAATTAATTCCTATTTGGGACATTGCAAATCTTAAATTATCTATCAGTGCCCTTACAATTAGCGCCGCTATCAGAATGGATCAAAGATGGTAGTCCTCGGCGGAAAACAAATCTACCTAGCGCTGCAACAAACGCATCCATGCGGAGGGTAGTTACAAGTTCCAAGTGAACCGCCTTGGAGGCCAGACAGACGAACACACACAAATAGGTCTTGACAGACTTAGTATTATGAAGTTGAGAAGTCGTCACCATAGTGCGCCTGGCCGACATAATCCAAAATTCACGCTGCAAAATGGCTACGAGGGCGGTGCAACCTACGTGGGCATTATTAATGTGTCGATCGGACACCAAAACTTTCGGCCAACACTCCTTCTTTAGGGAGCAACAAAGGATGGTGAGCTATTGAGCCTCTCAAAGCTGAGCATCTCTTCAGGGCTTCAATAGTCTGGTCAAAGTGGTCGACTTGTACAGCACGAACCAACAACATCAGTGCCTCTTGACGCTTATACGGCGACAAAACTGAGGATAACAATTTATTCGGGTTCCGTCCTTTACGTATGAAACGTCGGATCCAAGCGGTAACTCCTAATAATTTCGACAAATAACTGTATTTGTCCAAAAGAGAATCCAAATTGGATGCAGGTTGCATTTCAGCAATTCCAATACGCAAACCTGGCAAAGCCTCTGAAGAGGAGAACCAATTCTGGGGCCAGGACGACTTCCGAGGCGTCAACCAGTCTCGTCCCCACCAAAGAGAATAGTTGACAAGGACATGAGCCTCGCAACCACGCGACGCGCAGTCTGCGGGGTTCAATTCTCCTGGGACATGTATCCAGATCAGTTCAGTTTCAGAGTTCCGACTCTAAGAGACTCCATTCGCCACAAAAACCACCAAAGTATGGGCTGAGGTGCGAAGCCAACAAAAGACTATCTCACTATTAGTCCTTAGTCCTCAATCCGCGGGGCGGAGCCCTTCAACACGGGACCCATAAAGCCAAAACCAAAAACCGTCGGTACAACCACTAACCCATTCATCTACAGAACCCGCTTGGTCCCCGGCAAAATCAAACCCAAAAAATCCGCACCTAAAAGCAAGTCTACGGGTCCGGGTACAAACCACTTCGGGTCGGCAGGAGTTAGGCCCGACGTTAATTTTATCGTTTAGAGGTCGTGGTCCAACTATAATGTCCAACTAGTTGGACTACGGGTCTTCAGTAGGGGCAGTTGTCCAACTAAAATAATAGTTGGACAACTGCCCCTACCGAAGACCTGTGGTCCAACTGACGTATTTGATTAATTTATATAAATATTTAAATAACTAAAATTGAAGTGGCGTTAAAAAAAGGGCACTTGGAAAGACCAATGCCCAGCAGTGGGACATTAACAGCTAAATAATACATAAAAATATTAATTTTATTTAATTACTAGCTGTGCCCACGGCTTCGCTCCCGTCATCTGCCTGCCAACCCTACCATACTTACCAGCCGCCTGCCTACTCCACATACTCAAAAATATACATACTACATACCTCTCGTTAGATGATCGCTACGTCCTCCCCGTCAGGGGACGTGGCGGGCGGGTTTTAGGCTCTGCCTTTATCCCGCGGTTTCCTTGCGTGCTCGTAACAACGAGCACGATCAATTGGATTTGCCAATCTTGGCTTATAGATGGTGGCAGGCGTGTGTACACAGCCTGCCAATAGTGTGAATGCATTGTATCAGTGGGAGCGTCGCGACGCCGCCTTGCGGCGCCGATGTTTCACAGTACCTACGCGACACACTCCCGCGCGGTGAGACTATAGGCGAACCGTATAGAGGCCGCACGAGAGATAGTCAGCGGATAGGTACTGGCTCTATTGACGCGCCCATCTGAGGATGTAGGCCTCCGCCCGACACGCTTCCAGAGCTAGCCGGTCACGTCCCAGGCTAAGAGACCGTTATGTGTGTTTGAGCGGTATTGTTATTGTGTAACACCGCTCATGTATATAACAAAGCACGCACCGCACGCGGCTTGTACTTGTTATGAGAATAGGATGCATGTGGAGTTGTGTTGTATGGATATGTATGTCGCATCAAGGCTGGCCGATAGATGTAAACCATCGGGAAGTCAGGATATATTCCCTTAGGTTAAGACATCGTGTGTGGGCAGGTCGGTGGGTACAATCGTGCAAATGAAATCACATAAGTTATTCGATACACTGGGTTTATTCAAATAGACACAAGTTACATTATTGCTTACCAATATTACGGATCGACACTGATTCCACTACGTCTTAGCTCTACGGCTGCCAGTACTCAACTGCTCTATACTGCTGTCCCCACTACGCAAGCGCTTATAAAAGCGCGCCAATGCGTAGTTGCTCTTGATTGCCGCTAGGGGCGTGCTTGTGATTTGACTTAACGTCCGTACTATTGACTAAACCCGACACGGCCATCCTGCGAGACAGGCGTCCTCGTCTGTTTCTCATTGTCAGGTTCTAACAGTGTATCGAATCATGTGGAAATCCTCAATGGATGACCTCAGCCCCTGGGGAAAGCTGAGGGGTCTGTCAGACTCCTACTGACTAAAACCACATGGTGTTCTCTAGGCCGTAATTCCTCTTGAGAGGCGAACGTGGAACACACACGTCGCCTTCTCGAGCCTCTCTCAGGTGACAGATCCCCAAATCTATCACCCGCAGGCATCATCTTCTTGTCCTCGCTCCATGCCATCTCATGGTCACCTCGTGTTGCACCACACGTCGACTTAGTCCACTCCATCCTGGCAATCTCCCATCAAACAAGGGATGTTCTTCTGAAAAATACAAAATTTTCAAACAGTATTTGCTCGTCCAATCCTGACTCAACCTCTAGAGTGAGGAAATATTTTTAAACAATCAAACATGATCATTTAAATCTCTCTGTTCACTATCGCAAGGAACGAGTAATTCTATTTCCGATTTAAGGAAAATAGCAATTTAATCATTAATTTGGTACCTAAAAGCACCCAATCTTCGTGATTACAAAGTTCAAGTACCACTGATAGTCATTAATGTCACATTAAATGAAACTAAAGAAACAAGACACCAGGTATCTTTTTCACGATCTTTAGCAATCACATTGCTCTACTAGCTATTTCATAGCTCTCTTAGCTATCTCAATTGCTCTACTCGCACATCTCCACGATGTCGAGTCAATTCAACTCTCTGAACTCAGAACCTGTTCACACAGAGATTTAGTCTGTCATATGATACGTTAATTCATTATCTAATTCATCTACAATCTCAATTGGTACTTGAAATTTGCGTGTCTTACCTACACGATCTACGCATAGCAATCAAAATTAGAAAACCAGAATCATTTAAATTTTCGTAATGAGGGCTTGACGATTCGAACGTCATCAACATTAACATGATCTCTCCACACGCGTGACTGCGAGTTTAGTTTCCTTTAACCTCATGACTCAATAGGAACTTTCTGTAAGGTTCCCAACACAAACATGAATTTTCACACCAGCCATAGTGTCACACAGACTTACAGGTGCCATACAGGCCAACAGCCGTTGCCATAAAGGACTACAGTTGTCATACAGGCCTATAGTTTCTATAAAGACCTTCACTTGCCATACAGGCCAACAGTTGCCACACAGGCCAACAGTTGCCACACAGCGCTCGGCTACTCCTGATCGAACTAGATTATTGGGTTCGTTAAAATAGGGAAATTTTAGAACCCTACTCTTTAACTAAATCATTACCCTGGGCCATGTACCACTAGTCGCTCCAAACAAAGTTTAAAACTTATTCTGCAGCAAAAACTGCCAAGCTTATAGAAACCCTCGAGTAAAACCTCCAACGCCATGGCTCTCTAGCCGACCAGCAATTATATTGCTCTCACAACGGTCTCTCGGTCTCTCTCTAGACCCTGACCTCCACCAGAATCCACTGGTACGGTCAAACATAATACGTTCGATAGACTGAATTACTCGACACCTTAAGCTTGCTCATCATTATCAAATCCTTTTGACATCAACATCGACTGGTACATGACCCGCTGGCATCTGCCCTAACCTATCTTGTGCATACTTGTAGGTTCTAAGCGTACCTATTTAAAGCTTTCGGTGTATAACGATCACCGTCCTGTCATAATCACCTATCGTGTACCTAATACAGGGCCTATTTAGTTTTCGTATTAAGATTTTTCCACACAACACTATTCATTAGAAAAAGGTCCGACGATCAACAAGTTCAACAACTAAACAAAGTAATTGTAACAATGCTGTTAATCTTTACCATAATTCTTGCAATGCATACTCAACTCAAACCTCTTCGTAAACCCATCGCCACATGTTACTCATGAGGTGCGGTCCGGAGCTTCGAGTATGAGTAGACATGTCAAACATATTTGGTCTCACTACCAATGTCATCAACTATGACATCCAATTCCTGAGGAACTTGGTGATCCGGGATCCTTCTCACAAGATTCACGCTTTCTACTCAAAAATCTCGGAATATACCGACCGTTCATATCAGGGGAACAATTAAGCCCGATATTATTTGCGTCTTAATAGCTCGTGTGAAGGAGCTTTACGAATTAATTCGGATCAATATTCTTAAAATCTCATCATTAACAGTAACCCTTTACTATCGTTCTCTAACTCAGTCTTTATGTAATGAAAACGATCGCGATATCTACCACTATCATAATATTACTTTGAAAGTAAGCAAGTGAATTCAGATCTCAAGGTGGTGGTTGTAAATTGTTGCGCAACCATAAGATCTGTTCCGAATACACGTAAATTATCAGTACCGTTACTAACTCGATACAATTTCCTTTGCCCAACGACTTTACTAACTCGCTTTGCCACTGAAGATGACTAATTGTTAAGTCACTTTGGATAGATCATCTTCTTCATCATCTGCCTAGCCTTTTCCCAACTATATTGGGGTCGGCTTCCAGTCCTACCGGATTCAGCCAAGTGCCAGTGTTTTACATGGAGCGACTGCCTATCTGACCTCCACAACCCAGTAACTGGGTAACACAGTACACCTTGGCAAGACTGGTGTCAGATCTCAAGCTTCTGACTACCCGTAACGACTGTCAAAGATCTTCAAATGACAGCTTAACGTGCTTTCCGAGGCACGGAGGAAGCTCGGTATGTTGAAATGGTCACCCATCCACGGACCGACCTCGTCAAGCGTTGCTTAACCTTGATGATCGACCCGTGCGGCTGTTATTATTTAGCCACGAGCTCATCTTCTTATGGGATATTTAATCCTAAAGTACGTACTGAATCAAATGTTGAAACTATTCCGCCAATAGGAAACTCATTAACTACTTGCTTTTTAGTAAGGGTGTCTTAATTAGCTAGTGATAGTGCTAGATATAACCATGACCAACTCTGTGGTCAAACATGAACACTCTTAAATTTTGAAATAGCATCTCTTCACTAGAGGACATTCGACCTCACTATTGAAATAAAATGGAAGCGACTCACCGAATATTCCATTCCAAACTTGCGCGTGTTCGTAACGTTCGGCTACCAACTGCGAACTGCTAGCCTGCCGTCGGTCTCAACCTCTCAGATGTTGACACGTCAACCTTCGCATTCAGCCTTTGAACCGCTAGCCTGCAGAAGAGGCTACGCAATATGGTATCTGAAACGTAAAAGCAATACGAGAGTATAATATGTTCACACTTATCTTAACTATACACAGCTTTGATGGAAATTAACCAGTGCAGCGGTGTAGTAAACTAAACCGGCACAGCAAAATGGGCTATTGTGGACATGAACCACACATTACAGTGTCCCATGTGCCCAGGTAGGTAGATATATGGGCTTTATAGAATCCAATGAATGCCATATCATTTTAAGTCGCAATTTCTAGGCCTGGTTGGGTTTACCACCTTTTAGACAGTCTGGCCCTCCGTCGACCACAAAAGAAGAATACCATGCTTCTTCTCAAACCTAGTTAATTCTCACTACATAATACTATCACACTACAAAAGTAATCAAAATATTTCATTTGGAATTATCATAATTTCCAGAATGATGTGTTCGGTACGGCATTGCTACTATACGGCTATAAAGTTCGAACAATAATAGTCAGCTAAGGACCATTACCAGTGACAGTAGAATAATAACACTTCAACAATACTAAAACTTGATCAGTGATAACTAACATGAAATTACGACCCGTCACGGGCCGTCCCGACGATCCACTGACCGCCATACCGTACACAAAACCAGAATTTTGAATAATGAACACTCTTGGCCATTGTCATAACAAAATGAAAACGACTCACCAGATTGGCATAAAGATCCGTGTGTATGGATCTTTCCACTCGTCCACACGCTCCTCCTTGACCTGTCCAGCTCCTTGGTTGTTGCTAGCCTCCTTGTTGCTCCGCTCCAGACTGGCTTTTCATCATTTAAAACCGAGGGTAGTCGCAACTGACAACGCGATTTTTTTCTTGCAAGAATGTAACTGCCATTTTCACTAGCTTTGTTTTTACGTGTGATCTCATTAGCACGATCGAATCCCAATTCTGATGTCGCATCAAGGCTGGCCGATAGATGTAAACCATCGGGAAGTCAGGATATATTCCCTTAGGTTAAGACATCGTGTGTGGGCAGGTCGGTGGGTACAATCGTGCAAATGAAATCACATAAGTTATTCGATACACTGGGTTTATTCAAATAGACACAAGTTACATTATTGCTTACCAATATTACGGATCGACACTGATTCCACTACGTCTTAGCTCTACGGCTGCCAGTACTCAACTGCTCTATACTGCTGTCCCCACTACGCAAGCGCTTATAAAAGCGCGCCAATGCGTAGTTGCTCTTGATTGCCGCTAGGGGCGTGCTTGTGATTTGACTTAACGTCCGTACTATTGACTAAACCCGACATGTATATACAGTGCACATAATGTCTATATTAACCTAGAACATCATATACACTTCATATGTTTATATTTGTGGAGTATTATTGTATGAACGAGGCGCGTGTAATAATGTGCGGCTCGCTCAAGTATCAGTATATGATAAGATGCGGGGGGGAGGGCAGGTGTTGGGGGGAAGCATAGGCGGGACCCATGTATAGTACGGGTCGCGCGCAGTGCAGGGTGCGATCTGCGGCGTGCGTGCCACGATGCTGTCTGCTAAGACTAGCGGGTGGGCAGAAGCGTCGGATCGTACAGAAAGTTTCGGTGGAAAGGAGTGCGCGTTAGCTATCTCAGCTCGCATGCCCTGTATCGCATGTAGAGGAGGCGACGGGGAGCGACCTTTGGACGAGGGCCGCGGGCGTTCATTGATACTGTCCTCGACGGGTTATCCATGGTACATGGATAATAATTCAGCCAACCCGTCGAGGATCACTAGTTCAATGTCCTGGCCCTGTCTGATGGCCATGATTAGGTCCATCAGTAGTTTTATGGCGCAGGCGGTGAATTCATGTCTCGGCTTTTGCGTGGCATATGCGTGAGTTGCCTCAGGGTTGTGCCTCTGTCGCTGCTGACTAGGCGCGACAGTGCGTTCAGCATCAATTGTTGAGGTAAGGTGTGCTATATTTGTTGATTGTGGCTTAGCCACTATAGGCTTTGATGGCCTTATTTGGCCTCTTGTTGGATTGGGTTTAGAGTCAGCAGCGACAGGGGCAGTCTGTGTCGCCGCCTGCGCTTCGTGTGCGACGAAGGTCGCCCCACCACTTGGATGATCAGTGTCTGTGGGGAGTTGGGTTTGTTGTACCCTCTTCCCTCCTCTTTTGTTCCTCCTCCGCCTGCCGGGGGGAGCATCTTGTCTATTTGTGGGCCCGTTTGCAGCCGCCATCAGTGACTCGCTGGGAGCCTCTTTATCCTCGGCATACGCAACAGCAGGTATTCCAACAGCAGTTGTTTGCTGACGCTGCTGTTGCTGCCGAGTGACAGCGACTGTGCCCGCTTTCTTGTTTTTGGCCTCTCTTATAAAAACGGGGCAGCGTGGGTTGCTGGCAGGATGATCGCCAGCACAATTCGCGCAGGTGGCCGGCTCTGATCTTGGGCGCGGACAATCTCTGGCGGCAAGATTTTCACCGCACCTCACGCAGGCAAGTGGGCGGTGGCACAGATGCGAGCTGTGCCTAAACTTCTGGCATCTGTGGCACTGTGCAGGGCCCTGCTTGCCCCTCCACGCCTCGATCCTGACACCACGCATACATAAAAATGTGGTGGTGTCGTATATCTTGCGGAAGTCGGGCGTCCTTTTTATGACTGCATGGAATATGCAGCCGGGTCGTTCTCCGCGCGCCTTTATATGGCGTACGTACTCCGGCTCGCATCCATGCAGCCGTAGTTCCTCCTCGATGTCTTCAGTCTCAGTGTCAGCTGGCAGTCCCCTTATCGCCAGCTTGACGCTTCTTTCCGCGGGTAGTGAGTAGGCAAACCAGCTGAGCCCGCACTCTTTCTCGAGGTCCGTAAGGTATCGCTGTACGACTCTATACTCCTCCGCGCTCTCCGGTAAAAACCGAATACCGTGTTGATACGGTCGCGCGTTAGGAGGGTAGCCCAGCTTATCCCTCACGGCCCTGAAATGGGCGGCCCAGTTTGGTAGCCTCTCTACTACCAAGGGAGGGTATCGAGGACTCTTCACCTTCCTCTGTTGATGCGCCGCAGCGCTGGCCGGTTGCCTCGCACCCGCGCTCGACCGATTGTTTACATCAGTCGGCGGCGGCGCGGAAACTAGGTCAGTGGCGGCATCGAAACTTTTTGAGGTGGGTGCAGAGTACCTATTTCGGTCAGTGGCGGCTGGAGAGGGCGGGCTCGAACCGCCCATCTCTTGTTGTGTATGCTGTGGGAGCGGCGAGTCAGTACAGTAGCGCTTCGCTGCTGCATCGCTGTCGTATTCGTCTGGACTTCTTGGCCTACGTTGGGGGCGGGTAGCGACATCAAGCGTAAATTGATAGTCGAACCCTATCTCTTCCGCAGTAGGGTAATCTGGATGATACTTGTCTCCCATATCGTCGACTCGGACGGGCATGTCTGTCGACATGTCACGGCGATCGACGTTGGAGTCCCCAGAGGCGGCCGACATGTCCGAACCCTGACGGGATGAACATGCTGACAGCATGGCTGGGGAGTCCTGGGCGGATTCTCGTGCAGGGTGCGAGGTGAAGAGTGTCTTCACGACACTCGATTTCTCCACCCTTTGGTTGGTTGGATCAGTGGCCAACCGGTGGCGAGTAAGTGGCGCCGCGGCGCGGCGCAATTCCGAACTCTTTTCCCTGCTATAGCCCTTCTTCGCTTCGGCGTAAATGGCTGCTATAGCGGGAGTGGAGACCTTTAAGTCCCTTTTGGGTTTAATTTTTGGGGGAGCATTACTTAAGGGCGACGTTAGGGACGCGGCTTGTGCGTACGTATCACGCTCGCGAGATTTAAACGGCGGAATGTTACGTAGCGGCGAAATGATGAGGGCGTCTTTTTTATTTTTGTTAGGTGTAGGCGACACCGAAGGGCTCGCTTGTGCTTGTGTAGCGGCAGCTCGCCCAGCCTCCACCGCGGGGCGCGAAGACTGCGACGCGGTCACGCGCTGGCCTGGTGCTGCTTGGCGCACGGCGGCGGCGGCGGCACGAACTACTTGCGCACGGCTCGGTGGCCCAGTCGTTCCTGGTGCCTGAATAGGCACGGGACGGAAGGCAGGAGGTCGGACAGGTACTGCAGGCTGCCGGTTCGACGGCGGCACCGGCGAAACACGCGCAGTCGCCGGTGACGACGGCGAACCGGTAAGTACAGTACCGGCCCGGTTTATAGGGTTTGTAGGCGGCGTTTGGTACACTGCTTCAGGGGAGGTTGCTCCAGGCGACGTGCCACCTAATCGGGGCATCGAAGTCGAGCGGTCACCCATCTGAGCGGTGTGCTGCGAGCTGGAAGAGGAGGTGTCTCGGTCACTCGGACCTCGACCATCAATGTCATACACTTTTTTAAAGTTTTTCTTCTTCATAAAGAAGAAAGAATGGCGGCACTATGTTTTAAAATTAACTATGTGTCCAACTGAAATTAAGTTACAAAAACTGAGTTTAACAACAGAAATCCAGGGCACTCAATGTCTGACTGTAGTCACCGCAACCGCTATGGTTTATAAATAAACCAAGCATCGCGGGGCTGCAACTTCCAGCTGCGCACCCGAAGGAATTTATTTACATTTCTGCAAACAAACACGTCCGGGAACCCAACTGATAGTCACGCAAAACGGCTCGAACGGGCTGTGATGGCACTCCGGAGGCAAGGGCACTCGACAGAAATGACAACACTAAGCGACCACAGGGCGAATCCGATATACTACATACCAATTTATTTTTCTAGGGTCATTCTTTCGCGTAAAATCTTAACACCGCGATTCAGAAAATGACTTAAATGCACAACGCCATCTATCGAATAGCGAGTTCAACTGTCCGAGTAACTGAATTACGTGAGCTGTGATAATTTTACTTCTTGAACACTTTAAATTCATCTAACTTTTGATAGAGTGAACCGATTGTGATGAAACAAAAACTAAGTAATTCTTCAAGGTACGCACAATTTTTATGTATAAAAGTTATCTACATTGGTTTCGTACATTTCACGTGATGCGTGCACAAATAAACAGACAAACAGACAAAAATGCCAAAAATGCTAGAAATGGGTTCTGTTGGTTATCCTTTAACACCCTGGCTATTTTTTTTGGATTTTTTTTCGATGTACAAAAAATATTTTTCTACAGATTTATTATATGTATTGATTGATAATATACATTTAATAAAAATCATTATCAATCAAATCAACACTGTAATTATAAAAAAAAAAATTTACGTAGTTTTTCTAAAGCATGTTCTACAGTTATTTCACCAGTTAACACTTGCCCAAAATATCATTCAAAACAACGGCCTTAGCCAAGGTTCATGGCCCACAATGAACAGGTGAAACACAAAACTTCTCCCCGTTGACCAACTGCTTCAATACCACCCATATGGCAGAAGGGTGGAATCTACGTGGGAGACCCAATCTCTCCACTAAACAAAAGGATACAAGACAGCCTTGAGAACCCGAATCCAACAGAGCATTAACTAACAAATATGTACCATTCGGGCCCCAGATCCTTACAGAGACAGTTGGCAGAAGGACTGTCTCAGGCTGTGCGGCTGTAGTGGAGGAGCGGGAGGCGACTACCTATTGTTGATAACCCCCCTGGGGTTGGTAGTCGTCCTGAAAAGCGGACACTTCCTCCAATTGAGGTGGGGGTGGAGGGGTGTCTCCGCCTTTGCGAGGCGACCCCATCAAGGATCCACGTGGGATTGGTCGGGATGCGGACCATCGCCTATTGGGGAGCTTCCGGCATCATCATATCAACATATTGTGCAGTCTAGACGTGAACAAGGCCAGCGGACCTGACGGCATTCCAGCGAGAGTGCTGAGGCAGTGTGCGCCAGAACTGTCTCCTGTGTTGACTCGCTTGTTCCGCCTCTCTCTTGTAAAAGGGACGGTGCCGAAATCCTGGAAGCTTGCAAATGTGCAACCAGTGCCCAAAAAAGGCAACCATGCAGACCCTGCCAATTACCGTCCGATCGCCATTACCTCCATTTTGTCCAAAGTTATGGAAAGGGTACTGAACAGAAAGTTGCTGGCCTACCTTGAAGACAACAATCTCCTCAGTGACCGTCAATATGGCTTTCGCCGGGGACGGTCAACTGGCGATCTTCTTGTGTATGTCACGCACTGCTGGGGCGAAGCCATCGAGAGACACGGCGAAGCACTTGCTGTATCGCTTGATATCTCGAAGGCCTTCGACAGGGTCTGGCACGCGAGTCTGCTCAGTAAGCTTCCTGCTTATGGCATCCCCGCTGGTTTTTGTAGCTGGATATCAGACTTCCTTAGCGGACGGTCGATCCGAGTAGTCATTGACGGCTGCTCCTCAGACCTTATGGCTATTGATGCCGGAGTTCCTCAGGGGTCTGTTCTCTCTGCAACTCTTTTCCTGCTGCACATCAATGACCTACTTCAGCCTGGTATTGTTGGGTACGCAGATGACAGTACTGTTTCAGAGAGATACTTGTCCAGCGCAAAAACCAGCGTGGATGAAGTTCTTTCCTTGAGAGAGGCTATGGTGGAGCGGACAGATTTGACCTTAAGCCTTGTCTCCCAGTGGGGTGATGACAATCTGGTCTCCTTTAACGCCACCAAAACACAGGCGTGTCTTTTTACCGCAAAAAGGAGTCTTTTCGATCAAACTCCTACTTTTCGGGGTACGTCTGTTCCTGTGACTGATCGGCTCGAGCTCCTAGGCATGGAGTTGACATCCAGTCTCAACTTCGGCTCCTCCATTGAGAACAAAGCCCAAATCGCGGCCAAAAAACTGGGCATCCTAAATAAAGTGAAGCGATACTTTACGCCTGGACAGCTTTTAACCCTATACAAAGCACAAGTCCGATCCTGCATGGAGTATTGCAGCCACCTTTGGGATGGTTCAGCTAAGTATCAGCTTGCCGCGCTTGACTCAGTGGAACGCAGAGCCAAGAGGCTCATTGGTGACGTTAAACTGGTGGACGCCAAGCTTCACAGCTTGGCTCATCGCCGCAAAGTTGCCTGCTTGTCGGTGTTCTACAGACTGTACTTCGGGGAGTGTGCTCAAGAACTTCACGACCTCATCCCACCAGCCCCCTTCTACCATCGGACATCTAGACGCACTGCTAGTTATCATCCTTACCTTGTTGCCATTCCACCAATTCGAACCAAGCGCTTCCAAACATCCTTTATAATGCGCACAGCAAATGAATGGAACTCACTACCTGCGTCTGTGTTTCCGAACGCATTCAACCCGAATCTCTTCAAAGTTAGAGTAAACAGGCTTCTTCTGGGTAAGCTCACTCCATCGTAGACTCTGTCTCTATCACCTATGACCTAGACTAGAGTCAAGAGCAAACCCATCATAAATAAAAAAAAAAAAAATAAAAAAAAATCAGGCCAACCAACACCATTTTGGTCCAGACACAATACGCAGTGGTGCCAACTTTGACAGTGCGGGCAAGGCTCCAACCTCTGGCAATACTGCTGCAAATGCTGTCCCAGACAATTGTAGCACCACAAGCGGCTGTTGGCAATTCCACGCCGGTCCCTAATGTTCTTTTCCAGGCACTTCAGACAGGATGTGACCACGTGGCCGTCCGTGTTGCAATATATGCAGCGCATACTGCGAACCTGAGTCGCTACAAATTGATGAGGATGGCGTCGAAGCCCACCTATCCCACGAGGGGAGGGGCGCGCACCAACACGACGCTGGTGCGGAGAGGACCGCTCCGGGGCCCGCGTGGTACCTTCAACACCAGAGCTGCCAACAGGCGACATTCCTCATCCAAAAACTTCAACAAGTCATCGAAAGGGAGGAGGTATGTGGTATCATCCCCATCTCTGCTCGAACCGAACCTTCAAATCGGAAGGCAACCTCGACAAGACTAGGTGAAGCAACATAAACGACCATTGGTCAATGGGTAGGCCCAATCGCTTCAAAGCGTTCAAGGCCACCGTCTGTGGGTTGACCAAATCCACTCGTAGGGTGGCAACCCGAGGGATACGAGGCAACGAAAAAACCCGAGAGACGTGGGCGTCCGCAAAAAGCCTCACATTCGCATAACGCTTAGTCGAAAGTTCCCTAGCAGTAGGGTAATTTTGATCCGTAACCGCTAAGTGGCTTACTAGACCTAGGGCCTCTCCTCTCAACGTGGAGAACAAATAGGCCTGCTTTTGACTAGGCGACAAGTCTGTCCTAGCATCCACCAAACTGTTGAACAGGTCGAAGTAGGCAGTCCAACAACCCAAATCCCCACCCATCCTGCTTTGTGTAGGCAACCGTCCTAACAAAGCAGGATGGGTGGGGGACCTCGTCTCCACCTTCAAAACATCCTGTGCAGAACCCCTCAATTTACTGGTGGCCTCAACAATATCATCCGAGAAACTATAGAATTGTGTGACATCAGCCTCAACAAAAATTTGGGGATCCTTGCGAAGATGAGAAGGTACTTCACGCTGGAACAGCTGCTCAACTTGTATCAAGCGCAAGTTCGGTCGTGCATGGAGCACTGTTCTCATCTCTGGGACGGATATGCCAAATACCAGCTTGATGCACTAGAGTCGATCGAAAAACGGACCAAGAGGCTCATCGGCAATGAGGCACTGGTCGAGTCAAAGCTCCAGAGCCTTGAACATCGTCGTCGAGTTGCCAGCTTGTCGGTTTTTTATCGGTTGCATTTCGGGGAGTGTGCGATGGAATTGCATGATCTAATTCCGCCTAGCCCGTTTCATCATCGGACAACAAGACGTACGGCGATGCGCCATCGGTACATGGCGGACATCCCACCCATACGCACTAAACGTTTTGGAAATACTTTCATTATGCGTACAGCTAAGGAGTGGAATTCCCTGCCGGAGTCTGTGTTTCCAGATAGCTACAACCTCGGGGTCTTTAAGTCAAGAGTGAATAGGTTACTTGTAGGCAAGCGTGTTACACCGTAGACCACATCATCGCTTACCATCAGGTGAGATAGTAGTCAAGCGCGAGCCTATCTAAAATAAAAATAAAAAATACCACAGTGGCTAACCCAGTGTCCTCGGTAGACAATAGCGCCAAAAATTCCACATGATATTTATCCACCCTGTATTGACGAGCCGGGAATTCACTACAACGGGCCAACAAAGCCACCTATCCATAACAAACATATATCAGATCTACTTATCAAGGAGGCCGCCGAGGTCACCCATCTCAATTCCGCTCTAATCTTACAAGCAAATGCATTAGCATATTTTTTTCAAAATGTAAGCAACGGTTATTAAATATTAATTAATAGACAAAATGTTCAACAAATTAAATTACTACTACAAGTTTAACCAAAACAACAGTTTGGCAGTAATTCCCTTATCAAAGTTAAATATCAAATAATAAAGTCTGTAAGAGAAATAACAAAGTTAATTTAACAAATAATACTGAACCCTGTTGTATTTATTCAATTATTTTTTAATAAAAACATATAATAGAACCCCAAATATCAATTTATACAATTTTGAAAACAAAGTGGGTACCACAACAAAATAAATTGTCAACACACAAGTAGGTATTCTAAAAAAAAAAAACAGTACACATGTTGATTTTACAATAAAATTCAATATTAAATTCACTTTAATAGTTAGAAACAGGGATTGACAGTAATATTCTAAATTATTTCAATTTAATGAAATAATTTAGAATATTACTGTCAATATCAAACTATCAAATTAATTACCTTATACTATTGGTAACAAAGTAACCCAACAACAATTATTCAGGCAGGCGAGCACTGAGGTTGGTTACAATAAAAGAGAAACTTACAAAGCCAAGATGAAAGTTTCAAGGTTCAACAATAATTATAACTCAATTAAATACAATTAGGGGAGATTATTTAGTCTTCACCAAACCTATATTGTTTACCACTAGCAAGAAAATTCAATAACAAAATTTTTTAACTTTCATCCCGGAATGACAAATCTTAAGTTGTGAGCTGTACATTTCATTCAACAGGCTGGAGTACAACTGTGGGGGTTGCTTGCAACCCAACAAGATACAGCCACCTCTGAATGACTCTCTGTACCACTTTCCATCCTAAGTATTATCAACAACAAAAAAAAAACCGACAAACAATACAGCGTTCACTGTGAACGAGTGTCCTAGCGTATACTATGGTGGAATATAACCACGCTCTGCTACCAAATGTTTAATACAGGCCTGCGGATCACAAAGCCAAGAGGCCGACGCTCCAGGCTGACCTCCATGCACAGGCCTGTACTAAACAGTAGCCTCCACCCGTTCTATTTCCACCTAGCAATTGGCAACTGAATAAAATACGGGCTTTAAAAAAAAAAACTTTATTTTGTAAAGCTAAACTAGTTTAGCCGGAGGCACACACAAATTTGTAAAGTCGTGGATTACGGACGTCTGTTTTCACTCCTGCAGGGATAGGTACTCCCCTGTAGTTGCAGGAGGCGGGAGATGGAAGTTGGCCGATGATATGTGCCGTGCTGTACGGTGATTCCACTTGCAGCCTATACGGCGAGGATGTCCGATTCGCTCAGCACACCAGTGGCGTAGTGACAGGTAGACCTTCGGACCGCGGCACAAGGACGACCGGCACGCAGTGCGATCACTGGTCGTAGAAAATGATGTCGTAGTAAATGAAGCCGTAGAAAATGTTGCCGTAGTACCTGGAAACCACCGTTGCAGCTTATTAGATCTCGGCCAAATAACTTCCGTGCTGGGGTAGGTACCACCGACGACAACAAGAAGAAAGTACCTATTTAACTGTAATAGTATTGACGTGGTGGTACTGTCCAGAACGGAGTTTACATTACAAATCAAGCAAGCTTGAGCAAAAAGAAAACAGTAATAAAAAACAATCATTAGGATTCCGTTAAAATGTTACGAATTTATATTTGATGATTAAACGAACTTACCTGTACGTGAAGTTCTATCATAATTATACGAGCGCCGAGTCCGAAGAGATTAGTAATTTACACATGTAGTTACGCCTAGTTGTCACCACTCATGCACTTAGTTGAGAAAAAAATATAATAAAAAATGTTTTGTTATCTATGGCAATTCAGTTTGACTTACCCACAAATCTTTTATTTTATTTTTCTACATGTGGGTACTTGGTCCAGCTCCGCTCTCAGACGGTGTCGCCTATCATTTAGTTTAGAGTAAAAGATCCTGTAGTTCATTGATGTATTTCCGAGACTCTATAGATAATTTGGGGTGTGTGTATATGTATAGCACTGGGAGGGTGGGATTACTAATCTCTTCGGACTCGGCGCTCGTATAATTATGATAGAACTTCACGTACAGGTAAGTTCGTTTAATCATCAATTATACTCGCGCCTCGTCCTCGAGATTAGTAATTTACACATGTAGACTTTGAGAGTATTTTTGGAAATATCATCAATTTATAATACTTAATGTTCGTAAATATAAACATCATTTTATTAAGTAGAGTTTATTTTGGTAAAGTAAACAAAAAGAACAATTTTGTACTTCTAGGATTAACAATATTGGGCGCTTTCTTTGAGTACCTATTTACTCAAAGGGTAAAATTAATCACAAACAGATGAATATAATTAAGTACCTAACTGAGGAATAATTATTCTTATAATAGCTATCACAGTTATCTGTACACAATAATTTATAATCGCACTAAATTAATTATAAATGATGGTTGATTATTGATTCTGCTAGGGCAGTACTATCATCCTCAATAATAACTCTCTGATAGAATTTTGCAAAAGTTGTGGAATTCCTACTCCAGCCTGCCGTTTTACGGATAGTATCTAGGCTAACACCCAGTGAGTGCGCGCGCGATGATGCTGCATGTCTCGTGCTGTGTGCACTAAACACGCTCGTGTCGATCCCACACTCACTGAGCGTTTGCTTTATCCAGCGGCTAAGCGTTTGTGTTCCCACTGGTTTATGAGGTTGCCTAATTCCAACAAATAAATCGTCTGATGTTCTTAATGATGAGGTGCGTTCTATGTAACACATCAATGTAGTGGCTGGGCATATGGATGTTTTATCAGTAAAAAAGGGTAAATTAACAATAGGTTGTTGAAATCCCGGTCTAGAAGTCTTTACAATATCGGAGATTTTAATTGTGATACGCTGAGAAAAGTTTTGAACGTTGCTAACTTTTATCTTCGAGAGAGTTTGGACTCTGTGTGCGGTTGACAGAGCCAGTAAGGTAATAGTTTTATTTGTAAGTTTATCAAAAGTTAATTCTTCATTAGGATGCCATGAACTCAATTTGTCTAATACTAAGTTTGTATCCCAGGTAACTTCATATTTAGGTCTAGGTGGCTTTAGTCTATAAACCCCTTTGAGGAATCTTTTTATTCTATCATCACTAATTAGTACAGGGCTCAGCACCAGGGAAAGAGCAGATCTGCAAGAATTGAGCGTACCATATTGACAACCGTCATTAAAGAGTTCGGTTAAAAAGGATATTACCGTGGGTACAGAGGCGTCATAAACATTTAACGAATTTGTTTTACTGAAGTCCCACCATTTCTTCAAGTAAACGTCGTATTGTTTCATGGAGTTAGGTGCTAATGATGCTAACATTATATCAAGTGATGATTCTGGTACGTTTCTCCTTGAAAATGCGTCCCGGATAATATGCCTGCCACCAGGGTAATTGACTCGTGTATCCGACGGGAGCTGGAATGAGACAGTAAGGCATGGGTTTTAGGTGGAAATGTAACAGTTTCCGAAATAAGGAGGGACCTAAACACGGGGTACCATGGCTGTGATGGCCAAAAAGGTACGACAATGATACCTCGTGCCTTGTCTGTTATTATTTTTCTAAGAGTTTTAAGTATGACTGAAAATGGCGGGAATGCATAGAAATCATAATTTTCCCATGAAACCGTAAATGAGTCGATCGCGAATGCGTCTGGGTCGCGGTGCCAGGATATATATGTGGCACATTTGTTATTTATGCGACTAGCAAACAAGTTAATTTTTGGTTGACCGAATGCACGGGTGAGACTGTCAAAGGCCCAATCGGACAGTTCCCATTCTATGTCCGGATGAGTTCTTCGTGATTCGTAATCTGCAATAATATTATCACTAGATTTTATGTACGAGACAAAGACGAAAAGCTTTTTGCTTTCGCACCAGCTCCAAATATCCCGAGTTATTTTTGTGAGATGAGGGTATTGTATACCCCCCATCTTATTTATATATGCTACTGCTGTTGAATTGTCAACTCGTAGTAATATTTGACAATTACAAAGGTTTTTAGCAAAAACTTTTAAGGCAATAAATGCGGCAAGCAGTTCTAAATAATTTATGTGTTGTTCTCGTTCGGTATTTGACCACTGCCCGCTCGCAGACCTTCCCTCACAGGCAGCCCCCCACCCCGTTGTTGAGGCGTCAGAAAATATCTCAACTTGGTAAGAATCAACTTTTATTCGATGGACAGAATCTTCTATTTTATGTAGCCACCAGTCAAAGTCGGGTTGTAGTGATTCAGGTAAATTCATAGATTTGTTATAATCATCATGACCCTTTAAGTTGAGATATTTACATCTTTCCATTTCTTTAGTGTGCAGCCATCCGTATTCGATCGCTGGACAAGAAGAAACTAATAAGCCTATTAACTGAGCAAAATTCCTAATTTTACAATGCTTTAATTTTGAAAACATTTCAAGTTGTGCTTTTATTCGTAACCTTTTTTCTGTTGGTAAACTAATCTGAAAGTCGTGTGAATCTATAATCATACCTAAGAATCTACATTTGGTCGAAGGAAAAGGTGCGCTTTTTTCTACATTAATAATGAAGCCAAGTGAAGTTAATAATCTTTTAGTTAGATCTATGTTAGTAAGGCATTCCAGACGGGAATGTCCAATTAGCAACCAATCGTCTAAATAAACAGTGGACAAAAGGCCTGCAGAGCGTAATAATTTAGCGATAGGTTTACATATTTTTGTGAAGACGTATGGGGCTGTACTTAACCCGAATGGTAAAACATTAAATTCAAATAATTTACCCTCAAAATAGAATCTTAAATATTTTCTAGATTCTTTACATATTTTAATTAAGAAATATGCGTCTTTGAGGTCAATTGGCGCCATTTGACAATTATACGTTACCATTTTTAATGCCGTTCTCAAATCCTCTAACTTAAAATGATTTGTTTTAACGAATTTGTTAAGGTTTTTTTAAGTTGAGAATAAAGCGAGTCTTGCCATTTGGTTTGGGTATCAAGAAAATACTTGAGATAAATTGATTTTCACATGGAGAACATTCTGATATTGCGCCTATTTTGAGTAGGCCTTTAATCGCTTCTAAATAATGCGGCCTTTCCTTAACCGAGTAAGTTGGGCTAGCAGGTAGTGTATGTTGTACAACGGGTGATATAAATGGTATTTTATAACCTCTTATCCAAGATAGTATAGTCTGATCGTTAGTAATTGTAGCCCATTGATGATAGAATTTAGATAAGCGGCCTGCGTACTTAACTGTCTCTAAAAGCGGCGACGGGGATACGTCGACTGATGGCCCCGCGCTGACGTCTTCGATGAATGCGCGTGCGGTATGTACTGCGTCTGCGGCGGGGGATATTGCGCGCGCGGCGCTGCAGGCTCGCGGCTCCTCGGCGCCGGCGCCGGCCCCGCGGGCGGCCTGCGCGCCTGGGGGGGAGCCCTGCGGTTTAAAGCTCTCGATGCTGGTCCTTTATAATAGGTATTCGCAGTCTTGCTGCTAGATTCGGCTTTCAGTTCGATTCCTGATTTATTTACAGCCTTTGCTGATTTTAATGTCTCTGCTAAATTTTCACCGAATAGATACGTGTCTATCTTGGTGTTTTTAAGATGTTCCTTCATGTCATTTTTGAGGGCAAATAAGATGAAATTTTTACGTGTGATGGAATCTGCATGTTGTAAATCGCATAAAATTCTGCTTATATCCATTAATTTTTGCAGTACGTCATTGGTTATTGTTTTGGCATTTAATTGGGTATTTATGATATCGGCCAAACAAGCAATTGCACAGGACATTTGTTTCTGTTTGTTTTCTATGCCTTTATCTCGTTTAATTGCGGTATCAGCAATTGCCGCCTTAATTTCCAGATTTATTTTAGGGGCATCTAGATGCAATTTTTAGGTAATACATATTTTGACATCAAGTTTTTACGATTTTCCTTATTCAGACCGTCTTTCGCAATGTGTAATAAACGATTTGCAACTTCGTTGCGTATTTCAGGCCCGTATTTGTCAGTGTTAGTAGGATCATCGCCTAAGATGTCTAGAATTTCCGTATCCAAATCAGGAATATTAACATCATGAGCAATAGGCTCTTCGGTGAGTACATCCGTGTTAGTACTAGGGCCAGGCTGAGGTTCACAGGTTTCGTTCGAATTCTGAACTAGTGATGTTTCATTTTCAGGTGGCCATTCTAATAACCAATCATCTGGTCGCAGTGCGGGTGTATCTGAAAATTATCATAAATATGATAATTTTTAAAACGTAAGTTGAATAACTTACAAAAACTAAAAAAGTGGACCTAAATAAGTCCATGAGTAGTACTGAAATTTCAGCTTAGTGGGTACATAATTATTATTTGTAGATTATTCATAGTCGTAATAATTATAAGGTAAGGTTACAATCCCCAGCGGAAGGAACGCCAACCATATTTTCAATGCGTTGAATCAGCCCCAGTGACTGTTCAGGTTGCATCAATGTAACTTAAATACGTAGATACGTAACGGCTAACGGGGCGGTAAGAAAGTACTTATCACTTTAGAATGAGCTAGTAGGTAAATACCTGCTCCAATATCTTCATCGTGTAGAACAACAGCTTCCTCCAAGTCTGATACACTTTCCGAAGCACTAATTTGTCTATTACGGATTTTGCGTTCTAACTTTTTAATTTTATTTTTGTAATGGTTAATGTCTTCTTCGCGAGACCTAGAATTCTTACGTTTCGGCATTTTATAATAAACTTGTGCGAAGACGCGAAATATATATTGAGTGGTTGAACACTAGAATGCGAATGATAGGCGACACCGTCTGAGAGCGGAGCTGGACCAAGTACCCACATGTAGAAAAATAAAATAAAAGATTTGTGGGTAAGTCAAACTGAATTGCCATAGATAACAAAACATTTTTTATTATATTTTTTTCTCAACTAAGTGCATGAGTGGTGACAACTAGGCGTAACTACATGTGTAAATTACTAATCTCGAGGACGAGGCGCGAGTATAATTCCAAAATTATTAATACACTTGAAGGTAGAAGAAAGTTAGGTAGCATGATGCAGCGTTATTAGCAATATCTGAGGCTATACCTAAATGGTGCTTATTAATGTGATGGAAAAAGCAATTGAAACTGTACCGTAACGAGAAATATAGTCGTAGCTACATAATATAATGATTGGAAAAAAATACAATGATTTTGATGTGCGTGATTTGTGTGCTATTCAAAACTTACCCTAATTCGGGATTGCCACGCACAACTTTAACGGCACAAATTAAATCGTTGTAAACTCGTGAAATAAAATATTAAAATAATAATGCTCGTGTCTGCTAGGGCACTCGGCAGGACGCAAAGTGATACGGGCACTCGCACAACAGCCTAGAAGCGACTGGCGTTTCTGTATATATTAGTTTACTCTTTGGACTGGCGAGTGGCGACTACACTCTCCGGGCGACCTTTTTACGCAATCTTTATACCAAACTGCCGAAGGAGGGTAATGTGTTTATCAGTCTATGTATGTATGTATGTTTGTTCCTATGTCGCGTTCTAGAGACCAAACGCATGGGCCGATTATGATGTTTTTTCCGTCAATCAATTCGTCTTAAGTGCGAGTGTCACTGGCTATGTTAAAATTGGAAAATAGCGATTTTTGGGCGCCATATTGTGGAGGCACAAATATTTTTTTCTTCCAAGCCTATCGTGTGGGGTATCAAAATAAAGGGTTTAAAGAGGTAATTTCAAAAATATTTACACTTGTATGTTTAAATGTACCTAAATCGAAAAAAAATAACTAAAAAGTTATAAATAAAAAAATCAAAAAACATGGAGGATACATATTCGCGAGCTGGCTGACCAAAACTAGATGTATCCTCTGACTGCACAGCATGATTTTCTCCTTGTTTACGTCTTTTTAGTTCGCTTTTCAAGCAGTCGAGTTTTTTAATTTTTTTATTACCTTTTTTTATCATTCGTTCTATGCGAACACTCGCCCCCGCGCCTCAGGTACCCGGCGCTTTCCAAGTCGCAAACAAACAAAGAACGAAACATTAGTTCATTGTAGTAACGTTCAGTTACAACACACAAGGCATTACTGGGTTTTGCATAAGTAACAAAAAAAAATCCTTCCGGGAGAAGGCACTGGCTTCTGTAACACAAGTCAATCAACTAACACTGGAGTCAGGACTTCACTGTATTTGTATTTTTTTCCTATATAAATAATGATATTGTTTATTTATTTTATTTTATTGATTTAGGATCACCAACGAGTAACATAACAAAAACTTACAGAAAATATATAAATTGAAAAACATTATCATGTTATGCACACTCAATTATAGGTAACCACAGCTTACACATTATTGAGTATACATGCTCTACATAAAAAATAATACATATCAAATTAATTAAATTAAAATCAAAATAACACTGAAATACAGCTTGTAAGGCAGCTTTTCCTTACCCAACCGGCTAACTCTTGGGTAGCAAGTAGCTTGAGACAATTGCAGGGATTAACTCACATGAAGCTGACTGAAGTAAAACACACTTAAATTTGGTCAACTAATTTAATTCTTCAAGCACACGTTCCATCAATACAATAACTTGAGGTTACAAAGTATGAACCACTCACTTTATGAAGGGATATAGATTACCCACAATATTCAATGCTGGAGATATGATTCCTCAAACAGCATCGTTCTCTGTGTAGCTGTCCGTAAGCTTGCTGTATATCAGATGATGAAAAGATAGCATTTGGGGCCCTGCCAAGGAGAAGAAAATTGCATGTTAAGATCAAACGCACATGTGTCATGAAAATGGGCATTCAGACAAATTCAAACCAATACTCACAGCGCCTACTGGATCATTGATTATGATGAGCTTTTCATCTTGACGCTAGCCAGCCTTGCCCCATATAGCATTACGTATACTTTTAGGTCCTTGCCTTTGAGGTTATTTCTGGACACCGTCCACTCAATGCAAGTTCACTCGTAGTAAAGGCTCAAGTCATTGCAACTATCGATCTTGAATACTTTGCTTTTAAGCCATAGGCCTTTTACTAAATTATCATTTTTTATGTAACTAATTTGAAAAGAATTTAATAATTTATTAATTTGTATGTTGAATTTGTGTGCTTATTGAATTAAATGATTTCACACAAATAGAATATATTTTATTTAAACTTTCAACTATGTCATACGTATGTCAGCGCCAGATGTTGCTAATATATGCACTGGCAATTTTTACCCGTTACAAGCTTAGATTAAAATAATGTTTAGATTAAGGTTATGTCAAATTAGATCATAAGAATAAAGATAAAGTAAAAAATGCAGGTTATCTCAAAATAAATGAAATGAAATCAAAAAAAAAATTAAATACAGAAGTCAAATAAAATTACTAATAATCTATACTAACTACAAAGTAAAATAAAATTTAAAATAAATCAAATTAAAATATAAATAATGTCAAAATAAATTAAATTAATGTCAAATTAAAATCAAATTAAAATAAATCAACCGAAAATATACAATGTCAATTTAAATTAAAAAATAGATTACATTAAATTAAATGGAATTAAACAGATAAAATTAAAATCAAAATTAAAATACAGATTGAAAGCAAAAATCTATTTTATTGGAGTTGTTTATTATTTATTTACCAACTTATCGATCTCAAATTTCCACGTACAAATTCTCCAAAAGTCTGTCGAGCCTTCACGGCATATATGATATGCACCAAGAAAACGCCGTGCTCAAAACGAAAAACATTTATTTTTCCTATGTATGCATATATGATATGCACCAAGAAAACGCCGTGCTCAAAACGAAAAACATTTATTTTTCCTATGTATGCAGAAAGTATTAACACCGCCATTTAGTGGAGTGCCGAAGATGTACAGCGCCATCTATTGGTTTTGGGTAGAACTAAATAATAAAATGTGACATTTCTAATTTCCAAGCTTACCAAGGTAATTAAAAACAAAACAAAATTTGTCATCCTCTATCCATTTAAGATTTTGTTTTTCATTTTCGTCACACCTTTTAAGCCATTTGTCTAGCCATTGTTTACCCTCTTTACTCTTCACCTGAGTTTCCTCAGGCCACACGATGCTCTCAATCCAGGGCACGTAGTACGAGACCCGGGTGTACATCCCGGCTGAGCCCAGGGTGCCGCAGTGCTTGCCGTTTGACGTCACACCGATGACGCTGTACCGACACTTGATGTGATCCTCATTAAACTGCAGAGGTCCACCGCTGTCACCCTGTTGACAAGTCATGAAGATCATTGGAAGTGCTGCCTTCGTGAGTGAACTTTAAATTTATGACCAATCAATTAATCGATCTAGCCTGTTCATTACTTTGTTGGGTCGGCTTCCAGTCTGGCTGCACGAGATGTCAAGGCAAGACTAGTGTCAGATGTTTTGACATTATGCTTAACTCTGTCCTTTGCCCGAGATTGTCAAAATCGGCAGGTTAAATTTGGAAATGAATTAAAATTGTGCAATAATACAAAATTAAATTTAAATTAGATTACAAAATACAAGGTAAGATAAAATATATAACAAACAAAATACTAGTGAGTCAGCGATAAAACAAAATTTAAAGTACATAATATTATTAATTCTATTATAATATCCCGAATACAGCTTTTCCCGAGTCCCTTTTTTCCCAGAGACAGTGGGATGAGCCGCTCTGCAGGTTGGTACGGAATAAACTTGTAGATACGTCCACCAATACTGCTGAGCGTGCTCACCTGCTGGCTGTGGGAGAATGGGAGTCGGGCCTCTGGCTACAGGCACTACCGTCACCCAACATAGTACTATGTTGAGTGACAACACCTTCCGGATCGCTAAATGTCTGTGTTTGGGTACTCCCAGCGGAGCTCTACATCGTTGTCAATGTGTTGAAGCAGTCGACCGCCTCGGACACTATGGCCTATACTGCAGTAGGAGTGCTGGCCGGATAGCACGGCACGCCAGCATTAATGACATCATACGTCGGGCTCTTGTCATTGCTGGGGTGCCAGCTGTTTTAAAACCCAATGGCTTGGCGCGCGACGATGGGAAGAGACCAGACGGGATGACCATAGTGCCTTCGAAGGTGGGTAGGCTTTTGGTGTGGAATGCAATATGTGTCGACACCCTTGCGCCATCCAATCTTCATAGCACGGCGGGCTGTGCTGGGGCAGCTGCTGCTGGTGCAGAAAACCTCAAACGGCGCAAATACAACAACCTTATTGGAAGTTATATATTTGAGTCGTTTGGGGTTGAAACATTAGGTCCATGGGGTCCGAGTGCTCATAGAGTATTTCGAGATGTAAGCAAACGCTTAGTCGACTCTTCACGTGACCAGTGGGCTGGGCTTTTCCTTGACCAGAGAATCAGCATTGCCATCCAACGTGGCAATACTGCCAGCATTCTAGGCACTTTTCACGTTGACAGCGATGTGGACGAATTTTTTGACGCCCTATGACCCCTTCCCTTTTATACGCGTCCGTAGTTTTATTTAATTTTTATTTAAATGTATATGTAGATAGTTATTGTTAATTAAGTATTGGGACTGTACTACATTGTGTATTAAATCTCTTCGGATGCAGCATTTCGTATAATTCCGGTTGACTTTCACTTACAGGTAAGTTCAGTTAACCATAAATTATACTTCAACGCTGCATCCACGAGATTTAATACACAATGTAGATGTTTAGAGTATATTAAAATTGTGGAATGGAAAGTGTTCAGGTTTACATGTAAATAATTTGGTATTTGTTTTAAAAATAAAACAAGGTCTGTCTTGTCAGTTACCAAGAAGAAGGTATTAAAGAGAGATACCTACAAATATATATTTAGTAACAATAAACTACCGAATAATCAACAAACATACCCTTTTTCTAAACTAACTTATTTAATAAGTTATATATTATGTCATCAGCAAACACCCTGTCTTGTTCAGAATGGACATGTAAATTTATTCAATTAAATATATATTTGTCGGGTTTAGTCAATAGTATGGAAGTAAAGTCAAATCACAAGCACGCCCCTAGCGGCAATCAAGAGCAACTGCGCATTGGCGCGCTTTTATAAGCACTAGCGTGGTGCGCCTCCCCAGAGACCTTATCAAAGACGTTGCAGCCCCATCCACCTCCCGGACTTGACGCCTGAGTAAGCAGCAACAGTCTACACGCTGCTTACTCAAACAGTAACACTACCCACCCCACACGACATTCGCGGCGTGAAGTTTGTTCTAAGTTAATATAGACACGCTTTGCGCCGCAAAACACACAATCATTACTATACATTCGCCAGTACACTTGCACCGAATAGCGTCGCGAGTACCTCGCACGCTATTGGTTCATGAGCGGTGTAACACACAACATTGCCGCCCCCACATACATAGTCGGCGCCACTAGGCGCTTACATAACTAAACTGCAGGTTCGTCCAAAGCCGGCACTTCTGACGCTGGTCACCTTCGCTAGGCCTCCCAGAGTACGCTCTGGGTCTCACCCGGCGGAGGTAGACCGCCAGAGTGTCGTGAAAAGGCGGCGTACCGTTCAGTAACGGGCGCCGCGGCGCGCCTGCAGTCACACATACTACATAAACATAGCTAGCGCGGATCATTAACCCGCAAAGGTGAACGACCGCGCTAGCAATATGCTAGGTCCAACGGACAAACCAATGATGGGTTCGTTGTTACGAGCCTCGGTGCTGCACCCGCGGGCAGGAGACCATGTCTCGTGACCGCTCGCCTCGCCCCCTTACGGGGGCGAAGTGACTTCCAATGGAGCGAATAGAGCAGTTGAGTCAATTGAGTGCTGACAGCCGTAGAGCTAAGACGTCGTAGAATCAGTGTCGATCCGTAATATTAGTAAGCAATAATGTAACTTGTGTCTATTTGAATATACTCAGTGTATCGAATAACTTATGTGATTTCATCTGCACGATTATACCCACCGACCTGCCCACACACGATGTCTTAACCTAAGGGAATACATCCTGACTTCCCGATGGTTTACATCTATCGGCCAGCCTTGATGCGACATATTGATTTACTAGTCTACCCAGCAATCTTTTTGATTCTGTCATTTGAGACGCCAGGGGGTAACCATAAGCTCTTAGAGCAAGGTTATTTCGAGTGAGCGTAACCGACAGATTTATATGACTTATATACATCTGTCGTTTTTCCTAGTCGCACCATGATAGTTTTGACTCGTCATAGTACGAGGGCAGATCTATACGCCACTGACGTGGATGCATGTCTAGTGCTGGAGGCAGTGAACGTATTCACATCCGCACCACTATCACTAAGGGTTTCTTTGATCCAGCATCTGATGGACTCAACTGGTAGACAGGTACAGGTTGTGTATGGGCTTTTAAGGGTAAAAACTCTTAACTCTGGAAAAAATGGCAGTTACTCTCAGAATAGTATCGCGTACTACCTCGTTAAGAAAGTACATATTTAATTCTTGTATTTCTGGATAACATCACGTGTTACCTCGTTAAGAAATACTATTTTTGTTATCAGAATAACATCAAGTGTTTTTCATTAAGATAACAATATACCTACATAGGACGTAAGTAATTAGTAAAAACTATGATAGTAAAAGCACGTGGATACGACCGGCGGGTACCTGCGTTTTTTTTTGAATTTGTTTCCGTATCGTTGGTTCTTACGCCTCAGATATTCTTCATGGTCGTGTTTTCTTTTCCCATGATCTTTTTCACCGTAATTAAAGTATTGAATTTGAGAGAAAAAAAATACTACAACGTATTTTTTTTCTCTCAAATTCAATACTTTAACATTGCAACACACGAAGAACGAATGACGTGACCATTGACAGATGATATTGACAGAGAATATCAAAAGAAAATTTCTTTTTTTTTTAGTCTTTGAACTGTGTGGCATTGCAGACATTGCAGTACATTGGGGACTGTACTACATTGTGTATTAAATCTCGAGGATGCAGCATTGAAGTATAATTTCTCCTCGTAAGTGATTTGTATTCTTTGAGAAATAAATAATTTTAAACTGTAACCGTATTTAACTACTTATTGTTATAATACTTATTAATATAATACTTATTGTTACTTATTGTTATTGTTATAAAAGGCTCAATTTTGGGACCACTCTTATTTATATTATTTATATCTGATATAAAATATTGTTTTAAAGACTCGTATATTCTACTCTATGCTGACGACATGAAGATACTTAAAATAATACGTAATGAATCAGATGTACACCTCTTACAGGAAGATCTTTACAGATTTGAAACTTATTGTAACCTAAATAAGCTGCAGCTCAATGTATCCAAATGTTATCACGTCACTTATACGCGTAAAAAGACTTTGATAGGTACGGGATATACATTGAGTGGTCATAGAATTAACAGAGTCAATTCCATTAGAGATCTTGGTGTCATACTAGATAGTAAATTATTATTCGATCAGCATATTGAGTCTATTGTTAAAAAATCATCAAAAGCCCTAGGATTTATAATTAGAACGGCTGCTTCCTTCCGATCTTTAAAGACAATAAAGATATTATACTGCTCATTTGTACGTAGTCACTATATGCGCACTATATGCGTCCCAAGTATGGAACCCTCAATATGGTATTTATAAGTCTCGTATTGAAGCTGTACAGAAGAAGTTTTTAAAATATCTTGACTTTAAAGCACATCAGTATTCGACAGATTATGATCATCGTTGCCACAGATACCATTTCTTACCTCTCGAATGTAGACGGCGCATAAATGATGTATGTTTATAATGAATATAGCAAATTAAATTTAAAAGGAATTGCGAACGAACCAACTTTGTTTACGTCAACGTCCACTCATCAGCATACCTTTTACTGCTACAAATTATAGGCAAAATGCTTTCTTTGCCAGGAGCGCGTCAAGTTTTAATGATCTACCGCGTGAGTTGAACATTGATCTTTTTTGTACTTCCGCTAGCACAACGAGACGGAAATTAGCCAAACAATTTTTTAAATAAAAATTATAATTATAGGCGATCAAACTGTAGTGTCATTATTATTCATACTATTCTTCATACTAGTACCAAGAATATGTGACATGTACTTAGACCTAGGAATACAATTGATAGTACCTAGTAATTATATACTGCACCTAGTATTGTGATAATAAGTAAAGTTAGACAGGATGAACTAATTTTAGAATAATATTTACTTGTGGAGGCTTGTTATTAGCAATTTTAAGTATCATTTTTTTTTAATATACTTATGTAATTAGTCTGTAAGCCTTCTTAAAAAGGAATAAAAAAAAAACTAAAAAAAAAAACTATACAAATTCAGTGTTTAAACCAATCTTTTATAAACAAAAACACTTCCTTTTTTTTTTGACCGTAAATTCGAAGCTTAATTTATTGAGATGGCAACTCTGTCTCTCCGCTTATTTCCCTTCTCTTTCTACCTTATAGATCCCTGTCTTCAGCGCACAGCCCCCCCCTTCACCTTTCCTTCACCACCTGGTAGGGGTAGTCGCTAGCAGCGTTCGAGTCTCTTGCTCATTGGCGTTCTGTTTGCCGCTGCATAAGGATATATTTCCCTAAAGAACCTGAACACCCAGGTATACAGTACTGTTTGGTTTGTGTTCGGAACGCAAACGTTTCGTTCCTTTTTGTTATTTTGTTGCAACACTTGTCAGCTCGCTGTCATTGAATTGACAGTTTTCGATTGAGTTGACGGTTGACAGGTGTAATTAAGAGTCTAGAAAGTTTGATTTTGAAAGCGTGCAACGAGAAAAAATAGGGGTCCCGTGGGATTATATGTAATTGTGTAGTAAAAGAATATACCCGCAATTAGGTTTTATTTAACAAAATTCAACATGTTTTTACAATGACACAATCAATCCTGACATTCCAGTTTCTTCTTTTTTTTAAGACTTTCAATGTTGACCAAGGAGTTTATAATATATTACTACATTCTCCTGGGCTTATTTATTGTGCCACGTAGTCAGTAAGATGAGCAGGCGGTCGTCTTACTCTTTCAGAACGACGCAGAGTCGTCTCCGGCGTAATGTTCTGTGGCTGGACCATTTCATTCTGGCCATCTGTGTTTCGATCGACTGCATCGATAAATTCGTCGTCATCATTGGAATCGGCTTTATCAATTTCTAATGATTCCCCAGCAGGAGCTAGGTGTCGATTAGATACGACAACTTCTCTACCACTGCTCAAACGCACACGAGAATGTTGAGGGTTACTTTCCAGAGTCTCTACTTCTTCAACCAGTGGATCATATTTGCTGGTTCGATTATGGTTTCGCATTAATACTTTCCCTGGGACGTTTAGCCATGTAGGCATCGACTGGCCACTTGAGGATCTCCTGGCGTGAGAGAACATCCGCTCATGGGGCGTACTGTTTGTAGCCGTGCAAAGAAGTGATCTTATAGAATGCAGAGCCTGAGTTAAAACTGACTCCCATTTGGTTATAGGCAGATCACGGCTTTTCAAAGCCAATTGTACTGTTCGCCAAATAATTCCATTGTATCTCTCCGTTTGTCCATTACCCTGAGGATTGTACGGTGTAGTGTAGCTCGTAGCAATGCATTTCTGGTGAAGAAAGTCTTTTATCTCTTTTGAAAGAAAAGAAGTACCACGATTTGAGTGTACGTAAGTTGGCATTCCAAATAGAGAAAATAGATCAGTCAGTTTATGACCGTGTTTGTGCTCAAATCTGAGCAGGGATATGCAAATGGAAATCGGGGATATTCGTCCACAATCGTAAGGACGATTGTGGACGATTGTTCTCAGTGCCATCTGAGGGAAGTGGACCTTTAAAGTCTATCGATATTCTTTCGAACGGGGCCATCGCTTTTATTAGTTTGCCTGTGTTTTGTTGAAAACAAGGTTTCACTTCTGCACATATAGGACTATTCACCGTAATACGTTTTATCTCTTCAGTGGAATAAGCTAAATTTTTGCTTCGAACCCAGTGAAGCATTCTTGTTACTCCAGGATGACACTAAGGTTTTATGCAGTTCTTCGAGTGAATTTTCTGAACTGTGTACAGAGGCTACTAATTGGCTCATGATAAAACATCAGCCGCTATATTTTCCTTTCCGGGGCGATAAACTATATCAAAGTTGTACTCAGAAAGTTCTAATCGCCAACGTTGTATTTTGTCATTTTTAATTCTTGACGAATGCTGCTGATTGTACATGAATGCGACCGATTTTTGGTCAGTTTAAACTCTTGTCCGATCAGGAATTGTCTCCGTTTCCGAAGACATTCGACTATAGCTGCGACCTCCTTCTCTATGGCTGGGTGATTCCGCTCGCTACTGTGAAGGCTTCTCGAAAAAAATGCAACAGGTCTGCCTTCTTGTGACAGAGTTCCCGTTATAGCATAGTCTGATGCGTCTGTTTCAACAACAAATTGTATGTTTAATTATGAACTCGTGTGTTTTTAGGGTTCCGTACCTCAAAAGAAAAAATGGAACCCTTATAGTTAAAGGATCACTTTGTTGTCCGTCTGTCTGTCTGTCTGTCAAGACCCTAATCTCAGGAATGCGGGGCGGTATCGAGTTGAATTTAATATAGTACCTATACTCAAGTTTGAAACTCCTTGCATCTGTGAAAAAATCAACCTTCTAGATCAACGCAATCAAGATATACGAGTATGCAGCCGTTAATGACGCATGTTTTCTACTCGCAAGGGAGTCAAAATCTACAGGGTACTTCCCGTTGACCTAAAGAATCATGAAATTTGGCAAGAAGCAATTTCTTATAGAACAAGTAAATGAAAAAATCCGAATACAGTAAATTTGTCAAAAAAAAAGATCATCAACTTATTTGCAGTTGGTAAACTGACCGCGACTTATGTCGATGTATGAGGACTACAGTTTTCCAACGGCAAAGTTAATTTTGTCCCTCAATTCTGTTTAACTTATCGTTAGAGCAATATTCAGGGCCCTCATAGTTTATGAACTTCAGTAAAGTTATTAAATAATTTTGGTGAATGTAGCTGTTTGTACGGAACCCTCAGTGCGCGATTCTGACTCGCACTTGGCCAGTTTTTCTTGTATTGCTTTTTTAGAGAGTTTATATTCGTTACAAAAACAACATTTGCATTTGAAAGTTTTTTTCAAAAGAAATATTATTGTTGAAAGTTTTATATGAAGAGTTATCGCCGCCGCCGGCAAGATACATGGTTTATATTACGATGTGACCTAAACAACCAGCGACTTCACTCCAGCATCTATCTTCCATCTTTATATTGTAGCTCCTTGCTTACCAAGGCAAACTATTCGTCCAATCTGCCCAAATATGCCGAGAGCTTCCGAAGTAGTCCCCCTGTTAGACATAACACAGATAATGCAGATACTTGGCCCTCGAGTGACGTCTGCCAATCGCTGGATGTTCTAGAAGCATCCTTAATTCGAATTTCGATGGCCGTTAATTAAAAGCATTCCGGTTGAATCCACTTTGGTTCAGTTCGTAATCATAACCGCATTGCAATGCGGCTCCCAATCATCAATCGCGTTTACTGCTGATCTAGCTATCTCTTGCTTTAGAGCGTTAAAAGCATTTACTGCAACAGAATCAAGAGGGAATATGCCTTGCGAAACGAGGGACTGAATTTTATGAGAGAATCTGGGCACATATTTGGAATAGTGAGCAAATAATCCCAATGCTCGCCGGAGCGATGCCGAGTCTGAAGGCAGAGGCAGCTCTAACAGTGGACGTAGACGATCCGGGTCGGGTTTAATTACTCCATTGTTTATAATATATCCTAGAATTCTTATCTCCTTCAATGAAAATTCACTCTTTTCAGGGTAAGGTTATACCGTTTGGTAATATCCAGAAAACGCTGCAATTTTTGATCGTGGTCAGCTTGAGTTGTTCCACAGATTGTAATGTCATCCAAATATGCGTATACTCCTTTAAGTTCTTCTTTCGCAATTATATTATTGACAGTTCTTTGAAAAACCGCTGCTCCGTTGGTAACACCGAAAGATATTCTACGAAATTGGTATAAATTACCTTCTGCTTCAAATGCTGTATAAAGTTTTTCTGTTTCAAGAATCGGAGTCTGATAGTACGCACTTTTCAAGTCAATTTTGATGTAAACGCTATGTTTGGCTACCTTAGAAACTATTTGTTCAATATTGGTAAAGGGTAAGCATCTAGTTGCGTGTATCTATTTACTGTCTGAGAGTAGTCAATACACATCCTTTTTTATGGTTTTCATTTGTAGTTACAAGCACTTGTGCTCTCCATGGTGACGAGCTAGGTTCTATAATCCCTTCAGCTAGTAATTTCCTTATTTCAATACGAATAAACTGCATGTCACTATCTGAGTATCTTCGTGAGTTAACAGCTATTGGTTTGCAGTTTGGTAGAAGATTCGGGAATAAGCAGATTGGATCGATATTGGCTTGAGAAAGTGCACATAATTTCAATGGAGCTCTAGAGCCGCCGAAATGAATGTCAAATGTATTGTATCTAAAGAATATCATGACCGATTATGACATCCGTACATAAGTTCTTCATTATTAATAGGTTCACTTGAAAACTATGACCTTGTAGATCAACATTGACGGAGCACAGTGCATCTACCTTTGTTTTCATATTTGAATCTGCCATGCTGACATTTTGGTAGCATGCGCTCTTTTTTATATTATTTTGGCAAACTAGTCGGCTGTCTATAAAACTAGCTGTACTTCCTGTATCAATCAATGCTCTGGCTACAAATAATCCGTAAATTTTTATCGGTATCATAGCTTTATCGAGATCAGTTGTAGCGGCCACGATACATGATAACAATTGCTGCGACTCACCATTTTCCCTGTGTTCGGTTCATCTGTAGCACTAGTGAAAGCACTCCGTTGTGATGGTGACGTTACTGCACTTTTGCATACTTTTGCAAAATGCCCCCTTTTTCCACATTTGAAGCAGGTTGTACTAGCAGCTGGACAGTTTTGCCGTGGATGTCTCTTGTTTCCACAGAAATAGCATAGTTCTTGGATGTTTGTTTTCTGATTGTTAATGGGGACCGCATTGACAAAGGTACTATAGGTTGCTGGTAATCATCATTGTGTATTCGCGCCAACTCTAGAGCGCGGGCCTGCTTAAATGCGGCGTCTAATGTGAGAGTGCTGTTTTCCAAAAGTCTTTGACGGACTATGGACGACGAAAGTCCGGATATGAAAGCGTCTCCAATAAAATCACTTTCGTTTTGTTCAGCGGTTACTTGTTTAAAGTTGCATTCTTTTGAGAGCAGTTTTAATGCTTGTAGATACTGGTCGATGGACTCACCTGGTTGTTGCGCTCGTTTTGTTAACCTGTGTCTGGCATATATTTCGTTAGGTGGCTTCAGAAATATGCATCAAGTCTCTTTAAAGCAGTATCGTAATCAGTGCAATCCTGTATGCACACAAAAGTCATAGGGGACAGATGATTAGTTAGTAATTGGAATTTAGTTTCTTTTGCAATAGTTTTCTCGTTCGTAGTTATAGCTGTCAGAAAATTTTCGAATGTGTTTTTCCAGTGTGTCCATTGAGGGGACAGATCTTGGTTGGAGGACGGGTCTCCGTCAGAACGCTCTGGTCGTAGATATTTTTCCATTTTGTTAAATAAATTGTAGTAAAAGAATATACCCGCAATTAGGTTTTATTTAACAAAATTCAACATGTTTTTACAATGACACAATCAATCCTGACATTCCAGTTTCTTCTTTTTTTTAAGACTTTCAATGGTGACCAAGGAGTTTATAATATATTACTACAAATTGTTAAATAATCCACCCCAGATGCATCGGAATTGCATCCGCGATTCACGATTTGCATTGTGCGGCGTTTTGTGCTTTGGCTTTTGTGTATATTTCGCGCACAGAGAGGTATTTTGTGTCGACCGCGTGCCTGGTGGACGCTGGAGTCTACGGTACAGAAGATGGCGCTTTTCCCTTTTTGTCCTTTATTATTTTACTTTATTTTATACGACTTACCTACTATGACAGTGATGTGCATGCCTGTAAGTGACTTGCTTACACAGGATCTCTTCTGAATGTTATTTTGTGATATTAATTTGTAAATGAGTCGTTGGTGTGCCTTGTTCAATAAATAAATAAATTATATATATACTTTCACCCTCACGCCTCGACCGGATGCTCTCCTCATCAGCACCACGAAGATACCGGTAAGTTTCTTGTTTATGTACCACTTATTATTAACCAGGTATTCCATTAAAAGCAGGCCCCTAGCGACCGCTGCCACGTACTGTGGTTTCGCGGGTACCGGACCTGATAGAATCCAGGAGTCGCAGCATTGCACATGGGCCCCAGTGTTCGCCTGTTGGCCTTGTGATCCGAAGGCCTGTACTAAACATTTTGGTAGCAGAGCGTGGTTATATTCCACCATAGTATACGCTAGGACACTCGTTCACAGTGAACGTTGTATTGTTTATCGGTTTGTTTTTATTGTTGATAATACTTGGGTTTGAAAGTGGTACATTTTGAGTCACTCAGAGGTAGCTGTGTATTGTTGGGTTTAAATCAACCCCCACAGTTATATACCAACCAGTAAAAATAAAGCACATAACTCACAACTTAACATTTGTCATTCCGGGATGAAAGTTTTAAATTTTTGTTTAATGAATTTTGTTTGTTGTATACAATATAGGTTTGGTAAAGACTAAATAGTCACCCATAATTGTTTATAATTGAGTTATAATTATTGCTGAAACTTTCATCTTGGATTTTTAATAATTGTTGTTGGGTTACTTTGTTACCAATTGTATAAGGTAATTAATTTGATTGTTTGATATGGACAAAGTTCTATCAAGTTAAAGTGACTGTTTCTAACTATTAAAGTAAATTTAATATTGAATTTCATTGTAAAATCAACGTACCCACTTGTATGTTGATAATTAATTATTTTGTTGTGTTACCCACTTTGTTTTGATAATTTTATAAATTAATATTTGGGGTTCCATAATAAATTTGTATTGGAAAATAATTAAGTAAATGTAACAGGGTTCAGTATTATTTGTTGAATTAACTTGTTTTTTATTATTATTTGATATTTAACTTTGATAAGGAATTACTGACAACTGTTGTTTTGGTTAAACATATAGTATTAACTTAATTTGTTGAACATTTTGTGTATTAATTAATAGTGACAAACCGTTGTTTACATTTTGTAATCATGAATGCCAATACATTTGCTTGTAAGATTAGAGCGGAATTGAAATATGTAACCTCCGCTGCCTCTTTGATAGGTAGATCTGATAAATCAGAGGTTTTTTTGGCCCGTTGTAGTGAACTAGTTCGTCAAGCCAGGGTGGATAAACATCATGCGGAATGTTTGGCGCTATTGTCCACCGAGGACACTGAGTTAGCCGCTGCCGTTGAGGCAGACGTCACACAATTCTACAGTTTATCGGATGATATTGTTGAGGCAGCCAGTAAATTGAGGGGTTCTGCACAGGATGTTTTGAAAGTGGAGACGAGGTCTCCCACCCATCTTGCTTTGTTAGGACAGTTGCCTACACTAGACTTGCCACACTTAAGTGGAGATTTAGGTTATTGGACAGCTTACTTCGACATGTTCAACAGTTTGGTGGATGCTAGGACAGACTTGTTGCCCAGTCAAAATCAGGCCTATTTGTTCTCCACGTTGAGGGGAGAGGCCTTAGGTCTAGTAAGTCACTTAGCGGTTACGGACTGCCCGGGAACTTTTGGTTAAGCGCTATGTGAACGTGAGGCTTTTGGCGGACGCCCACGTCTCTCGGATTTTGTCGTTGCCTCGTATCCATCGGGTTGCCACTCTACGAGTGGACTTGGTCAACCCACTGACGGTGGCCGTGAACGCTTTAAAGCGATTGGGCCTACCCATTGACCAATGGTCGTTTATCTTGCTTCACCTAGTTCTGTCTATTCTATCATATTAGCCCTGCAGTGGTGAAATTAACGTCGGGCCTAACTCCTGCCGATCCGAAGTGGTTTGTACCCGGACCCGTAGACTTGCTTTTAGGTGCAGATGTTTTGGGTATGATTTTGTCCGGGACCAAGCGGGGACGAATGGGTTAGTAGCTATACCGACAATTTTTGGTTTTAGTTCTATGGGTCCCGTGTTGAAGGGCTCAGCCCCGCGAATTGAGGACCAAGGATTGAATGTGGGGATCTCTCTTTCCAACGCCGTACAGCGCTTCTGGGAAGTCGAAGAGCTGCCACTTGCTCCAAGAGTGGATCCAGCTGAACAAGAGTGCGAATTGATTTACAAGAATAATACTGGTCGCCTCGCTGATGGTTGTTTTGTCCACTTGATTACCGTTTCAGGCTGCGCGCCCCCCTCATGGTCATTCCTATGCCTTAGCAGAAAAAAGTTTATTGTCCATGGAGCGTCGAATGCGGAGGGATTCGGCATTTTGTAGGAAGTATGTCGACTTCATGCGGGAGTACGAGGAGTTGGGACACATGTCTCCTTCCTTTCTTGATTGCCGTTCTATCGAGCACTACTTTTTGCCGCACCATGCAGTTTTGAAAACTCCGGGAGGTTCAATCTGTGTGGGATTTGATGGCTCGGCTCCCACATCAAATGGAGTTTCTTTGTTTGCACTCGGGTCCCAAATTGCATAGGGACATTTCGGATATCCTCACCAATTTCCGCCGACACCAGATTGTTTGTGTGGCTGACATCCGTATGATGTTCCGACAATCTCTTGTTCATCCGGACGACCAGCGCTATCAAATGATCCTTTGGCGTGAGCGACCTTGTGATCCGATTTGTGTGTATGAGTTGAATACTACGACGTACGGACTCAGGTCTAGTCCCTATATTGCCATCCGCACTTTATTGGAGTTGGCTAGCCGCCTAACAGTTGAAGTATCCACGTGCGACTGCCATTTTGAAAGACTCAGTATATGTCGATAATGTGTGTACCGGGGCCTCTACCGTTGAAGAAGCCTTGGTTTTGCGGGATGAGTTGATTGGGAACCTGAAATCAGGAGGCTACGAATTGCGTAAATGGTTGTCGAATCGTCCTGAGTTGTTGAGTGATCTGCCAGTAGAACATATTTTTTTTTTAAATTTTTTATTCATCGATAGGCTCGCGTTTGACCACTATCTCGCCTGATGGTAAGCGATGATGTGGTCGACGGTGAAGCACGCTTGTCTAAAAGTAACCTAATCACGCTTGACTTGAAGACCCCAAGGTTGTAGCTATCAGGAAACAAAGACTCCGGCAGGGAATTCCACTCCTTAGCTGTGCGTACAATGAAAGTATTCGCAAAAAGCTTTGTACGTATGAGTGGGATGTCCACCATGTACCGGTGGCGCCTTGCCGTACGTCTTGTTGTCCGGTGATGGAAAGGGCTAGGCGGAATCAAATTGTGCAGTTCTATCGCACACTCCCCGAAATGTAACCGATAAAAAACCGACAGACTGGCCACCTGGCGTCGATGTTCAAGGCTCTGGAGCTTTGAGCCGACCAGTGCATCGCCGATAAGCCTCTTGGCCCGTTTGTCAATCGACTCAAGTGCATCAAGTTGATATTTGGCAGATCCGTCCCAGAGGTGAGAGCAGTACTCCATGCATGACCGAACTTGCGCTTTATACAATTTGAGCAGCTGTTCAAGCGTGAAGTACCGTCTCACCTTTGTAAGGATCCCCAACTTTTTTTCAGCCAACTGAGCCTTTGCCTCAATGAATAGACCAAAATTGAGGGTCGATGTTAACGTAACACCAAGAAGGTCGAGATGGTCCGTTATCGGCACGGTTACACCACGGAAAGATGGAGCCGGGTGGAATAGGCTCTTTTTTGCGGGGAAAAGACACGCCCGGGTCTTGGCTGCATTGAAACTGACTAGATTAGCATCGCCCCATTCGGAGACTGCCTCCAAAGACAGGTTCAAGCGCTCAACCATGGCCTCCCGGAGAAACTGGATCTCAGTCCGAGCAGCCATCTATAACCACTCGGATGGACCTCTCCCTCAGGCAGTCTGCAATCCAGTTACACAGACCACTAGGCAGACCGAAAGAAGGAAGCCAATAAGCCTCTCATACCAGACCCTGTCGAAAGCCTTCGAGATGTTAAGGGAGACAGCAAGCGCTTCCCCGTGCCTCTCGATGGCCTCACTCCAGACGTGAATGGCATACGCTAGAAGATCCCCAGTTGACCGATTTCGGCAGAAGCTGTATTGGCGGTCACTGAGGATCTCGTTGTCTTCTAGGTATGCCAGGAGCTTATTGTTCAGCACTCGTTCCATACCAACTGTATAGTTATACTATAGTTACCAACTGTACTGTAAGACAGTACAGTTGGTAACTGTGAGTTTGGGAATAATATAAAATAATATAACAAAATTATATGAATGATGAATGTGAAATAATAAGTTGGCAAATGATTATTTGGCGAAATAAAATTCTACGAAAGATTATAGTTGCTAAGTGAAAATCTGCCAAACAATTGCCGACGAAAAGGCAGAATACCCATTGAATAGTGTGCTCCGTCCACTAATACTGTTTTTGCCATAATTAGTCCGTGCACATGCAGTAGCTAGTTGGAATTTGTTTTACTTCTTGTGTTGTATGTTATTTTTCTTTTATGCAGTTTTTTGTTTGATTGTACGGAATTCGTGGTGTTTTTTTTATGAGAATGCAGGTGTATATATAAAATAGGGTGTAGGGTGGGGTATAAGTATATGGTGTTTATATAAAAATAACCAATTATTCACGTTATTATAAATTTGCAAAACTAGTTCATTTAATGGCAGCCCCCGACGGATATTTATAGATTATTAAATTAGATATATATTTTTAAATTATTTTATCCTTTTTCAATTACTTTTTAACCGTCGTGGGTTTTTAAAAAAATAATAATTTTGCTTCTATTCTATTTTGTTATTTTGTTTTGTTTTGTTTTGTTTTTGTTATTTTGCCATTTTGGTCTCGCACGGGGTTTTTTATATTTTATTGTTGTTTGTGTTTTGCTTATCTCGTGTCCTGTGCGGGTCACAAATAAATATATTTTCTTTCTTTCTTTCTTTCTTTCTTTTTATTGTTTTGAAAACCCTGAATAAAATTTTCACACCTTTAAGCCGTATTTTCCTTAGAAATTCCAATAAGTAAAGCAGTGACCGAGTTGAGTTCTTCACACGGTTACTGCTTTATTCCACCTTTCACATGTTACCGGCCTAACCATTTGTCCTGCTCTACTCATTGACCTCCGTAACTCATTTATTGATATCTAAAACCTTAATTGTAGTAGTTTCCATAAAATGATTTACCTCACAAGTGTCAATAGCTTCCTCATGGGATCCATAGCACATTTGCTTCTCATGATCGTAGCCGTGCCTCAAGTTCCGGTATGGTTTATATATTCCAGCACATTCCGATTCTTCAAACGGCTGTAGTTCTACCTGATGAAAAGCGTTAGTTAAATTAATAGGGTTATAAGACGCCCTAGACAAGTGACGTTCTATCATCGAAAGCGCGCGATGCGATGACTGGAAGAAAGTCAAAATGTATGGGAATGACAAATTCCATCGAAATGTCACGTGATAAATCTCTTAAATTTTGTCATTTCGACCGATGCCATCGCTGTGAGTAACACTTTGTCAAAAACTTCATTTAATAATTCATAAATATACACAAAATATATAATAGGTTTAGGTGTAAAGATATTTATTTCCCATAAGAACTTATAAATAACAGTTCACTTGATTTCAGTTAGCTGGGGTTTGGACGGCTTAAATCTGTGTATTATCTTGTAGGTTTTTTTTTAATATTTCTTAGTGGGTATTTTGGAACGTCTGAATTATTGAAGCAAACTTTTAATGGTCTGTATTTGTCTGGGATATATTTTTTCAGTCTAATGGTTTTAATTGGTTTAGGGCAGTCTATGTACAGTGTTGTAATTATATTCATAGCTTCATTATTGTCGTGATGCCGCGTTTCTTGCGTTTCTTTCGTAAATTTCCGATATACCCTCAATGACAATGTTTTTCTCGCGCTCACCTTAGGCTTTTAGCTCGAGGATGAGGTTTTGGTGGTATAAGACAGGTGATTTAGGCGTAGTAATTTCAGTGTTTTGTTGAATTTTTTATTGGGTTATTTCTTCTTCTATATGTTTGATCTTGTTTTGTGTTGTCGTGTTATTAGCCTTAATGTTTTTCATATTTAAGATAAGACAAGACAAGATCATTTATTTGTCCAAAACATGAGTATAAATTTATCACTGTCATGTTTTGCCTCAACGGCGCGGCGTACAAATATAATAAGTAAACATCAAACAATTACAAACTTATCCATTATACAAAACAATCATTAATACAAATTAGAATTAAAAAAATGAATATACTACAGCATAGTAAATATACATCCTATACATAAATGACCTCATCGTCGAGCTCAGTAGCAAGCGTGTCGGTTGCTCGATAGATGGCGTCTGCATCAACAACATTAGCTACGCTGACGACATGGTACTGCTGGGCCCGACGGTGGGTAGTCTCAGGGAGTTGTTAAGAGTGTGTGAATAGGCAAAGTAACACGTTTTGAAGTTTTGACGTTTTGGAGGGGGTGAAAATCACGTTCAAAGATTCCGTTACAGATACATACATTACAAGCTAATACAAGCGTGTTAAAATTATGCGCATATCATATTCACAAAATGTTTTAATAAGAAATATAAAAATAAGGTTAATATAATTTAATAAGAAATATAAGAACACTTGCAAAGAATTTCTACCACAAACATTTTTTGTGGTAGAAATTCTTTGCAAGTGTTCTAAGGCTATTTCTGAGATATTGCCAAATACTACTTACTACTTGAAGAGTTTCAGCTAGAGCTTGCCTGTGTCCCAGGCGACCCCATCCAGCAGCTTGCCCATCTTTTTTAAATTCTTGATCTGTGTTCAAGCATGCAGGCAAAAGATCTTTGCCGAAAGCGATCCTGCAAGATAGAGAAGAAATTGAAAATTTTACGCACTATTTTAAAACAAGTGAAGCCGAGTTCTCATGTTTGATCGGTTATCTAGCTAGACGGTTTTCCGTTTTATTTATGTCAGAAATAGGTGGTTTATCTTCAATATCCAGACGTCACCGTGATTCTGACGTGACAAGATTGTTTTGCTTTGCTCCTGTATAATTATTTTTTTATGTGGGATAGTTGTGTAATTTTATGTGAATGTGTGTTAAATTGAGGATTTATTATATCTGTGGACATAATTGTTATATTTTTGTGGCAAAATTCAAGTGATATAGACACTTTTTCATAATATAAAATAATTAAATTTTCATTTTTTATCTGACATTGACATTTGACATTTATTTCTTCTTAAAAAGTTTTCTTCTTAAAAGTGATAAAAAGCGGTTGCGATGATGAGGACGGTAGCAGCCGTCATTCTAGTGATGTGACTTTGCGTGCTATGGTACATAATAATGATATTTCTGATTTGGAATGGGATGAAAATGATAGTTCGCTGAGAAATTCCTATAAAAGGCCTAGAAACGAGTCTAGTCCAGATGATAATATAGAGGACGGCGAGTTTACTACGGTGGATAAGCGAGGTAAGAAGGCTAAGATTATGACTCCACCGTCTGGACATCCGCAGTCTCCAGGAAAAACATATCCGACTGATTTTGCAGATTATGTAGAGGTATCAGTTACTGCAAAAGAGATCCTTCCAAAACAGATTGCTTTAGCTAAACTTTTGAACAACGAGAAAATTCCAGATATTTTAAAAGTGGTTTATAAAAGTCCCTTTAAAATTCTAATAAGGTTTAAAACCAATGATTCTTCGGATAGAATGTTGTCGTGTGAAACTTTTAGACAAAATGGTTGGATTTGTAAGAAAACAAATGAAGTGAATGTTTCTTATGGTTTAGTCAAAGACGTGGACCTTGATTTGGATGATGAGAATATTAAGAATATATTAGAATGTGACTTGGAGATTTTATCTGTCAAGCGTTTAAGCAGAAGGGATGATGAAGGCCAATGGGTTAAGAGTACAAGTATTCGCATATGTTTTAAAGGTCCTGTTATACCTCCATATGTTTATACATATGGCATACGAATGAAGGTATTACCATTTAATTTTCTTGTTACTCAATGTTCAAATTGTTGGAGATTTGGGCACATTAAAGCTTTTTGCCCAATTAAAAAACATGTTTGTCCGAAATGTGGCGGTGAACATAAAAATTGCGAGACAGTTCAATTTAAATGCATAAATTGTAAAGGAGATCATATGTCTATGATTAAGAGCAAGTGTCCTGCATTTTTACGTGAAAAAGAAATAAGAGATATAATGTGTAAGCATAATTGCACGTATAAATTGGCTCTAGCCAGGATGAAAGAGAGTAAAAATGCTGTTGTGAGTCCGAATTTATTCACAGTTGACGAATTAATTAAGATCGATACAACTGCAGGGAGATCTTATTCAGATGTGGTCAAAAATAATGTTTTGTTGAATGACAGTTCGAATAGCGAAGAAGATAAATATGAAGATAGAATGTCACCAATTTTGAATTCAAGTAAAGTTGCAGTACATTTGAGAAAACCAAAAAGAACTATAAAGAGTAAACGTAAGAAGGTTTGTCATGAAATTCAGAAGGAGGTTACATCTGATTTTTTACCGGAAAATAAGGATGAGTTTTTGAATAAATCGGCTAGAAATGCATCTTCCAAAATGGAAAGTTTTAGTTTCAGGAAATTATTGGGCAAACTGAAAGAAGTTATCTTTTCAAATGATGACATTGGGGACAAAATTACATTTATTTTGAAATATGTGTTGTCGGAAGTAAAGAATTTTATTTTGAGTTTATTAAACATGGATGTTTTGATGGAGATATTAGGATGCATTAAGAATGGCTCGTAATTTTAAGCAACAAACGAAAGTAATTAATATTTTACAGTGGAATGCAAATAGTTTATGTCCTAAGATTAATGATTTTCAATTATTATTATTTCAAGAAAAAATACATATTGCAATTATAAGTGAGACGTGGCTGTCACCAGATAAGAACTTAAATATTAGCAACTATAATGTATTTAGAAAAGATAGATTGGATTCTTATGGGGGTTTGTGTGTTATTACTCATAAATCAATTAAAGCCTTACAAAGAGAGTTTGTGCATCCAAACTCTAGCATTGAGATTGTGGTAGTAGAAATATTTAATGTGCCCGGAATAATGAACATTATTTCAATTTATTGCCCTCCAACGTCAGTTACTGACCAGTCAGATTGGAATAAGATTTTTGATAGATTTGTTAAAAAAACGTTAATTGTAGGCGATTTTAATGCGCACCACATCGCCTGGTCGAATAAGACTGATCGTCGTGGAGAGATAGTATACAACTCTTACTTTGATAAAGATTATATGTGCTTGAATAATGGAGATGCTACGAGAATTAAGTTTGTTAGTGGAGTTCTACAGCAGTCATCACCTGATATATCGTTCATTTCTACCGATCTGGCGACAAAATTTTCTTGGCAAACTACTAGTGAATCTTTAGGCAGTGACCATGTTTTTATTAAAATGAAGTATGGTTATGAGTCTTCTAAAAATTTCATTAAGCGACGTAACTTCAGAGAAGCTAATTGGAGTGAATACCGCGAAAAATCGGAGGATATGTTTGCTAATTTAGATAAGTCGTCGAATATTCAAGAATGTTATAATTTATTTGTATCCAAAATTGACCGGTTGGCAGAAGAAACAATTCCATGGATCAAAGTTTGCCAGGATCCTACAGCTAAATTTGTACCTAAACCATACTGGAATGCAGAGTTATCTATGGCTGTGGCTAAAAGACGATTGGCACTGGCAAAATTGAGGCGCAATCCTACTCCTGCCAATTATAATATTTATATGATTGAAGTAAATACGGCCCGCAAAATAATTGAGAAAGCCCGTTCCAAAGGATGGAAGGAATTCTGTACGAGTATTGATTCGGAAACTTCAGCTTCAGAGATGTGGAGAAAAATGAAATGGGTGGAAAGGTGGAAAGTATTGTAATCGTTGTGTTGATTCCCAAAAATGTAAGGAGTTATTACAATCTTTAACTCCTGATTTGGTTGGTGAAGAACCTCCTTTATTTATGGAGGAATCAAGTGCTATCGAAGGGGAGATAACTTTGTTTGAATTAGAAAACTGTTTAAAACGCAAGGACACGTCACCAGGTGTAGATAATATTTCTTATTCCATGCTATATAATTTATCTGTTTCAGGTAAAAAGTTTTTGCTATATTTGTATAATTTGGTATTAGATACTGGTGTTATACCAAAACAATGGAGAAGCATTAGGGTAGTTCCGATTCCTAAACCTGGAAGGGATCCCAATAGCGCCTCTTCTTTGCGTCCTATATCTTTAATGTCCTGCCCATGCAAAATTTTCCATGGAATTATGCTAAAACGTCTTGAGTGGTTTGTTGAGAAATCAAATCTTTTGTCTCCATCTACTATTGGTTTTCGCAGATCACATTCTTGTTTGGATAATCTGACACGTTTAATAACATCTATTCAGATAGGGTACTCAAAGAATATGGCCACTATTGCATGTTTTGTTGATATTGATAGTGCATACAATAATGTAAATATCAATCGAATGATTGATTTGTTAAAAAAGATCGGGGTTGGGGGTAAAGTTTGTAAATATATCTTCAATTATTTAAGCCGAAGGTATTTACAGATTGACAGTGGTGTGGATGGTGTAGTGGTAAGACAATCTAGTGTGGGTTTAGCTCAAGGAGACCCATTATCCCCTCTACTTTTTAATATTGCTACTATGAATATTTGTAAATTAATTACCAGTTGTAAAGTTTCACAATATGCAGATGATTTTGTTCTTTATGTGTCTTCAAACAAACATAATTTAGATTCAGCAATTACTAACTTGAATATAGCTTTAGAAATACTTATTAAAAATTTAGGTAGTGTGGGATTATTTTTGTCCGAATCCAAAAGTAATGTTTGTCTATTTAGTAGATCTAGATGTTTAGCAAATATTCGAATTTGTATTAATAACAGTGAGCTTAAGGTTGTTGATAAAATTAAATATCTCGGTTTGTGGCTTGATTCATCTCTACGATGGGGAGCTCACATTAACGAGACTTGTGAGAAAGTTTATAAATATTTGAATATTCTTAAAATTTTAGCTGGAAAATCTTGGGGCGTACATCCTAAACATTTAAGAAGACTGTTTATTTCTCTTGTTAGAAGTCGAATTGACTATGCTAGTTTTTTATATGGCAATAGTGCTAAAACTCACTTAAATAAACTGGATGTTTTGCAGAATCGAGCAATGCGAATTTGTGGTGGTTTTATTCGTACCACACCAATTTTTGTTATGGAAAGCGAACTTTGCTTACCACCGTTACATGTAAGAAGATATTGGTTGGCTGGTAGATATTGGTTAAGGGTAAACTCTTTTTGTAATAATGTAACTGTAGGTTTATTAGAAGAATTATCCGAATTATGTATGAATATCTATTGGCAAAAGAAGAAAAAACCGATTTTGATTGATATTTTCAATAAGTTTAAAAACAATGTTGTTCATAAATCTCCTATATTGGATATGTATAGTATGGGTACTTGGGTCTCAAATATTAACGTTAGAGATTGTATAAATTGTAATATTGATCATTTTAATGTACCAAAACGTACAACAAGTGCGATTAATTTGAGGATGTTAATTTCGAATATGTTAGATATTAAGTACAATAATTATTATTATGTTTTTACCGATGGGTCTAAAGATGCTCATGGTGTTGGAGCAGCATTTTTTGATGTTCAGACTAATACTGGCATTAAATTTAAGTTATGTAATGATGCTTGTATAATGAGAGCTGAGTTGATGGCTATTGTTGAGGCTTTATCATACATTCAATCTCTGTCTTACAAAAACGTGGTGATATTGTCAGACTCGAAAAGTGCTCTTCAACACCTGATTCGATGTGTGTCAGGAATTCGAGGCATGCCGATAGCTTATGAAGCGCTTAGGATTATACATATTTTGCAGATGAATTTAGTTAATATAAAAATTCAGTGGATAACTTCCCATGTAGGGATTTCTGGAAATGAAATAACTGACAAGCTTGCTGCAGAAGCTATTACGGACGGCATAATTATACCCAGTAATCCCTATATTACGGAGCTTATCCCTAGTGTGAAAAAGTTTTGTTTTAGTTTGTGGGAGAACCACTTTAATATTATAACTGCGGGAAAGGGTTTGTGGTATAGAACTATCCAACAGGAACTGCCTCGGATTCCTTGGTTTGATGTTGGTAATCTTTCAAGAGAACTTTTAATTTTAGCGTTTAGGGTAAGGTCTGGTCATATACCTACCAATAGTTTTTTAAATTTGATGGGTGTAAAACCATCCCCCTGTTGTAACATTTGCTTACAGAAATTGGATGATTTGTACCACATTTTGCTGGAATGTAGTGCTTTCGATGATTTAAGGTCTTTGTTGTTTGAGGCGGTTGGCGGTGATGTGTACGGTGGTGGAGTTAATGTATTGCTTGGGAGGCCTCTTTCGGAACAAAGTATTAAGATTTATAAATTTGTTAGGGAAGTGTTTTTGAGACGAAGTAATTGATTTTTCTTTTTTTTTTTTTTTTTTTTTTTTTTCGGTGGCTTTGGATTGTTGGGAGCGCTGCATTTCATCGAAATGTTAGGTAGGTTTATTTTATAGGTTTTTTTTTTAAATTTAATTATTTGTTGTACAATACACATAATGTATAACCTTACGAGGCTGGCTTGGCGCATCAGAGCAAAAAGCCTCATTAAATAAATGATAAAAAAAAAAAAAAACTTCAATATACCCTCGGTCTTGTCGGCTTAAGCCTGTGCTACACGGTTTCCGACCGAGACAAAAACCAATCTCAACCAAGTCTCTGTATGTATCGATAAGTTCCGTTATTACTTTACGTTCGCTCTGTTGAGCTATATTTTGCGCGTGCGTCTGCGCTCGCCGCCTGCAGAAGCGCGACGTGTGTCTATATAAAAAAAGTACTCTGTGAGCGCGACTGTCATACGCGTGGTTGTCAACAAGCGTCTACACGGCTTCAAACAAGTTGCCAACCAACTGGTTGGCAACTTGTTGCCAACCAGTTTGTTGGCTGGTTGGTTGGGTTGGTTGGTTGGCAGTTGGTTGGTTGGGTTGTTGGTTGGCTTGTTGGCAAGTTGTGGTTGTTGTTGTTGCTGGCTGGTTGGCTGGTTGGCGTTGCCAACCAGTTGGTTGGCAACGCCAACCGACCACGCACGCCGACCAAGGGCGTTGGAAGGTCATGCTGAATTTGGTTGGAAACGGCCGCTTCCGACCAAGGTGACCTTGGTTTTTGCCTCGGTTGGCAACCGTGTAGCACAGGCTTTACTGTGGATGAACGCATGCACAAAGAGCAGTATGTAGGTAATTTACGCAGTTTAGAGACAGTCCAATGTCCAATTACCAGCAACAAGTTACTACACTATGTAGCATGATCGCTGCAAGACGCTTTGTTTTAACCTTTTTTTAATTTTTCGAAGCGGTTGCAATTATTCAAATTTTCATATTTCGTTTGTCAAGGAAACAGAAGACAATTTTTCTGACACTGACAGATAGAATTTGATAAAAAATGTAAGGCTCATAAGAGCCCAACAACACAGAGTGCACAGAGTGCCTGACTGTAAGTACAGAAATGTCCTTGTATAACTGAGTTGTCGAATAGCGATAAGGTTTGCAAAGCATGACCTTTAAAACCGCTCTCTCAAGACGAAGCATAAAAGTCTTAAAAGTGCCTCTCCAGACTGAAATGCAATAGCTTAGGAGTGACTGAACCAAAGCAAAGTAAACGGTTTTCAGCAAAGGTACGCTAACCACGCTTCTAAGCTTTTTCATTGGAAACATCAGCTTGCGTACACGATATACCTACCGCAACGTCTATGTGTTTGTTCCAACTCAGGGTGCAATCTATGTGCACTCCCAGATACTTCTAGAATGGGAGAACATGTGCAGGCGTTAAGGGTACACTAGTCAACGGCACGAACTATTTTGTGCGCGGGGTTAAAATGCATTTTATATCAACCGACAACACGTGCGGATGAGATAGATGCTGTGATGAGCAGTAGGAAGCTAGTTCGCGTACGAATACACACTTTTGCAAATTTGTAGCGAAATGGATAATGATTTAGGACGAAAACGAGCGCGCGAAATTTTATAAACAGACCTTTGGCAGTCTAGATATCATGAAAAAACGACTGAATCTATCTGATCAAAATAAAATTATATGCATTTATGAACTACTAATCTATCCCTGTATGGAGGCCGTTTTGCAATTTTCCGTCTTCTTATGGTATTAATTTGCGCCCAAAAATGCGTTAAAATTAGTGTCGAAATGTGGAACTTTCGACGCTCATAACTTTCAAATATTATCTATTTTTACTCTTTCGTTTCCATACAGGGCTAGATAATGATGAGATAAATAGATATCACTTTTTATTTTGAACGTACATCGTCAAACAGTAGCATAATCCCTAGACTACGTTTGTATGGAAAAATTTTCGACTAGTGTAACCTTAAGCTCAGGATAAGAGCATCTATGAAATTTAATAAATGGGATGTGAGGCTGTGTAGAAGAGTACGCTGAGAAGGTAACATAATGGGTTTTTGAGACATTTTTGTTAGAAGGTTACAGGTAAGCCAGTCCGTAACAATTCGTAGAGCATTTTTGGCCGAACTGTGAGCAGAAGCCCAGGTATTTCCAGTCACAATAAGTGCAGTACCAGAATCTGCATATACCAGAATCTTGCAGTCTGGAATACAGAGTTGGCATAGTCTGTTGACATATACTAGAAAGAGAGTAGGACCCAACACACTTCCATGCGGAGCTCCGAAAGATAAATTTTCATCGTCACTGGTTTAGTTCTCCACCTTAACGCGCTGAATACGGTCAGAGAAGTAATCACGAAAGATATCCAGAGCAGTATCCCTTATTCCAAGAGCCTCTAACCCCTACAAAAGGATGGGTGTAGAGACCGTGTCGAAAGCCTATCGTTTTAGTCCTGGTATCAAGATTCTTGGTGATGTAATTTAGTAACTCAATTACAGCATCCTCTGTTGATTTGCCTTTCCTAAAGCCGTATTGGTTTGCGGCAATTGCGTTATTGTGTTCTAACTAATTGAGTAACCTTTTATTTTCGATCTTTTCTAGAATTTTGGAAAAGGTTGAAAGAACGGAAATAGGTCTGTAGTGTTCGGCACGGTCTCCATCCCCACCCTTTAATACAGGTATAACTAATGCCTTCTTGAAATCATTTGGAAACATGTCTAGCAGATTTAATGACTGAAGCTGGTATACCGTCGTAGCCAACTGCACAACTGCATTTCAAATCCATGATAGTGTACCTCATCAATATTTGTTTCAAGTAAAACCAATGAATCGCCCTGTGGGTTCGGCATAGAATCAAAGACGAAACTTGGGCTGTTTGTTTGTATGTTGACCCTGCCGAATCCTCTGAGCAAGGTTACCGCCAATATTTGCAAAATAATTGTTAATGGCGTTGACAGAGGAATCTGGATCACCACGGACATTAAGGAGGTCACCCGATTTGCTCGTAGGTGAAGAATTTTTGTAGGTAATAGATTTGATGATATCCCAGGTTGCTTTGGGATTTCCTCTGGCCCTTTGGATCCTACTCTGTTCAAATTTGCACCTAATCGTCTTCAGCAAGGTATTTCAGTAGTTTAGATATCTCGTATACGCAAGCTTTACTACGAGATTTTCCGGATCCCACTTTGAATCCAAATGCAGTTTGTCACGATTTCGGATGCATCTCAAAAGACGGAGGAGGAGAGGAGTGATCCATGACTTAATAATTCTTCTTCTGTGCGGAATTGGCTTCAATTTACTGTCCACGTTTCCACCTCATACAGGTAAATAGGGAATACCAGGGCCCGTATCAATCTCATATTGGTTTTGATACCAATTCCACTTTGCCATCAAAGCTCTCAAGTGCAGGAAATCAACGGATAAAGATGCTATTACAGCAGAAATACTTAAAAACTTAGGTCAACGAGGCACAAAGGCTATCACCGAAATCTGTAATACCATCTGGAGTACAGGAAAATGGCCAAAAGACTGGACAGAATCGGTGTTTATACCCTTGCATAAGAAAGGCTCTTCAAAAGATTGTGGAAATTACAGGACTATAGCCTTAATATCTCATGCGAGTAAGATCCTCCTCCATGTTATTAATTGACGTCTTAACTATGTACTATTTAAGCCAACAGATACCCGAAGAGCAGGCAGGTTTCGTTAAGGGCAGAGGAACGCGGGAGCAAATACTTAAAGTCCGCCAAGTCATTGATCGTTTCGGGATGGCAAAAGATGATATGACCCGTTTACACAACATTTGGAAGAAATATTTTATTTTATTTTATTCGGAAAACTTACAGCTAATTTTAACAATTGTTCATTATTATAATAAGATCAAGGCCAATTAAAAGTTTTCACATATAGTACAAAAAACAAATAAAAACATTACAGACAATAGGTAATACAAACAAATGCACTATAGTATAACTACAAACACTCCACTAACGACAATAATGTATAAAATTAAACTAAGTACAACATAAAACAGTCCACCACAACAACAATGTGTACTTAAAATAATTAGGGCGTTGGTGTGTGCTCTAGATTCGCAACTATCAGATGTTTTTGATAGCAGCAAAGACCTTACCGATACCCACTCGATCTTGTACTATGCGGCTGCAGCGGCATGTCGTGTAGCTAATGTCAAATTACCCAAAACTGATAGAGCTACACGACCAGCTATACCAGCTTGACAGTGCAGGATTGAGCGTCTTATCGGTGAGGCTAGAGCACTCATCGGCAAGCTTATCTGCTTCAGGGAGGGCAACACTCGCCCTAGAGTGATGCGCTTTGTGAGGCGGGCATTCTCGGGGACTGATATCAGTTCTCCAGATTATCTGTCCCGCGTCACAGAGCGTATCGACTTCCTGAAGCAGAAGGTCTATGCATGGGCAAGCCGTATTCGTCGGTACAAGCGGCGAGTGGAGCGATACACTCAGAATCGCACATTCCGAAGCAACGAAAGGTGGGTTTATAGGGCTTGGGAGCGACCCGAACAAGGTATGACTGATATGCACTTACCGGATAATGACGCCATGTGTTCGTTTAGGCGCGATATCTGGTCGGTGTCTGTCAGTTATACCGAGGGTGACTGGACTCGGGAAGTTGAGCAAGCGTGCGATCCGATACCACAAATGGAGGCAATTACCATCAGCCCCCAAGATGTAGCTCGGGCAGTCCGTCCGTTGCCCAACTGGAAATCTCCAGGGCCAGACGGACTGCAAAACTTTTGGATTAAATGGTTACAAAGGTCGCTCGCTCGTTTGGCATCTCAGTTCCAGTCTGTCTGCTGTGAGTCAGGGTCGCTGCCCCAGTTCCTAACGACAGGCATAACCCACCTGCTCTATAAATCGGGTAGTACTGCGGATCCTAAAAATTATAGACCGATAACGTGTTTACCGACGGTCTATAAAGTTCTTACATACATTCTGAGAGCGGAAATTAATCAACATATTGACAATAACGCCATCATGTCTGCTTCTCAGAATGGACGTAGGAACGGGTCCCGCGGTACTAAGGAGCTGCTCTTCATAGACATTGCCATTAGCCAATAGGTTCGCTGTTCCCGCAAGGTTCTGGCGACATGTTGGATAGATTACAAGAAGGCCTATGACTCAGTACACATGGCTCATGAGGGTGCTGGAGTTGTATAAAATTGATACAACTCTACGCGCCTTCCTGACGTCATGTATGGGGCAGTGGAGGACGGTCCTTCACTATCCTGGATGTCGACAGATTCAGGAAAACAGTGAACCTATAAGGATTGAGCGTGGTATATTTCAGGGTGACAGTTTGAGTCCTCTGTGGTTTTGTTTAGCCCTGAACCTTCTTAGTACACTGCTGGAGGGTTCGGGCCTGGGCTATCGGTTAAGAAGAGGTGGTCAGGTCATATCACACCTCCTATACATGGATGAAAGAAGAAAAGAAAGAAGAAATTCATTAAACCAATATCAGCTGTCATTCAACGGACACATTTGAAGTCACCACCTTACCGGGGGAGTATTTTGTTTATTTATTTTGTTTATTTAACTTTTAGTTAGAATAAAAATATTAATTGTAATAGGTCCTATTGCCCACTGAACAATTATTCCCTATTCCCTGCGAGCTATGGCCTATTTAACACTTTCATTATAATATAAATGATGTCCATGCAGATGAAACTTTAAAATCATTTTTAATATGTTTAGGCCTTATAAAATTCATGAACTTGATTACTAGAGATAGTTCTTTCACCATTGTTTCCTAGATAAAACCAGTCTAGGAAATTACTGTGTTTAAAAACAAAAATAAAACCAGTAGTACTAGTACCCTCAATTAGATTTTGTCACTTTAATTTTGTTATTTATCCTATTTATTTCGTAAAGTAGTGATATCAACTAAGATAAAACTACTAATATATCTTTCATAACTTTTATTCCTTTTTTTTTCTCTGTAAATAATTACCTTAAATCTAATTAGTTTTCACTCTTTTTAAACTTATTAATTCTGTCCCTCACTCCTATTCTTTTCACATACTTAGCTGTTTCTTCTCTAATTCCAGGGTGCCTCTGAGATTGTCTTCATCATGTTGACTCGCAGAGCTGCATCCTTAGAGGAAAAACTTAGGGCTACTTTGAAGGAGCTAGAATCTAGCCAAACCACGGTCCGTCAGCTGTTAAAGGAAAGGGAAGAAAGTGAGGTGGAAATAGGTTTAGTTATTAAGAAGAACACTGAGCTCAAAAACCAGTTGGCTGAACTGCATATGCAGCATGTGGACATACTGGACCAGCATCAACACCTCCGTCAACTTGTTGGTAACTTTGAACAGTGCAGTGACACCTACGATCAGGCCTTAAAACGTATTTCAGAACTGGAGCTGGAATTAAGCAAGGCACACAACACCGTAACACGCCTGGAAAAGCTTAAGGCCAGTGAAGAGTCTGCGAACACCTGCAATCTTTATCATGAGTTGGTTGATAGCCGGTCCGGACCCACATGTGTTGAACCAATAGTGACCATAGACTTAACTAATGACACTCTTAATAAATGCAGTTTATTTACTAGTCATAAAAAAATTAAAAAATATATTAAGATTAACAAGTTAATTAGAAAAATTAAAAAGTCACTGAAGGGACAAAAACTGAACAAATTAAATTTAAAACTAAGACAAAAAAATGTAAATATAATGCAAGAATTAAAAAAATGTAATACTGATTTAGAATTATGTAGGATCAGGTATGATGCTGACTGTCAGAACCTTCAGGATGAGTTGTTTGTGAGGGAATGTGCTCTAAAAGATATCTTTAGCAAATATGAGGCTTCTCAACAAGATCTGAGTAAGCGCATGCTGGAGGCCAACGAGCTGGTAGACTTGGTCAGGTGCAATGCAGAGAGGTATGAGTCCCTGACCAATAACTTCTCTTGTAGCTGTGCCTGCTCTCAGACACCAGATCCTCAGCATGTCACACCCTTAATGGCTCAACCAGTAGTTAATAATAATAATATTTTAAATAATTCAGCTTATGTTTTTTCAGATAAATTTGGTCAAGGTTTTGGTAGTATTCTTAGTCAGTGTTCTCAGCAGTATATTGTAAATCATTGTTTACCCGGTGCCAGTTTTAGCCAGTTAATTAATAGTCTTAAATTGACTAAAAGAAACGGGTAAATCGGTTAAAAAAGAAAATCAACTCGAGATCATGGTTGATAACAAATTAGTTAATAAACCAGCTGACGTAGCTGAGGCGTTTAATGAGTTTTTTACGAGCATACCTGCAACGACGACTTGCTCCTTAAGTTCGTCGCCGTCTAAGGCTGAAAACCTATTGCATAGTAGCGTCCCTAAATGTAGTTATGTATTGAGATTCGAGCATGTAGCGCCTCGTGATGTAGTTAATGTTTTTAATTCTCTTAAATCTAAAAATACGGGTGATTACTGGGGCATATCTACCAAACTTTTGGGCAATATAATAGACATTGTGGCCCCCTATCTTGCTGTTACGTTTAACAAATGCATTGATTTGGGTACTTTTCCTGATCTCATGAAGAGCAGTAAAGTCATCCCTCTATTTAAATCCGGTAGCAAAAATGATATTGGTAATTTCAGACCAATCTCTATTTTGCCTGCATTCAGCAAAATATTTGAAAAGTTAATTCTTAAGCAGTTACTCAGACATTTTAACTTACATAGCCTCCTTCACAATGACCAATATGGGTTTACGAAGGGTCGCTCGACTACAGATGCGGGTGTTGCTTTGTTGAAACACATATTTGACGCATGGGAGAAGTCGCGAAATGCAATTGGTGTTTTCTGCGATCTTTCTAAAGCCTTCGATTGCGTTCACCATGATACGCTTTTGCGTAAACTACGCCATTACGGTGTTCAAAACGAAGCCCTAAATGTAATTGAGTCATATTTACTTAATAGATACCAATGCGTAGACGTTAATGGCGCTAAATCTTCCAGGTTACCTGTTGAGCTGGGTGTACCTCAAGGCTCAATACTGGGTCCGTTTTTATTCCTGGTTTATATTAACGATCTGCCATTCTATTTAAAGGATATTTGCGACGTTGTACTGTTTGCGGATGATACTTCTCTGATCTTTAAAGTAGATAGGAATAGACAAGTTTTTGATGACGTGAATAACGCACTATCAATGGTCACAGATTGGTTCACAACAAATAATCTTGTTCTTAATGCCAAGAAGACTAAATGCATAAAGTTCGCTTTGCCCAATGTTAGAAATCTGGGTCCCAACATTGTGCTCGGCAATGAGAAGCTCGAAACTGTTGATTCAGCTGTGTTTCTGGGTATAACAGTAGACTCAAAAATTCAATGGGGGCCACATATATCAAGCCTAGCGGGTAGGCTTAGCTCGGCCGCCTACGCCGTCAGAAAGGTTAGACAATACACTGACGTTGATACAGCAAGGTTGGTCTACTTTAGTTATTTTCACAGTATCATGTCCTACGGTATTCTACTGTGGGGCAGAGCCGCTGATATTCAAAATATATTTGTGCTTCAAAAACGAGCTGTTCGTGCCATTTACCAATTAGGTGCGCGTGTTTCTCTAAGAGATTTTTTTAAAGAGATTGGTATTCTCACAGCGGCTTCACAGTACATATTCGCCAACATTTTATATATTAGGCAGAACATTCATTTGTACAGTAACAATAGTGATATTCACAACTTTAACACCAGAAATAAGGACAAATTACGAGCTCCCTTTCATCGACTTCATAAGGTGCATAGTTCATTCGTTGGGGTTGGTATAACTTTTTACAACAAGTTACCGTCTTCTTTTCTAGATTTGCCATTTAACGCATTTAATGCAAAGGTAAAAGCTAATCTCTGTTCTAAGGCATACTATTCTATTAATGATTATTTAGATGATAAGCATAGTTGGTCGCTGTGTTGAACTCAAGACAATGTTCGTGTTCTTTTACCAAAATTAGCTTGCTGTCAGGTTAAATATTATTATTTTTTAATTTCGTTTTTATGTGTATTTTTTAAATTTTATTTTTGGTAAGACTGTCGTAGGTATCGTTTACTGTTATTGTCGGAGCTGATGAAGATTGCTACTATCTTTGCATTATATAGAGTTAATCTTTCTAGTATTATATAGCAGCATAGCCAGCATTGTGTGAGTACCATGTACTTCAGAGCTATCATTGTCTAGATACCTACGTCTTCTATTGACTTGAATGACTCCGGTGGTTGAGAGTATGTCATGCCCACTCAAATGTCTCGCCGATGGTGGCGCGTGTGTCGGATCATTTAGCTCCCTTCAAAATGGTTGAGCTGAATGGTGCTGATACATGTGTCATGTTCGTGAACGGGCGCTGTCGGTTGGGACTGGTCATCTCTTAGCTGCCATGGTTTATTTTAATTGATTCTAATTTTATTTCTGAATTGTCTTTTTATATTTACTATGGACACTTTTAACTTGCTACATCGTTCTCACATAATGTGTAATCTCAACATGAATGATGTAACAAATGATTTGTAATAATTACCTAATTGAAAAAGAGTGTCCATGGAGTTTCTTGCCCGTTCTTCTCCATAGAGATCTACGCCTTGGAATGGGCATCTACGGTACTTTCACAGTTATTATGTCTTGTGACTGGGACTGTAGCACCATAATTTTGTAATGTTTTATTTTGTCTTTTGACAATTCAAAAGTGCCTGTAACTGGCCTACTTGAAATAAAGTGCTTTGACTTTGACTTTGACTTTGACTTTGATGATCTCAAGCTCTTTGCCCCCAACAACTTGCAACTGATGAAGCTACTGAAGGTGACAGAAACCTTCAGTGACGCCATCAAGATGGCATTTGGTGTGGACAAATGTGCAGTCGTGCATGTAAAGCGAGGGGAGATTATGGAATCCGTGGGAATACAACTCTCGAATTCCTTATACCTTCGATCCCTTTCCTCAACCGAAACTTACAAGTATTTAAGTATGTCGGAAGCATTAGGCATCAATGCTAGTGATGTGAAACAGTCGTTGAAGGAACGCTTCTTTGGCCTTTTTGATGGGTAACACTTTAACACAATAAAGTATTTACTGCACTCTAATGTTAAATTTTTTGAATGGTACTCTTAACTAAGATTAAGATTAAGAATTGAACTGTTTGATACCGCTTTACAAATATTGTAAAGCGGTATAAAACAGTTCAATTCTTTTAATATTTTTTTAAGCGGTGGCGGGCGGGAAGAACTATCACTTAAGTTTAGCACATCACTAAGATCACTGGCTAACTAGTCTATCAATCAAAAATTTCTGACAACTGAAGAATAGGTGTTCCATGTCTCCGTCTTTTTCTTCACAATATGTACAAGTGCTGGATCGAATTATGCCAAGTCGTGCAAGGTGTGATGGCACAGTGTTGTGGCCAAAACGCAGTCTATTAAGGGCCTACATACGCTTTAGTGCCGTAAAACGGTAACTTTCTAAAGCATACTCCTCAGTAACGGCTAGGTTAAAAGGTTTGAAAAAAAAAAATATTTATTATTGATTCATGTACATAATTTTGAACACAAGGTTTTTTCGTGTAACTTATAGTTTTGCTTTAAAAAAATAATTAACGACACGATATTTTTTCGCAACTTTTGGAAACTCCTCCAGAAAGTTTAAAAATATTTTTACACAGAAAAAATGATGGCTAGAATTTCTTCATAACTAACATAGCATATGTAAATCAAATAATATTTTGCAAACAAAACTGATCAAAAGGAGGTTCAATATTAATATTTTGGCATCGAGCGGGCGCACGGCCAGTACTGCGTTAACATTGGGGCGTATATAGCGCCTTAATAGTGGTTATAAAGTCACGGCTGGCATCTTTAAGTCGATCGTACCAAGGTCTAACAGGTAAGCTCTCTTGAATGCTTCCATACCACCTTCCTTTTGTCTCCTGGTCTTTCTTCCACATCTCTATCCACAGATTCTTAATATTTTTATTTATAGAACACAGATAATCAGTCATAGGCACATATACTGTATTTGTTAGGTCAAGAGCATTAACACCTTCAAACGCAGCTCTATCAGCTATTTCATTGCCAGCAATGCCTTTATGCGATGGCACCCACATAAAATAAATGTCAATGCCCTTGAGCGAATATCGATGAATTTGTTCTTTTATAATGTACAAAATAAAATTAGATTTAAAATTAATTTTGAGGTTAGTTAAACCTTTAATCAAACAAGAGTCAGTGACAATCAAAAAGTATTTACAATTATTTACATTTTTAATTCGCCTCAGAGCTTGAAAAACTGCATAAGCCTCTGCAGTGAATATCGAACACACATTGTGCAGAAAAAAAATCTGAGTAAACTTAATCTGTGAATCATACACAGCACAGTGCACATAACCATCTCCTTTACTGCCATAAGTATAAAAAGTATAACATACATTATTTTCCGAAAGAAAGTTTAGCATGTCAAAATTATTGTCAACTGTATAATGTATTACTTTAATGGGATGTATAATGCTTTGATATGAAAAAGTATAACAGGGCCAAGGGTACTGCTTTTTAATCTTAAAACAACTATTCTCAATTTCCATGAAAATATTGAGCAGCATTGGGGAATGACCGATTAGGAGAGAATTACCAGTAGCCAAAGGTCCAGAAGTACTGATTCTATGAGGTATAATTTTGTTAATAATTTGTGATATGATGTATTTGAGTACAACAATTTAAAACAATATCTCTCTGCAATAAGGAGTCTCAAAATAAAAGGCATAATTTTAGTTTCAACTTCCATGGCCCTAATGGGAGTCGAGCACATAGCACCAGAAATGATTCTCAGAGCTCTATACTGCAAAATGTCTAATTTATGGGCATGAGCACTGTTTAGATAAGCTATAGCACTATAGTTAAAATGGCTCCTTAATATTGCTTTATACAAACTAGATAATGTTTTGGGGTCTGCTCCCCAGGAAACTCCAGCAAGGCATCTAATTATATTCAATCCTTTTAAAGCATTTTTTGAAATATGTCTAATATGCTCTTCAAAATTAATTTTTTGATCAATGATAACTCCCAAAAATTTATTTGAACAAACTCTACTAATTGCTTCTCCACCATATACAATATCGCAGGTTGGATCATCTTTGCCAAAAATCATAAAACTACTTTTAGATGCATTAATTTTAAGATGTGGCTAAATAATAACAGCCGCACGGGTCGGTCATCAAGGTTAAGCAACACTTGACGAGGTCGGTCCGTGGATGGGTGACCATTTCAACATACCGAGTTGCCTCGGTGCCTCGGAAAGCACGTTAAGCCGTTGGTCCCGGCTGTCATTTGAAGATCTTTGACAGTCGTTACGGGTAGTCAGAAGCTTGAGACCTGACACCAGTCTAGCCAAGAGGTATCGTGTTACCCAGTAACTGGGTTGTGGAGGTCAGATAGGCAGTCGCTCCATGTAAAACACTGGTACTTAGCTGAATCCAGTAAGACTGGAAGCCGACCCCAATATAGTTGGGAAAAAGGCTAGGCAGATGATGATGATGAATTTTAAGATGTAATTTACCATTATAATAAAGACAAAGACAAAGATATTTTATTTTAAGTAGGCCACCAAGCGGCACTTTTGAACGTTACATTTTACAAATAATAATAGTTGATTCTACCGTGCATTCGGAAAGTAGCTTGTAATGGAGAAGAATGCACAAGAAACTCCATACTTACTCTTTAAAAAAAAAACTTTTTACACTATTTAGGTACATAAGTACATACCTTGATAATAGTTAGATAATTGATTTAAAGCACTATTAATTTTATCAATGGCTATTTGTAAATTTGGGTTACTACTATATAAAACTATGTCATCAGCGAATTGTAAGATATTTACATTACTTGTATCTACATATTTACATATTTCACTTGTATACAAATTGTACAATAAAGGCGACAATGTTGCATCTTTCATGGTGCCTTTTGATGCTATTTTTGGCCTATGTAGTATATTATTATGCTTAACATAAACAGTTCGGTTACTTAAAAACTCATAAATCCATTTACATAGATGACCAGGGATATTTATATCAGATAAAATTTTAATCAGGATTCCAGGACCAACATTGTCAAAAGCACCTTGTACATCTAAAAATACACATACAGTGTTTGAAAGTAAATTATTTGCTCTTTTCAGGTCCGAGATCAAAGATACAAAGCTGTCAACGCAACTACGCCCACGACGAAAGCCATACTGCACATGAGCGATTATACCATTCGCCTCTACATACCAATCCAACCGAGCCTTAACCATGTTTTCAAATATTTTGCCGAGACATGATGATAGAGATATTGGTCTATAAGAATTCAAATACATTTGATAAGAAAGTAATTCTAACTGTTTGTAGTGGTACACGCTCTTGACCCACTTTTTTGTGAATCTTCTGATAGCAAAGATTTCATAAATGGAAGATAGCTTTGTGTAGAGTTCCTTATTCGAAATATTACCTGGTACAAATCGGATTATGCCTGTTTTTTCTGCTTTTATTTCATATTTCTCCATAAAAGTTGAATTGCTTATTAAATTGTTTGCCGTATTATATTGCTTGAATGTAACTGCAATTTTATTAGCATTTACACGCTGAATTGCCACCACACCCTTTACTTCATTATTGAAAATATGATTTAAATAAATGGGGCTTTTATTTCCCAATCTGTCCTTTGTATTTTTACTTTCCACAAATACTTTAAATTCGGTATTGGAGGAGTTCTCCGGGTAGTGTCTTTAATAGTTTGGTTTTAAATAAGGTAAATACATGGAGTCAATACGCTCACCGCCGCCGCTACCAGAGTCCAAGCCGCTGGAGGTGCCTCCGTCCTCAGGCCGAGGACGTTTGTGTGAGACGGGCGGGTTACCCTTGCCCCCCTCGTTACCTGGATGGTATTTTTTAGGTAAACTTATACTACCAGTGTAGTTTTACTGTACTTTTGGTAACTTTAATTGAAGAAAACTAGGTAAATAAACTTTTATAAAAAATTTGAAACCCGCTCTTTTTTAAGTTCCCGCCAAGAATGATTGAAATTGGAATCAGTATCAAAATGTTGCCAATGCATCAAGATTAAATTCATAAGTTTACAAGCGATCTGCTGAACTGATTATTAATCATCTACCTTCCTCCAAAGTATTTTTAAATAAATTATTTCATGACATCCAGTAATAGTCTTCCCATAAAGATCTTGTATGCTCATTGTACTTGTTTTCAATGAATAATTGTATATTTGATGCAATTTAAAGAGGTCACCAAATGTTTAGAAAAAAAAAAATAGGTAACTAAAAGTTATAAATAAAAAAAGATTGTAAAAAAAATCAAAATAACTGCTTAAGAAGCGAACTAAAAACACGTAAGTAAACAAGAAGAAAATCATCTGGGTTTGGTAAGCCAGCTCGCGAATATGTACTCTCGGAACACCAAAACGGCTGAATGGATCTAGTTGAAATTTGGCACAGATATAGCACAACTTAGTCGGGAATAGCACATAGGATTATTGTTAGCGGGAATGTGGTCGATCGGGATAGTTTTTGAGTTTCACGCGGGTGAAGTCGCTAAATAAATAAATACATAAATAAATATTATACGTAATTCTCCTCCTTTTTCATACTGACTAACTGCCGCGTGCGATTCCGCCTGCGAGAATTGTTTATTTATTATGCCCTTGTGTTATTTTCATGAAAGAGTAACAAGCATGCACTCACAAACTTTCACATTTCTAAGATAAATAGGATGTTATTAACTTATTATTGACAATGGCGAAAGCATTTTTTTTTCATACTTTGTTTTAAAAATACTCGTACAGTTAGACTTACTCAGTTTCTGTCTCCAGTAATGCAATATCATGATACGTGGAAGGAGCCTTGTACTCCGGATGACTTATGATGCTCTTGATTTTATATATTTTCCAGTATTCTTTTGGGTCAGTTCGTTTTAAGAGTCCAAGTGCCGCAAATGATATGTTTCCTCTGTAAAAGTGTCTGTGTGAGTCTCATGGATTCTTTAGCAAATCGATTGTTTGAACTTTTATAACATGCATAACATCGTGCCTGAAGTCCTGGAAGGGTCAGGCAGAGGTGCACTTAGGCCCAGTTTTTGTATCCCTAGTTAACTCAACCAATGGTTAAAGTATGCTAACCAATGGTTTTACATCTCGGTATTACGCGTTTACTCATCAAATGTTACTATAACAAATGGTCAAATAAATAACTCTCCTACTTATTTGACCTTTTGTGAGGCTAAAAATTTATGATAAAACGCTATTTACCGAAATTTAAAACAAGCATAGCATATTGGTTGAGTTCAAAAGGGATAAAAAAACAGGGCCTTAGGCACTTACTTTTCGCCAGTTATGTTTAATTCCCATTTAATGCAGAGTGAAGCCCGTTGCCATCAACCGGCCACTAATCTAGACGCCGCCGCCGGTCTATTACTGACAAATACTAGGTGGAACACCCAGTAACATATTGCGCAACTGGGCATCGAACGCGGTCTAGCGAGCTCAGCAGTAGCGCATGCGACCACTACACCAACGAGGCAGTCTCAACCCTTGATCGACCCCAAATACCAATATAACTGCAAGTTCAGTAGACGTACAGCTTTCTAGTAGATGTGCAGTGAGCTGCAGTGAGTATGTATCTCTCGCTGATCACAGTTCCTCCACACAGCCACTGCGCAGACGCCTCGTCATTTCCGTAACCGATTAAAGCCTGAAAACAGATTTTATTTTCTTAATTGAAAATATTAAGAGACCATGCGACCTCATCGGAACAGGGAGCTCGAAATACTCTTCTTCGTATCCCCACCGATCGCCCAGGGTTAGGCCAAGATACTTAAAAATAAAAATTATAGACCGATAACATGTTTACCGACGGTCTACAAATTTTTATTCAGAGAGCTAAATGTAATAAACATATTAATATAATATAATAATCTTTTTTGGTCAAGAAAAATACATTTTATATCAGATAAATCACTGATCTCCACACTAGGATTCCCTGTGTCGTGGAGGCCAGTCTCTTTCATCATAGTACAGAAATACAGTGTTTATTTTGTAGCCATATATAACAAAAAGGATAAGTTAAACAAAAGCAAAAATAATAAGGGGATGCATGGTATCTTGCAGTGTGTGCAAAAGTGTGAGTAAAGTGGCGTTGGTGTGTGTGTGTGTATGGGGGGTATGTCTCCAAAACTAACATAATAGAAAATAATAAGTATTATTTTTACTAAGTGTTTAATAGGGGTCTGTCCCAATAGTCTGTCTGTCTGTCTGTGTTGCCGTAATCCAGACCTTTAAAGTAAGTTTTGATGTCAGATTTGCATTTTGATTTTGTCAAGGGTAATAAATTAATTTTATCATTAAACTTATTATAAAGGTGCGGCCCCATATACTAATAACACCTTTTCCCAAAATCAAGTCTACGCTTTGGCTTGCGCCATCTAGGCTTCCTTCGGGAATGTACATTGGAGTCCACCTTGACTAGAGCCTCTTTATGGAACCTTAGGGCTACGGCCATAATGTATATCTGTCGCACGCGCATTGTACCCGTCTCTTGATATAAGGTGTTTGTTGGCAATCGCCTTGGTTTTTTATAAGCTACCTTGACAACGGCCCGTTGTGCGCGTTCTGCCCTAATTAAATGAGTCTTTAGTGCAGCCCCCCATGCAGCTATACAGTAACTTAGAAGAGATTCACACAGAGTGTGATAAATCATCTTCAAGATCTTCATGTTTGCAATCTGACCCATTCTCTTAAAGACATGTAGCAGTTTCCTAACACGACCACTTACATGCTCTATTTGCTTAGTCCAGGTGAGGCTTTTGTCAATGTAGACACCAAGGTATTTTATGTGTTTTACTAGTTCAAAGCTTGGGCATGAACATTGCGAGTCTGAGTCACTATGGCAGGTATGCAGTTTGATGGCTAAGTTACTTGGACAAGTGTTTCTTGAGCTGACACTAAAGTTTAAGACCTTCGTTTTACCTACATTTAGTGTCAACAGATTGCAATTTAGCCATTGTGCAACCTGCTTTACGCCAGACTCAGCTGCATCGTATAGAGACTCCCACGTCCTATCATAAAATACTATAGCTGTATCATCAGCATAGGCGAAAATTTTACTTTAGGGAGTGACAGTGAGCAAAGGCTGTTGACATAGATAATGAAAAGAGTAGGCCCCAGTACGCTACCTTGCGGCACACCATAGTCATGATTGGCGGAAGAACTGTAGTTGTTGCCTAAGATTAACCTCTACGTGCGATTACTGAGGTAAGACTGGAACCACTCAAGAGCAGTGCCACGGACACGGAGATGGTGTCAAAGGCTTTCCCAAGATCAAGGAAGATGCCAGTACATTTGTTACCATCATCTAATTTGGTAACAACAAAGTCTACTATATCTGTGACTGCATCTTCCGTTGATGCAGTTTTTGCGAAAACCATACTGATTGTCTGAGAGAATGCCATTTTTTCTAGATGGCTTAGTAGTCTGGTATTCATAATCTTCTCGAGGATTTTGGACAGCGATGTGAGAAGAGAAATGGTGTGATAATTGGATACAACAGTCCTGTGACCAGATTTGTAAATTGGACAGACATTTGCCATTTTGAGAGTAGATGGTACTTACTATTCCAGAGGAGATACTAAGATTACACAGAAAAACGATCGGGGAGATAAGGTGAAGCTTGTTAAGTTTGAGAATTTTGTTTGAAATGCAATCCCATCCTAGTGCTGAAGCGTCTTTGAGATTGGAGATAATTTTATTGACTTCATAACTATCAGTTGGGCTTGCATAAAATGAGTCAATTGGGGCAGAGTTGGGATATAAACTACTGGTTATCAAAGCCAGTTCAGCTTCAGTTTTATTAAAACTTGAAAGTATTTCTGCAGCCAGCTTCTCCCCTACAGATTTGAAAAAATAATTTCCCCTATCTAGAGAGTCTTTAGGGTCGGGACATGCGTGTATTAGAACTAAGTTGTTAGTAATGTCTTTTTTATGTAACATATGCTTTTTATAGCTGCCCATGTCTTTTTACTATCACCGTTTGAATCTTCTAAAGTCTTTCTATCGTGCTCATTTTTAAGGTTTTGTATCAAGTTATTGCAAATATTCCTGTAGTTTTTATACCGCTGCTGTATTGTGAAATTATCTTTATTAGTTTTTTTATTTGCTTCCATATGTAATAAGTCTCTTTTTCTGATGAATTTTATTAATCCTTTAGTCCTCCAGGATTTTTTGATAGATTTTGAGTTACGAATAGGTTTTGTAGTAGAGTAATTTTTCATTGTTTTACTTATTGTATCGACGAAATCATCAAATGCTTTGTTTGCATCGTCATTTTTGTATATAAAATTCCAATTGATTTTTTCTATTGCTTTTGACAAATTAGTGTAGTCAATTTTAATTTTTGATTTTGAGTCGGGCGAGGAGCGTTAAATTTCTTTAGCTATTCCAGTAATAATTGGGTCATGGTCCTTAACTGTTTATTTTTATTTTATCAAAACGTGGTCTAAATACGTACGGTCATGAGTAGGATAATGATGTCCCGGATAAAAGCCATGGTGGCCAGTTGCATTCAAATAGTCGCTTGCACGTCTGTCTTTGGAATCGGGAGAGATATCAATATTGATATCCCCCATTATAATACAGTTGGGACTTTTGCATTCTTGCATAATTTTTTCCAAAGACTCACAAAAACTACTAATGTTATAAAAAGATGGAGACCTATTTGATATTGCGCAGATTGTATATAATTTACCTATGTGGATAAGCAGACAATTTGCTTTACGAAAAGAAGGCTCCTCTATAGCCACCTGGAGATTATTTTTGCATAAAACAGCAATTCCGTCATTCTGATTGAGATAGTGTTTCGAATAGTGGCACACATAGTTATTTAGAGCTTACTGGAGTCGATACAGCTAAACGACACTCAGTTAGGACAATTATGTCTGGCAAAAAGTCTAGTTCACTCAAAAATACCGAAAAGTTGTCGAAATTTTTATTTATGCTACGTATATTTTGGCATACTATTGTGAGTTGATTGAGTCCGCAGTGGTTTTGTTTATACTGCTGGAGGGTTCAGACTTGATCAGAGAGAAGAGGAGATCAGGTCATGTGACACCTCCTTTACCTGGATGATCTGAAGCTCTTTGCCCCCAACAATTTGCATCTGATGAAGTTACTGAAGGTAACAGAAACCTTCAGTAACGCCATCATGATGGAATTTGGTGTGGACAAATGTGCAGTCATACATGTAAAGCAAGGGGAGATTATGGAATCCGTGGGAATACAACTCTCGGATTCCATATACCTTAGATCCTTTTCCTTTTCCTCAACCGAAACATAGAAGTATTTGGGAATGTTGGAAGCACTAGGCATCTATGTTACTGGCGTCAAACAGTCATTGAAGGAACGCTTCTTTGTCCCCCTGAAAAAAGTACTAAATAGTATTTTATCAGGCGGTAACAAGGTGCATGCTTTCAATGGCTGGGTCATGCCGGTCGTGATGTACTCTTTCGGCATACTCAAATGGTCTCAGATAGAACTTGACACCCTGGATAGGAGGATCCGCACACTGTCACCCACGGTCATCGGTAATTAATTGAGATATTAGATACTAATGACCACAGGGAGGTATGGCAGAGCAAGGAGCTTTACGGACGCTTTTACCGGGTCCTACATGGGCCCGATGTAGATTTCTTAGCGTCCGTGGCCTGGTTGCGATTTGGTGACCTTTTCGGGGAAATCGAAGGTTTTGTCTTTGCGATTATGGAATAAGTTTTGATGACGAACAACTGCTGGAAATACATTGTGAAGGACGGCACGGTTGACATCTGTCGGGCATGTCACCGGCTGGGGAAATCAATCCGTCACATTATGTCCAGTTGTTCTAGTGTAGCTAATGGAGACTATTTGCATAGACTCAACCTTGTAGCCAGGATTATCCATCCTCTTAAATACAATCTTGTGGAATCAAAAGTACCGTCCTATGGGTATGTGCCCGACCCAGTTCTCGAAAATGGCAATGTCACGTTGTATTGGGATCGGTCTATCATCACTGACAGGACTATTGTTGCCAATAAGCCTGACATAGTTGTGATAGACTGACTAGAGCATCGCGCAATCATTGTTGTTCATTCTGTGACGAGAACCTCGTGAAGGCTGAGAGAGATAAGAAAAGTAAGAATCTTGACCTGGCTCGCGAGGTAATCGACATGTGGGATATGACTACAGCAGTCATTGTGCCAATAGCCGTGACGGCCAATGGCATAATAGTCATGAGTCTCGACGAACACCTGAGGAGGCTCTCGTAAGGCAGTTGTATCAAGGGCTTGATCCAGAAAGCGTTACTCCTGGGCACGGCGCGTATCGCTAAAAGGTTCCTCTCTCAGCAGGAGCCCTGACCAACGGTAGCTTGGACCTTGTTCCCGATCCCGGTGGGCTCTTTTATATTTTAAATGTATGACCCACAAGAATCGAACGTTTTGACAACAAGACACTTCTTGTCAGGAGGTCATTTAGTTTCACTACCTGAAGAACCTATTAGCGAATGCTTATGTCCAAGTTCTCTTTGGCAAATGCTCAAGAAAATAACTCAAAGTTTTTGGCTTGCTTGGCAACGTGGTTATCTGCATACGCTTCAACAAAAAACTAAATGGTTCAAAAATACACCTAACCTTAAATTAAACGGCTTAGTCCTTGTTAATGAGCCTAATCTTCCTCCTTTACTATGGAAATTAGCTCGTATAGAACAGATCCATCCGGGATCAGATAACATAGTCAGGGTTGTGACTCTTCGAACTGCAAACGGTAAAACTATGCGCAGACCAGTAGTTAAGGTCTGTCCGCTACCAATTAATTAACTATTATCCTATCTTATATCTCGAACAATATTGTATATTGATCAGTATTGTTCAATTAAAATAGTTTAGACACTTAGGTAATTATGCTAATATAATTTGAATTTTATATTTCTCGAGCACTGCTAGTTGTACTCTGGCAGTCCTTTGGCTTACGAAATCCTGGTTGATTTCGAGTGGGGGGGAAATGCATAAACATTAAGCCTATCCTTCTAAATATCCTATCCAATGTGTTTCCCTTCCTTTAAAATTGGCGCCATCCCACTGGCGCCACGCTAGCGCTTCACTGCGGTGAGAGTGCGAACTACGACTTGAAAAATTGGCGAAAAGCAGATAACTGCTCCCGCGTTGTGTCCGTTTAAAAAACAGGGTTAAAAAATACTCAAAAGGCTTCGATAGAAATTGATTGACTGATTGGTTCTCGTAACCCTCCTTGTGAAGTGAAATCAAGCAAAACGTGAACTTGTAGTGCATATTTAATTTCCGCCACGCCGGCCGGCCCGTAGTCCCGAGTGTAGCTGATACCTTCAATCCCTGCCTATCCAGGTGAGTGTTTATACTTTTTCTCAACGCAAGGCATCTCAGTGTTGCGAAATACTAGCATCAGGGAAATGCAATTGTTTCTGCGGACGAAGTACAATCATTCTTTTTGGTGCCTCCTGTGAGGAGTCTACTTACCCTTACCCAGATCAGATGGGTACTTTGATAATGTTGGTGGTGGAAGAGAATCGTACTATTAAATATGGCAGTCATTACTGGCGCTTGTTGTTTAAATCACCTACTTACCTTCACAGAGCTGATATGTTGAGCCAACCAGCAAAGCAGTCCTATAATCTAAGCCTATACCTCAAAAAATACATATAAATGAGTTATAAAGGCTTTAACGGTGACAGTGTGTTGTATAAAAGCGTTCGACAACACAATTTTGCTCTATAAGCTTATAGGGCAAAAATTACCCATAAATAAAAGATGTAAACGTTTACTGCACCATTTTATACAACCGTTATAGTATGTGCTATAGCAAGCGCTAATATCACTAGTACAGAATAATACAGCACTATAAAATAAAAATAAAATGCCGTTATTCATTTGATTTGCGTGATAAAGCTTACAAACGAACTGCTATAATCGTATCGTTTTAGCAGTGATGAACATTCAACTATAAGGCGACCTTGTCGTATTGATGATAATCGGATCGTTGCTTAGTACGTTAGTACTCGTAGTTACAAAAATCTCTACAATAGAGTGATTTTGTGATATAGCTTATTTCCAGATTATTACTATGTAATGTAACTGTACTTTATTGGTTTAGAGATGACTATTACATACCCACCAACTGATATTATATACCCGCCAACGCGCGAGCGAACGGACGTATCACGGATCCTGTGTGTAAATAAATTGTAAATATTATATTTCTATATCCTAAGTTTTTAAATGGGTACGAAATGTAGCGGCTGTGATGCTGTTATGGATGACTCACTATTCATGCAGTGTTCACAAGAGAGATGCAAGAAGAAATTTCATCCGAAGTGTCCGGCCTTTAAGGAAAAAGTGGAAGCTGGCATGCAGGAATTCAAGGATCAGGGTATTTGTCCCGAATGTGTATGTACAATGGCGAAAAGGGGTGATTCTAACATGCCTGGCCGAGGAACTGCCATCATCAAAAAGACGTCTTCATCGAGTAGCTTCGTAAACACAGCTGAGCGAGGCAATCGCCGGAATAAAAGTGAAACAGCGGTGAATAATGATACTCAACTTCTTGATGAGATACGGGAGTTTAGGAGGGAAGTTAAGATGCAGTTGGAAGAGCAGCGCAAGGAATATATCGTACTCAAAAATTGTTTTATTAACACGGAAACTGAGTTAAAACAAGTGAAACAAATATTGAAGGTAGTACAAGAAAAAGCAAACAAATTTGAGATCCTAGAAACAAGAATTAAGGACCTAATGGAAAAAAATGAAAGCCTAGAAGCTAACCTTCAAAAAGGTCAGTTACCAAATCAAAGTGAGCAAGACCTTAAAGGACCTGCACAATCTTTTGCAAACGCGGTCAAAGATAAGCAGGTAGTCAGAAATAAAGTAGCAAAGGAATGTGTGGCCACAAAATCTGCGAAAATAGTATTGAATGACGAGCTGAGCCAAGTAGTATATAATGAGAAGAAGTATAAGGACGTTGAAAGCGGGAAAAAGGAAGAACCTGAAAAGGAAGGAAACTGGACTACAGTTACCAAGAAAAAAAACAGATATTCGACCAACGAAGTAAAGAAAGGCGGAAATACAAGTGCAATTGACATACAGGGAATGGAAAAGAAAAAATATTTACATGTATGGCGTTTGCATAAGGAAACAACAGCGGAAAATATAGAAAAACATGTTAAAAAATTATACGAAGATGAAGTACCTGTGAAAGTCGAACAAATAAAACACAAGACTGAAAGGGATTACGCATCCTTTATAATAGGGGTTCCCGAAAGCAAGTTCGAAAAGTTGTGTCAACCGGAAAGCTGGGCAGTTAAAATTGAGTTCGCGGAATGGGTGTGGTTTCGTAGAACAAGCAAACCCAGAACCTCCATATAGCACCGTAGAGATACTTTACCAAAATGTGCGAGGGTTGCGAACAAAGTTGGAGGAATGTTACACAAATATTTCAACCGGAGGTGCGGACTTATTTGCCATAACCGAAACTGGCTGCAACGACTCCATACATGACGCGGAAATAATTCCACCAGGATACACGGTTCTACGGTGTGACCGAGCAGACGGGCGTAAACAAGGTGGCGCGTTTCTCGTGGCCACACCGCGTTTTGAGTTGCGGCGAGTATCACTGACTGATGTGAACATTGACAAGCAGGTATTTGAACTAGTGTGTGCTACCGTGTACCTACATAGCCGATTTATGTTTTTATTTTGTGTTGTTTACATTCCGCCTACTAGTAGTGATAATGAATACATGGTATTATTTCGCATAATTGAACAATTTTGTAGTAAGTACAAGGATATAGTGGTTGTAGGTGACTTTAACTTGTATTCTTGTTCTGTAGCCATAATTAATTATTATGAATATTTTTATACTTTTTGTGGATTCACTCAGAGTAACACAGTGGGAAATTGTAGTGGTCGTCATTTGGATTTGGTGTTGAGTACATTGACGGAGGGAGGGCGTGTGAGTGTGCGCGCGTCGGAGACGCCGCTCGTGCCTGTGGATGCGTATCATCCACCGCTCGAGATCTCGGTCAGCACAAGCTCGCGTCGGCGTCGGCCTGGCTCGACGGGCCCGGCTACACCCGGCTCGGCGGGCTCGGCTGCACCCTTTGTAGACCCAGGTGCGCCCAGAGGTTGGAACTTTAACAAAGCCGACTTTTTGACAATGTATTCATTAATTGCAGCTATAGATTGGACTCTTTTGTATGAGTTGGACTCGGAAACAGGTTTGGATTATTTTTATAGTGTTATTAATTCTGGTATAGATGACTGCGTCCCCAAAAAAAAGCGAAGTAGTGTAAACTCGGGGTACATTTATCCTGAGTGGTACACTAGTGAAATAATTCGCGACATAAAGTGGAAGGCTCGTCTACACAAACGCTATAAGGCAAACGGGTCGAGGGTCGACTACGAGGCTTTTGCTAGGTGTAGAACTAACATTAAAAAGATGATAGTAGTCGCACAGGAACAATATCGTGGCCGTGTTCAGAGTCAAATGATGAGTGATCCTAAATCTTTCTGGAATTTTGCAAAATCCAGGAGAGGCAGGAGAAGTCCGCAGGAGATTTTGAAGGATGGTGAGGTATTGTCAGGTCAACGGTGTGCGGAGGAGTTTGCGAAGTATTTTTACTCGGTCTATAGGGCGGAGCCCCCTGTGTTGGATGTAGACGCGGCTATAGAGAAAGCAGGTAGTGGGAATGGAGCGGCACGAGTGCACTTAGACCAATTACAGTTAGTGGACGTATGTCGCGCGCTTCGAGACCTGAAGCCAAAACGTTCCGCAGGACCTGACGGCATTCCGCCTTACATCTTTAAGGATTGTCGGTCAGTGCTAGCTAAGCCGCTTCTACACATTTATAACAAGTGTCTAGAAGCTGCCGTGTTCCCGGAGAGATGGAAAGTGACTTGCGTTGTTCCTGTTCCTAAGGGTGGGTCAGCAGAATCTGTGGATGGGTATAGGCCAGTCGCAGTATTGTCGACGCCGGCAAAAGTACTGGAAACTGCTATTCATAGGATTATTTATCAGCAGGTTAGCGCACATCTCACAGACGCTCAGCATGGTTTTCGACCAGGAAGGAGTACCACCAGTAATTTGCTCTGCCACATGGCTCATCTGGTGCCGACAGTGGATAGTGGGGGGCAAGCTGATGCTGCTTACTTCGATTTTCGAAAAGCATTCGATTTAGTCGATAATGACATGATGCTTGCAAAGTTAGCTGGTGTTGGTTTCACCCCACATTCACTTCAGTTTTTTGCCAGCTACTTAAGAGATAGGCGGTAGTACGTGGACTATGCGGGACACGTGTCAGATCCGTATTTCACGAGGTCCGGGGTGAGTCAGGGCAGTAACCTTGGACCTTTGGGGTTCCTCCTGGTGGTTAACGACCTACCAGAAGTAGTCCAAGACGCTCACTGTTTGTTGTTTGCCGACGACCTCAAATTGTCCCTCACAGTGGAAAGGGGCGAAGACTGTGACAAGCTACAAAGGGATATTGATAGGGTAGTGAGCTGGAGCAGAGAAAATCTGTTGCAGTTCAATATCTCGAAATGTGTGACAATTACTTTTTCTCGTGCACATAATCCCATCGTGCATGGCTATCATATTGATGGCTTGCCTATGACACGGGTCACGGAAGTCAAGGACTTTGGGGTAAGTTTTAACACCAACTTGACATTTCGTGATCACGTTATGCGTTGCTGCAAGAAAGCATATAGAAATTTAGGCTTTATGCTTCGTACGGTCCGAGGTTTCACGAATATGAAAGCCATTATAGCTTTATATAATGCATTGGTTAGGAGCCAGCTAGAATGTAACGCAGTCATCTGGTCTCCACATGAAGCTAAATATAGTCTCATGCTGGAGAAGGTTCAAAACAAATTTATTAGATATTTGTATATGAGGTATTACGGTGTTTACCCATTTTATCCCTTAATGTATCCAACATTATTTATTTTAGGTATGGTAGGATACAATGAGTTGAGGGTTAGAAGGGAACTGGCACTCACCTCATATATTTTCAAAATATTGAGAGGGAAGGTGCATAATGCAACTGTTTTAGGACAGGTGTCTCTGTGTGTTCCGGACAGGTACGTATGGCGACGCCGGCGGCCGAGCTTGCTAGTTGAGCCGCGCAGTCGAACCAACCTTTTGAGAGAGGCGCCGCTGACGCGTGCACTCCGCACGCTCAACCTTGTGGCTATTGAGACGGATCTATTCTGCTGTACTCTGGGTGAATTCACAAGAAGTGCATTGTTTAAAATTTGTTATGGATAAAATTTGTTTAGATATTTAATATGTAATTAGATTACTTAGGATAAGCGCATTTATCGTATTGGGTGTAATCCTGTAAAGATTAATGTGATAAGGTTGAAATAAATAAATAAAAAATAAAAATAAAAAATATTATAGTTTTACTAATAAGCATATCACACAAACACTTTTATAGAGCTGAATTGTTGTGTAATGTGTTTTCAGTCCCTATTATATACTAGTTTGTGTCATGATAGAGTATGTGTTACTTTAATAACACAAAAACGTGGATAAATTTTGCTATTAAATGACAATTATGTCCGGAAAACGATTATTTATCTCATTGTTACAACCATATTCAGAAATTTTTATTCAGTGTGAATTCGGCGTGCTATAATACTATATAATGGCGCTTAAAACTCGAAGACCCTTTATTTGAAAAATATTTTTTGGGAAAACTTAACAATACATGGGGGGCACGTTAAATTTATGGTAAACCGTAAAATTGCGGTCACACATCATTTCACATTGTAAACAAATATAATAATAAAATAATAGTACATTATGGTACAAGTGTGCAATGTTGGTGATTACCGCTGAGGCGCCATTGAGACCCGAGCCGTAAGTGAGGGTCATAAGAGAGCCGATGACGGTAATCATCAATACACACGTGTATCATACGAAGTTTTTCAACACACTTGTGGAGAAAATAATACTAAAAATCATTTTCAACAGTAAAAACGAGTTGTGAAATTTTTTTCACAATGGCGGGCAAAATTAATCAGTATTCCTATGCGCGCGCATTTAACAATGGCGAGTGGCCATAGACTAAAATAATGAGGTTTCTTTTTTTTGGATTTTCGTGGATAGTGTTTTAGCCACGTACAAAATAGGGAATTTCAATTTTTCTTAATTACAGAGCAAATAAAATATATAAGTTAAAATTATCTATTTAAATACGAAGTTGCTTGAAATGAGCAAGCAATAGGTACATTAATTTATTTGTACTATTGAGCACGATCTTTTTTGTATCGAAACTTTTTTAAGAACAAAGCAACTCAACCAATAAATTAAAAAGAAAACTCTATAACTCACTTGTGAATAATAACAATGAAAAAGTCACAGTTTGATAACAGGTATCATTATGTGACTAATTGCGGTGAAATTAGAGCCACTGTATGAGCAAATGTGTTGAAAAAATAATTATTCAATACAAATTGCTTCAATCCCTATAAAAATATTAAATAAATATATTTTGTTAAGTATTTACACTCTCATGATGTAAGAATAAATGGTGAGTGAATAATGTGAGTTAAAGGAAACATGAACTCTCGTATGGTATGAACAAGTACTATAAAAGATCCTTAAAGGTGTTTATTAACCAGTACATCATAACACTGAATAGAGAAATAAATGCGCCACTTTCGAATAAATGCACCATCTTTGGGATTTATAGGACCAAAAACAGTGTTTCCGAAAACGTTCCATGGCTTTTTATACAACTAGATTTTGTTACTTGGATCGAATAACAATCTGAGGAATGTGGGAATCAGCTGCCTTCTGTAAAGTATTTTCGATAAAGTCATAACACAACTGCGGGTCTACGGGGACGGTTGATTCACGGAGAATGCTCTCTGTGGACGAATAATAGTTTTCCTAATTAGATTTTTTTAAATTCCTTTTTCTAATAGTTAGTTGAGTAACATTAAAATTGGTGGATAATTTTATGATTAGGTGGTCACTCCCTAAAGTCTCATTAGTGGCTCTCCAAATAAAACTCAAAGCCAAATCATTCAAGCCAATTCGAGCGAGGATTGTTGCATAACGTTATTAACTAATCTTATACGCGTAGGACTTCCATCATTAACTGAAATGAAGTCGTGATCTATCATTGAATCGAAAATCTGAGATCCACGCTGGTCGGATTTATATGACCAGTTGGAATCGTGACCGTTTAAGTCACCTAAAATTAAAGTTTTGTTATTTGTAATTAAAAATAAATTATCCCAATCTCTTTGAAACGTACGAACAGTTGAAGGGCAATTTAACAATTGAATGCACAAGAGTTCAATACCTGCATTAAAGTTATTTACCTTACGTAATTTCGCGTTAATCGATTAGTGAACAATACAAGCAATGAAAATGTTGTATTCACTCAAATTAAACTGACTGTCTGGTTCCAACCACGTTTCACTGATAACGGCAATATGAATCTTATCTTTAAATAAAAGTTGTTCGAACAATGTTGCTTTCGATCTTAGACTTTGTGCATTCCACTGTAAAATATTAAATTCAAGGGGATTATTATGATAATACATTAATGAGTTTATTTACAATTGAGTTTTCTGGCAGATTATTAGCTAAAATTAGTACTAACCTACTATTATCTTAACTACGTTGTTCATTTTATTCTTGAACGAACCTTTATTCATTAGTGTATTTGTTATTTACTTATTACGAAACTAAATGACTTATCTGTTTTATCATGGTCTCGTGGTGTCTTTTTACGATGAGTACTTAATTTCTTTGGTTTATCTGATTGCGATGGTGTTCCTTGTTCTTCACTTGAAGAAGCCATAGATGATACCTCCGAATCGCATTCACAATCCATATCGATAGCGGCCGGCCGGCCGCGGTCGTGTTCGGACGTGGCTGCTAACGTTTTTTATGTTGTGTCAGTTTTTGTTTTGATTCCGGCTTAGAATGCAAAGTCGAAGTCTGCTTTTGTCCAGATAATGTGACAGCTGTTTAAGTTATATCTGCATATGTTGTCACGACGTTATCGGATTGTAATGGGTTAGTGATTTCTTGTGAGATTGTACACTCGCGAGCAATGAAAAAGTTCCAGTGACATAGCACCAAATTACTCCTAAACGGGAAAGGCTAGCTTAATGACGCCGTCTGCAATATTGAAGTACATTTAACAGCGCATCAGAATATTACCTACTAAAAACGTAAATATTGTGTTCAAATTTTAAATTAAATGTTTTAAAAAATTGGGGCCATTTGGCAAATAAAACCGGCAAATAAAACCAAATCTCTAAGTAGGGGTTTTATTAGGTGTAAACGTAGGTTTTGATAACTCAGTACTTGGTTTTTCCTCAATGTGCTCTCAATACAGCTTCTAAGCGATTGGGCATGCTGAATACCAGATTCCTCAGCATATGCTGAGGAATGTTCTCCCATTCTTCGATGAGCGCGTATTTCAAGTCACGAAGAGTAATTGGAGGTGGAACTCGTTTTCTCACACGTCTGTCAAGCTCGTCCCAAGCATGCTCAATAGGGTTCAAATCAGGGCTCCTTGATGGCCACTCCATTTTGTGGATTCCTACGTCCTGAAGATACTCATTTACAACTTGAGTAGTGTGGGCCCGTGCATTATCGTGCATGAACACTGCATTGTCGCCCATATTGGCCAAAAACGGACCAGTATGTTCATCGAGAATTTCATTGATGTATCTCACAGCAGTTAGGTTCCCGTTCTCGATTGGAACTAACGCCGTTCGACCCTCTGCAGAGATACTAGCCCACACGTGAACGGTACCTCCGGCGTGTGCCACTTTTGTTTCAAAACATGCTTGTGCAAAACGTTCTCCTGGTCGTTGGTATACTCTTTTCCTCCCATCATGATGGTACAGCATAAATAAACATAAACAGCATCAGAGAACATAACTCTGCTCTATTCGTCCTCACCCCATTCTGTATGCTCGCGGGCGTATCGCAATCGGGCAACTTTATGATGCCGTTCTAGTTTTGGGCCATTTGGTGGCCTGTAAGGCTTCAATCCTCTTTCGGCAAGACGTCTCCTGACTGTCCACTCGCTTATTGGCTCCCTTCAAACTTGCAGAAGTTGTTGTTGAACCGCAACTCCCGTCTGATGTCGATTTCTTAACATGGCTGCCGCAATGAAACGATCTTCTCGGACTGTTGTGCACCTTAGATTGCCAGTACCTGGTCTTCTTACGAGAGCCGTAAGACTTTACAATTTAAGAATTCTTTCGCAACGGCGAAAACAAGGATGAAATCAAAAGCAAAACAAAAAACGAAACAAATGTACTCCGAAATTTTGAAACCCCAAAATTTTGTTTTTCAACTTTTTTTATCCATAGCTTCAAAAAGACCAGTATTTAAAAGACTCAAACTTTGCATAATAAAATAGATTTTATTGTACTTTTTAATTTATGAAACTAGGTTCTGTCTTTGGAGATATTAAGGTGTTTGTCGGCATTTTGAGGGTGGAACTTTTTCATTGCTCGGCAGTGTAGTATTATTTACATCTGTTGCTACAAATTTATTAACTTGAGAGGAGGGGGGTAGGAGATGGAGGTACATATAACAACAACGCTTTACGGTATGTACAGTTAAATTCGTACATTAACTCTCGTAGCCTTTCTTTCAAATACACGGGGCATTTCTTGTCTAGAGCTAAATGGTTAGCCTTACAGTTTACACAAACAAATGCAGTTTTATCACAACGTTCATGTCCACCTCCACATTTGGGACATATAACTTTGCTAGACGTACACATCTTTGCAATATGACCATATGTCCAACATTTGGAGCATTGGGTAACGGGCAGTATGTATTTCTCGACTCATGCCGAATATATTTACGTACGAGGGTACATGTGCACCTTTAAAACAAATGCGTAATGTTTCGCTTGCAGTCCATCCATTAGAGCCATCTTTATCAGAGGAATCCTTAAATCTACGATTGAGACGTATTGTTACTAATGAATTCTTCAGTTGACAAATCAAATTCTATGTCTCTGATTATCCCATATCATACCGCACTTCCCATGATTTTTGTGAACGCCATCCCATATCGGTAAATATTTTACAATGCATGTCCTCGAAAAGAGCGTTTTCCAAGCAGCCAAACTGTGCGGAAAGTGTCACTTTTTTACTAGTGCTTTTTACTTTCCTGTACTTTTTTAATTTTTAACTCCAACGTCAGCCCGCCGCATAGAGTTTTTATTATTTGAGAAAAGTTTAAAACATTTGTTAAGTACAGATTATCATTCATATAAAAGGTAAAACAAAACTAATACTTCATTTAAGACGTTTTAATTACTCTAGATTTAGATTTTGATCAATAAATTAATTTTAAATATTCATTAAATATGTTTGGCAGAATGAATATTTTTCTCGTGCCTTTTTGCGTTACGACGTGACAGCTATTTGCACATACGCAGTAGATATGCCCGAAGAAATATGAACTATTAGTTAATCTGTGGATATGCTGAGCGCCCTTGAATAAGCGCCATTTTATTAATTTCTTGCTTGGTTCAGATATATTTTTTCGGAAACCACCTACTTGCCGCACTTGTAGCATAAATAACCATTGCAATTCATAACTTTCGGCATGAGGTTCATTCTCAAACGTGATTTTTAATTTGTACGGATTAATATATTTCACGCATAATATACCCACTATCTCGTTAGTTTTAATTCTACTTCAATACTGCACCCTCGAGATTTAATAAACATTGTAGTACGGTCTCCAATGTACTTGCATTGCCACACAGTTCAAAGAATAAAAAAAGAAATGTTCGTTTGATACACACACATAGACACAGACATAGTCTATGTCATCTGTCAGTGGTTGCGTCATTCGTTTTTTGTGTGTTGCATTGCTACAACCTATTTTGATTTTTTTCTGTCGAATTCTATACTTTAAATACGACGAAAAAGATCATCTAAGAACCAACGATACGGAAATAAATTCAAGAAAAAACGTAAGTACCCGTCGTATCCACGTGCTTTTACTATCATAGTTTTTACTAATTACTTACGTCCTATGTAGGTATATTGTTATCTTAATGAAAAACACTTGATGTTATTCTGATAACAAAAAAATAGTATTTCTTAACGAGGTAACACGTGATGTTATCCAGAAATACAAGAATTAAATAGGCACTTTCGTAACGAGGTAGTACGCGATACTATCCTGAAAGTAACCGCCATTTTGTTTTCTCTCCACCAAAAAGTCCACCGTTTTAATCTCGAGTTTACGTGATGCATATGACGAAAACCATTGTTTCTGTCTTTAATCTGTCTTTAATACCTAACAAGATGCGCGAGAAATACCACCCTTGTCAAAAAATCAGACTCCAAGTGACGTCTGGGAGGTTAACGAAACTTCCACGACAGACATTCTTTCAAAGATTCTCGTAATCCTTGGTGAAGCAAAGAATATGGAACCCGCACTCGCCAAAAATATACCACAAGAAGTCTTTGAACGTTGGGAGGCAATATGTACTCTATGGTTTGGACAATTAAAAGACAAAGATTTTTCAGAAAACTGAAATCCTTGCTCCGGAGAAAATCACGTTAGTTCGTGCACCAAAACATAATCCTGAAGTCATGTCAATACTGTCGGAATCGGCAGAATAGCAAACTGGATGTTCTGAATAGAATACCAGAAATTGGCCAATATTTCTAGATCTACCTACATCACGGACAGGCATCCAACAGAAGAAAACTTGTTATTCTACATTAGACAAAATCTTTTGGAATATAAACAAAGATAACAAAAGAGATGAATTTATTGTTTGGTACTAAACTTCACATTATTAATAACCTTCACAAATTAAAAAAGTCAGTCTGCCAACCACTGACATCAGGTGAACTGGTACGTGTGCGACTGCGAGGTGAATGTGCGTGGTCCTCCTCGACGACAAACAATGCGACTGCAGTGCAGACTACGAGTCGACACCAACAGCTACCGACATTAACGGCGAGGAGAACCAAACCGATAAGGTACCCACTACTCAGCGCAGCCGATAAATGGCAGTCAGCAAGAACTACGATAGGAGGAACTGCCGTTGAAAGTACACCCCGCAGGTAGGATTAAATATTTGATTAAATATTAGAAGTCGTTAGCAGATGATCCTGTCATATAATGTTATGATAATGGTTATAAAATACCGATCATTGGGCAAATGGTTTAAAACTCTGAACCCAAAAATCCACCATCCCCTCATGGAAAAAAGGGGTTTGCTATTCCAAACTTATCGATTTAGGGACATTTGTAAATGTTCTGATCTACATCAACAGTTTATCCGACTTTTTAAACACATAAAAGTACAGGTATTTATACAACATTTATAAAATCCTTAATAAGTTCATACCAACTTAACAATTTATCATGGGTAATATATACCTACTTAGTCTGGTGGGTGCCAGATTAAGTGCAGTCCTAGTGTTTAATAATTTACTGAAACCAGTTCTGTCTCATTTGAGACGTTATGGTCATACAGTGGTATTATAATACCTATGTCACTAATGTAGTAGATACTTATGATTGACATAAATTAAGTGCGAAGCAATTTGCATAGCCTTTTCCCAATTACTCGCATGTTGGGGTTGGCTTCCAGTCTGGCCGGATTCATCTGAACACCAGCATTTTACATGGAGTATGGAGGCTGTATGTCCAGCCATAGCGTATGGTTGGGGCAAATACTCAATATTTAGAACGGGAGAAATATTTGGCACCTTTGAAGTCTGATGACAATCATAAGGCCGTAAGTCCTTAGGTGGAATCAAATATCGCTCAGAAATATCAATAAAATTCATGACAGATGCTTCGAACTGGAATATGGGGCAACGAGGGTGCCGGATGTTGATTCGCATACGGCTAATTGCTTGGACCTTCTGCTGACCACAGATCCAGACCGTTACTCGGTGTCGGTATCTCCACCTTTGGGTAGTTCCGACCACTGTCTGGTGAAGTCTGTATCCGTCTACTCCCCTCCCGATCCCAGCCCAAGAGGCACCCGGCGGGTATGGCGGTACAAGTCAGCAGATTGGGATGGGATGCGATCTTTCTTCGCATCCTATCCTTGGCAGCCTACTTGCTTTTCTTCATCAGATCCTACGTCGTGCGCGGACGCCGTGACGGATTTGTTGCGTCGGGGAATGGAGTACTACATTCCGTTCTCTGACGTAACAATGTCTAGCCAAGACCGACCTTGGTTTGGCGCCGAGTGTAACCGCGCCGATGCGCGTAAACATGAAGCGTACCATGCCTGGGTCGACGCTCGAACGCGCAAGGCGAGTGACGTTGGTCAGAGGAAGAAAGCCTACAACAGGGCTGCCAAGTCCTGCAAGAAAGTGTTGCGAAGGGCTCGGTTCGACCACATTAGCCGGATAGGGATAAAACTTGCTTCCTACCCAGCAGGTAGTAAGGCGTTCTGGTCCCTGGCTAAATCGGTTGAATCGAACTTCTGCCGTCCCTCACTACCACCACTGCTGAAACCCGATGGGTCGCTGGCCCACTCCGCTGAGGAGAAAGCAAACTTGTTTGCCTCTCTTTTTGCGGAATCTTCGCGACTGAATCCTGGTGGCGCACGCCCCCCTCCTTCTCCTGATGGATGCGGAACGAGTATGTCGGACATTCGCATCCATCAAAAGGACGTACGTAGGGTGCTGCGCAACCTCGATGTGAATAAAGCTAGCGGACCCGACGGTATACCAGCAATTGTTCTCAGAACCTGTGCGCCTGAATTGTCTCCGATCTTGACACGCCTGTTTCGCCTTTCTTATCAGACTGGAAAAGTGCCGAATGCATGGAAGCAAGCCAACGTACAGCCCGTGCCCAAAAAGGGCAGTCGTGCTGACCCGGCCAACTACAGACCCATCTCTGTAACGTCCATACTCTGTAAGAGTATGGAACGCGTACTTAATAGTAAGCTCCTGGCATACCTAGAAGCCAACGACATCCTTAGCGACCGCCAATACGGCTTCCGCCGAAATCGGTCCACTGGGGATCTTCTAGCGTATGCCATTCACATCTGGAGTGAGGCCATCGAGAGACATGGGGAAGCGCTTGCCGTCTCCCTCGACATCTCGAAGGCTTTTGATAGGGTCTGGCACGAAAGCCTTATTGGTAAGCTTCCTTCATTCGGTCTGCCCGGTGGTCTGTGTGACTGGATTGCAGACTTTCTGAGGGGTCGGTCCATTCGAGTAGTTATCGATGGCTGCTCTTCGGACCTATTGGATATTAATGCCGGGGTCCCTCAGGGGTCGGTACTCTCCGCGACATTGTTCTTGCTGCACATAAATGATCTGCTAAAACCCGGCACCTTTGGGTATGCAGATGACAGCACTGTTGCTGAGAGATACTTGTCCAACGCACGAGCCACTGGGCCTCAGGTCCGGTCTCTCCGTGAGGCCATGGTGGAGCGCTTGAGCTTGTCCTTGGAAGCAGTCTCCGAATGGGGCGATGCCAATCTGGTCAAGTTCAATGCCGCAAAAACACAGGCGTGTCTCTTCTCCGCGAAAAAGAGCCAATTTCACCCGGCTCCATCTTTCCGAGGTGTAACCGTACCGATAACGGACCATCTTGAGCTTCTTGGCGTAACGTTGACATCGACACTCAATTTTGGCCCATACATTGAGGCAAAGGCTCAACTGGCTGCCAAAAAGTTGGGGATCCTTACGAAGGTGGGACGGTACTCCACGCCAGAGCAGCTGCTTAAGTTGTATCAAGCGCAAGTTCGATCTTGCATGGAATACTGTTCTCATCTCTGGGACGGATCTGCCAAATACCAGCTTGATGCACTAGAGTCGATCGAAAAACGGGCCAAGAGGCTCATCGGCAATGAGGCATTAGTCGAGTCAAAGCTCCAAAGCCTTGAACATCGTCGTCGAGTTGCCAGCTTGTCGGTTTTTTATCGGTTGCATTTCGGGGAGTGTGCGATGGAATTGCATGATCTAATTCCGCCTAGCCCGTTTCATCATCGAACTACAAGACGTACGGCGATGCGCCATCGGTACATGGTGGACATCCCACCCATACGCACTAAACGTTTTGGAAATACTTTCATTATGCGTACAGCTAAGGAGTGGAATTCCCTGCCGGAGTCTGTGTTTCCAGATAGCTACAACCTCGGGGTCTTTAAGTCAAGAGTGAATAGGTTACTTCTAGGCAAGCGTGTTACACCGTCGACCACATCATCGCTTACCATCAGGTGAGATAGTGGTCAAGCGCGAGCCTATCTAAAATAAAAAAAAAAAAAAAAAATAAAAATATTTATTGACTCTTTACATACAAGCTGGAGTACAGCCTGTGTGTAAAGAGTGCGCAGATTACTAATTCTTTAGTCAATTAGTGAAATGAAACATTACATTAACTTTCTTGAGTTACGTGCAACATTCTAAAGTCTAAAGTTAAAAAATATATAAAATTTACACGTTCTTCTTAGAAAAGACAATACGACTGCCAATGCACATATCAACAAAATGCTTGGCACACTATACCCTATTTTAATGATATACCTACCTAAGGCAATCGTGCGAACAAAAAGGTATATATATTTACACATATATGTATAAAATATAAAGATGACACCGATGCAGACTAAGCTTCTAGGTATATTAATGTTAATATTGAATGCTACTAACTAGAATTCTCGTATAATTCTCGATGATTTAGATTTATTAACACAGAATTCGGATAACCTTTAATTTATTTGTTTGCATCGTGCCGTAGCAAATAAATATGCAGAATATTTATAATGGAAAGATGACCCAGACGCCTATAATTATATACACGCCTTTACAATACCGTGTAATAAATATTTTGTTTTAATGCTTTTCCACGTTTTGCTCTTATCATAAGATGCCTAAAGATGATAATCTACGACAAAGCAACTGGCATAAGTATCGTTCTATTATTGGCCCAGTCAACCATAATTCCTCTAGTTAAAAACTCTTTGTTTCTGAGATAATGTTTCTCAAACCTAGTGGGAATATTTTTTTTTTATCTCTTTTCAGGGAACCACATCTTACGTGGAAAAACTTACCCTGGCTTGGGCTATATTGTCAGGGAATCGTGCGAAGGGCAAAAATGTATCTTTATTTTTTTGTTTTTCGTACCGAAGCAATAGACGATATAGTGTTTTTTTTTGTCTAGTAATGACATTATACAACCAGAAGCATGTACAATGTCACCCTTAAGGTGGTTTTGTTTAATTAATAATGTTGATCACTTAAATATGTATCTCAATTTCATTTATCCAAATATTTATATTGAAGCATTTAAGAAAGGTGCAAGCAGGTGTTATGGGACACAAAATTCTTTTCACTCTGTATTAAAATTAATCTTACCAAATATTCAAATGGAAAATGATTGCATTTGTAGATTCGTTACGGGTGTTTTTAAAATTAAGCCTACTTTCCCTAAGTTTATTACTTGGAACCGTAATCTAATTTTAGATTATCTTCTTCTCCAAGAAGAAGGACCTGTCTAATTTATGTTTCCAAAAAAGCTCTAAACCTTGCTCGTACGAGTATTGTCCACTGGACAAGGGATGCAAACGTTGTCATTGGTCAATATTGATGATGTTCAAGTAATAGAAACAGGAACAATGTTACAATTAACGAAAATATGATTCTTTTTTTATCTTCTTCTAAAAGAGAAAGATATAATTAAAACTTCTGCAACGATCAGTAAAAACCTTTACTTGATTTTATCTTTATATAATGGTAAACATTAACAATCAATATTTCCAACAAAACCCTAATTTCTTAAATAGAAAATTTTGCCTATTTAGGAACACTTAACTCTGATAAGTTATTTGAATTGATTTTTCAAAGCTAAGAATTTTTTTTTTTCTCCTTGAAGCCCATTCACAACCTGTACCTACCAGTTGAGTCCATCAGACGCTGACTCAAACAAACTCTTAGTGATAATGGCGCAGATGTGATTACGTTTACTGCCTCCAGCATGCATCCACGTCAGTAGCGTATGATGTCTGTCTTCTTGCAACTTTCTTGCCTCGTCCATTTACCTTTGTCCAACTTCCCGACGAGTCATCCTCCCTATCCCTTTTTCTCCCCAAATTATCATCATATCATAAGGTCATGTTGATACCTCCTAAGCTTCCCATCTCTTGTTGAGTAGGAACCTCCATATCCAAATGAGTAATATCATCTAAGTCCTTTCTTTGTGTATCACTACATTCATCTAGCACGCAATTAATTGGGTAGCTCATACTTTTAAAGAACGAATGGCCTGATGGCCGGCCGTGGCGGCAACGAGTTTCCGTTATAAGTTTTGAGTTTCAGTTCTAAGTATGGGGAACACCCAATTTTTTAATTTTCTGTTTTTGTGTGCAAATCTTAATGCGGTTCACAGAATACATCTACTTACCAAGATTCAATAGCATAGTTCTTACAGTTTCGGAAAAAAGTGGCTGTGACATACGGACGGACAGACAGACATGACGAATCCATAAGGGTTCCGTTTTTGCCATTTGGCTACGGAACCCTAAAAAAGCGTGGGGTGCTTTTTAAGATATTTTCTAAATGACTCTACTTTTACCAATTTCTGTCTATAAAATATTATAACAATTGACAAGGAACCGATCACTGTTCCGAACTTTTTTTGTTCGATTTTATTTTACCGAAAACCGTTGACCGATGTCTTTTTTGCTATATGCATTATTAGACTTTTTTTAAGATCATCGAAGTATCATGCGTCATATGTATTATTTTACCGAACTACATTTTGCCGATTTACAAAACAACTTTTTTTTTTTGCCGAAGCCAAAAGATGAACTATTTATTTGCCAAATTTTCACAAAACCGAAACAACATTTTACGGAATATTATTTGGTCACAAATATATAGGCGGTTATTTGGTAGCATTTTAAATTTAAAAAAAAAAAAAACAGTGTCATAAAAAGTCAATGTTGTTCTATACAATTTTGTGACAGAAACGAATCGCTGCAAAACCGACTTCACGCAGTCTTTTCTGTGTTTACGTATTTATTTTAAATTTTCATGCAAATGATTTATTAATAAGTGTCATGCATTAGACATTTTATTCATTAATTATTTCAACGAATTAGTCCAAGAGCGAGCAAAGCGTTTAAGTTAGTTGAGGTTACTTTAGCGGCCTATAGTAACCTAACATGAAGGAGATGGCGGGCGCTGATCGTTGGCTGGGCGATGATTAATTATTTCAGCGAATTAGTCTTAGAGAACACTAACCTATCCTTGTCGGGGTGCCCTAAATTCCCGAGCTCGCTTGCAGACAGAAATAGGAGCCACGCTGCGTGTCGAGAATTTTTTTTTTCAAGTGTCTGTATTAAACATTTTAGTGTTTATTCAGTGTTTTAGTGTTAAGCATTTTATTAGTCAATTATTATGCGTATATAAATTATGTTTTAATATCACTATGCGTAAATACATTTATGCTGTAGAATGTTATGCTCAAACATTATTATGATTAGAGAAATTATGCTTAATAAAGTTATGCGTAAGCTGTTTTGCGTAAATAATTTTATGCGTAAATATAAGTATGCTATGTTACAGTATGCACTATTCTTAATTTAAATTTATTGAAAATGATTTTCTACATTTTAGTTTGGTTTTCGTGTTTTTTAGTTTTTTTAAAACGCTTTTATTAGCTTGGTATGTATCTATGTATCAATGTAACGAAATCTTTGAACGTGATTTTCACCCACTTCAAAACGTCGGATTAATTTGAAACTTTGCACACCTATCAAGGACCGATGACAATGCAATAATTTAGTCAAAAACAAAGTACTTTTGAAAGTCAAACAAAAATTAAAATTTACAGGTAATAAAAGTTGATTTTACCGTGCGCGTTTAAATTGTTTGTACCATTATCCTTACCAAGATCTTCAGGATTAGCGACTTTTTAGTTCAATTTACTATTAAGGGTACACTAGTCGACGGCACGAACTATTTTGTGCGCGGGGTTAAAATGCATTTTATATCAACCAACAACACGTGCGGAAGAGATAGATGCTGTGATGAGCAGTAGGAAGCTAGTTCGCGTACGAATACACACTTTTGCAAATTTTTAGCGAAATGGATAATGATTTAGGACGAAACCGAGCGCCCGAAATTTTATAAACAGACCTTTGGCAGTCTAGATATCATGAAAAAACTACTAAATCTATCTGTTCAAAATAAAATTATATGCATTGTTGAACTACTAATCTATCCGTGCATGGAGGCCGTTTTACAATTTTCCGTCTTCTTATGGTATTTATTTGCGCCCAAAAATGCGATAAAATTAGTGTCGAAATGTGGAACTTTCGACGCTTATAACTTTCAAATATTTTCTTTTTTTACTTTTTCGCTTCCATACAGGGCTAGATAATGATGAGACAAATTGATATCACTTTTTATTTTGAACGTACATCGTCAAACAGTGGAATAATCCCTAGACTACATTTGTATGGAAAAAAAAATCGACTAGTGTAACCTTAAAGCGTGTTTTTTAGTTTTTAGAACTACAATTTATTTAAACTATTATTTATTTTTTACTTTTGTTTCAATCACTAATCCTGAAGATCCTGGTGAGGATAATGAGGGAAACTATTTAAATTATTGTTACTGTCATTAGTAGGTATTTGTTAAGTTACGTTATAGAAGTAAATAAATACCAGCTAGGGTAGCCAACTGAAATACATATATTGATGCCGAATATTCAATGTAACAAGCGATTATGTAATTTTTCGATGATGATGCAGTTTTGAGAAACCCACTGACAACTGAGGGCTAGTTAAGTTGTGAGAAAATGTCATTATTCACTCTCAACAAATTTCGCCAGAGCGGGAGGGAATGTTAAGGTTGCCCTAAGAACCGATAATAGTTGCTTTTTAGTATGTTTTCACATCCCTATTGCCCTCCAAATTCATCCTTGGCCTCATCACTATTTTACAGGCGCGCGCTACAAAGTCAAAGTCAAAGTCAAAGCACTTTATTTCAAGTAGGCCAGTTACAGGCACTTTTGAATTGTCAAAAGACAAAATAAAATATTACAAAATTATGGTGCTACAGTCCCAGTCACAAGACATAATAACTGTGAAAGTACCGTAGATGCCCATTCCAAGGCGTAGATCTCTATGGAGAAGAACGGGCAAGAAACGCCATGGACACTCTTTTTCAATTAGGTAATTATTACAAATCATTTGTTACATCATTCATGTTGAGATTACACATTATGTGAGAACGATGTAGAAAGTTAAAAGTGTCCATAGTAAATATAAAAAGACAATTCAGAAATAAAATTAGAATCAATTAAAATAAACCATGGCAGCTAAGAGATGACCAGTCCCAACCGACAGCGCCCGTTCACGAACATGACACATGTATCAGCACCATTCAGCTCAACCATTTTGAAGGGAGCTAAATGATCCGACACACGCGCCACCATCGGCGAGACATTTGAGTGGGCATGACATACTCTCAACCACCGGAGTCATTCAAGTCAATAGAAGACGTAGGTATCTAGACAATGATAGCTCTGAAGTACATGGTACTCACACAATGCTGGCTATACTGCTATATAATACTAGAAAGATTAACTCTATATAATGCAAAGATGTAGTAGCAATCTTCATCAGCTCCGACAATAACAGTAAACGATACCTACGACAGTCTTACCAAAAAATAAAATTTAAAAAATACACATAAAAACGAAATTAAAAAATAATAATATTTAACCTGACAGCAAGCTAATTTTGGTAAAAAGAACACGAACATTGTCTTGAGTTCAACACAGCGACCAACTATGCTTATCATCTAAATAATCATTAATAGAATAGTATGCCTTAGAACAGAGATTAGCTTTTACCTTTGCTTTAAACGCGTTAAATGGCAAATCTAGAAAAGAAGACGGTAACTTGTTGTAAAAAGTTATACCAACCCCAACGAATGAACTATGCACCTTATGAAGTCGATGAAAGGGAGCTCGTAATTTGTCCTTGTTTCTGGTGTTAAAGTTGTGAATATCACTATTGTTACTGTACAAATGAATGTTCTGCCTAATATATAAAATGTTGGCGAATATGTACTGTGAAGCCGCTGTGAGAATACCAATCTCTTTAAAAAAATCTCTTAGAGAATCACGCGCACCTAATTGGTAAATGGCACGAACAGCTCGTTTTTGAAGCACAAATATATTTTGAATATCAGCGGCTCTGCCCCACAGTAGAATACCGTAGGACATGATACTGTGAAAATAACTAAAGTAGACCAACCTTGCTGTATCAACGTCAGTGTATTGTCTAACCTTTCTGACGGCGTAGGCGGCCGAGCTAAGCCTACCCGCTAGGCTTGATATATGTGGCCCCCATTGAATTTTTGAGTCTACTGTTATACCCAGAAACACAGCTGAATCAACAGTTTCGAGCTTCTCATTGCCGAGCACAATGTTGGGACCCAGATTTCTAACATTGGGCAAAGCGAACTTTATGCATTTAGTCTTCTTGGCATTAAGAACAAGATTATTTGTTGTGAACCAATCTGTGACCATTGATAGTGCGTTATAATTCACGTCATCAAAAACTTGTCTATTCCTATCTACTTTAAAGATCAGAGAAGTATCATCTGCAAACAGTACAACGTCGCAAATATCCTTTAAATAGAATGGCAGATCGTTAATATAAACCAGGAATAAAAACGGACCCAGTATTGAGCCCTGAGGTACACCCAGCTCAACAGGTAACCTGGAAGATTTAGCGCCATTAACGTCTACGCTATCTGACGAATGAAAAAGACTCGTTCGAACTACAAACCGTCACCAGCCGGGCAGCCGCCCAAGTGCCGAGCTCCGTGAAGTAAATCATACAAATATGTAACAAGTGAAAGTGTAACAAATTAAATCCTCATCAATCAATAAAGGGATGCTCCAATCTGCAAGAACTAAAACATCACACCAAGTTTCCAGAGGCATGGTATTGGGAGCAAAAACCGGCAAGGACTTACATGTTAAGTGTCGCCGTATGTACCCTCCATTCCTCACCAACCTTCCTAGCCATTTTACTGTGGACATACTACAGTCCTATCAAAGGGATTACTTTTACACTTGTAAATAGTATCATCATCATATCAGCCGAAAGACGTCCACTGCTGGCCATAGGCCTCCCCCAAGCTTCGCCACATTGACCGATCCCGTGCGTCTCGCACCCAGCGGATCCCCGCAACCTTCACTAGGTCATCAGTCCACCTGGTGCGAGACCTTCCAACGCAACGTCTTCCGGTTCGCGGTCGCCAGTCCAGAACTTTTCGGCCCCATCGGCCATCTGTTCTGCGAGCAATGTGCCCTGCCCACTGCCACTTAAGTTTATAGTATATAGTATGTATATATATGGTATGTAGTGTGTATATAGTATGTGGTATGTTATTCATTAGTCTTATTTTTTGTTAAATTATAAATAAACATGTATTTTTTTTTAAAAACGTTGAATAAATAAATCATTATGGTTGCAAGTCAATTGTATTATTAAAATTATCTAAAAAAGAGAACTAACCATATGTGGAAATTCCCATCTTTCTGCATTTCGACCTCCAGCTGGACGAACAAAACTCCAACCAAAATTATGGCATTTCGCTTTTTCATGCCATCCCTTCGAGATTGATGTAACTTTACTGTGTCCTCGACAGCGATATGGCAGTTTTTTAAAATATTCATTACATTCTGAAAAAAAAAAACAAAGAGCTTTATAAAGAAAAATGTAATTTTAAGTGGAGCCATTAAGACAACAATTTCTTCTTTTTCTATAATGAAAAAAAAATACTGAAAAATATAAGGATTATTAGAGTTTCTTTCGTCAAATGGACACAAATGACCAAAAAACCCGACAGCTTAAGAAGTGTTCTATAAAGCCGAAAACAAGATGAAAATTATTGTTCGCGACGGTGCATCACGCCGCATATGTTAACGTATATATGAACGTTATAGCTTATGTACTAATGTCATACATAATATACTTAGATACGTCTGCTCACCCCTCCGCACCATGTCATACTAAATAAATGCCGGATGGCGCGGTCATATTTATTGACTCGTGAAGTTTCGTTCGCATTTTTGGGGAACTAAGATAAGGTTTTTAAGGTTTATCAGTAAGTGATAGGGTGCTGTAGTGCAAGCTTAGCAAATTAGAAGCATCAATATCCATACTTATTGCAGTTATCATAGTAAAAACCTAAATTCATGATCGACAGAGACGTGCGGCTCGCACGGCCGTTTAGTTCCAAATGCGCCGCTCGGGGGCAGCAGCGTATATTTATATAGAATGCGCGCTAGAAGAAATTTGATACAAATTATGTACTAGCGTTATGTGTTAAATATTTAGGTAATCTATGTAGTAGTTTAGATAAATAAAACTGTTTAATTATCGTCCTGAAACCCTCAAAAAAGCAGGGTCGTTTGTAGGGATGCGCTCACGTGCCAAATCGTATTATTTACCTAACACACATTAGTATATTAGGACACATAATCCAGGTGTCCTACCCTGGGGCTGTGACTGAAAAAGAATACATAATAACGGTGCATAGCCAGGGATAATAGAATTTCACCCTAGAAAGGTGAATACACACACATTTCCCTCAGGTAAATACTAAGAAAATCTAGTGCTTTTAGGCAGCCTAGACTTCTGCCTAAGCCCTATAACTAAGTGGCGCTTGTGTAATTCTAGTACATAAACTCTGTTTGCTTGAGATAATGTGCTTGTATGAACCACAATAGACATTTCTATGCGTCAGTCAGCAGGCTCACCGCCTTCAGACACACCTGGTGCCTGAAGGGTTGCTGATATGCCGTCAGAGGCATTACCTTCGGCAGCCTGCGGACAGGCAACGTGTGATGACTGGATCCAGGCGCCTGGATCCAGTCATCACACGTTGCCAATATGTGGCTTGCTTGATGACACAGGCTCACTAAAGCTGTGGAAAACATATGCGTTTTCCTATTTCGGCCGCTTCCCGGCACCTAAAGTACCAGAAGGGCTGGTGGTACACCCACCAGGGTACCACCATACGATAGCCCAATTCTCTGGCCCCCCATCCGCATTTCTTCAAGGAGCCTGGCTCTGGCGGTTGGAGAGATAACCTTGTTGAAAGACTACAGGGTTCCATGGCTTTCTTGTTGCAACAACCACATAAGGGTGAATTCTACTTCGAGGGTTGGGGCTACACCCACCAGCGTAATACCATGGGGTAGCTTGTCGCGAAAGCTACCGGATGGTGCTAAGTGAGTGGGGATCCCTCGGCGAGTTTGAGCAGGACTTAGCCTTTTATGTAGAAAATTAGTACTTTTCGTCGAGTCTGACACTTCCAGACGGCTGAGCGCCTGGAAGATGTAGATACAGGTATAGAAGTGGTGTGACTCTATAGCCTTATAGAAGGGCTTCGAGACCCGTATAGTGTTTTATTGTAAAATTTAGAAGATAGTAGCCTTTAAGTCCCAAAATCGACGGAAATTCCTCTCATTCCTCATTCTTCCTGGAGAATCTCTTCAGGGGTACCAGATAGGAACCTGGTCAAAGGTTCGTTGGAAAGGCCATTCTGGGGCGCATCCAACGAGGTATCACACTTTGTGATCCCTTCAGGGAAATGGGAGGTTTTGTCGGTTTTTAGCTAAGAGCTAGGGTAAAAAATGTTTGTAAATAAAGATCGGCGCGTGCGCAAATTCGAGGCGCTCGTTACGGTAAAGTTTGGTGGTTGAATAGTACGCATGCGCGGCGTTCATTTTGTAGCCTTTTTTTAAACAAGTCAAAATCCACGCAGCTTTGCGTAACGAAGACCTCGAAAAACATCGCAGAACGTTAAGAAGAATAAAGTCTTTCATTTCCTGGACATCAGACCTTCACCTACGAACACCTAGCGGCTCTCAACTGACTCCTGGGTTCCTGAATTTCCAAAGACAACTGAACTTTGGTACAAGGGGCATCAACGCGCTTAGAGCAGGAGCCTTACAACCGCCCGAATTCTACCATAACTTAAGCGATCACGTCCGCCCCGTACAATTATATTGTGCAGTCGGAGGATACATAATCGCGAGATGACTAACCAAAACCACAATATAGAAAGTATACAGAAAGACCACTCCCGCCGTCCTCGACAATTGTTACCAAAACTTGCCAGCGTCACTAGGGTTGCTACTATATTGATTCTAAATGAAAAAACCGGCCAAGTGCGTGTCGGACTCGCGCACCGAGGGTACCGTACAAATAGCTACATTCACCAAAATAGCTAACATTATACTGAAGTTCATAAACAATCCGAATATTGCTCTTACGAAAATATAAAATGATTTGAGGAATAAAATTAACATTGCCGTTGCAAAACTGTTGTCCCCATACATCGATATAAATCCCGGTCAGTTTACCAATTGCTAATAAGTTAATAGGTAACCTTTTTTAAGGTTCCGAAGTCAACAAGGAACCCTTTAGTTTCACTCTGTCCGTCTGACCGTCCGCAGCTCAGCTCAGAGAATCTAAGTACTAGAAAACTATAATTTGGCATGGATATAAATAATAATAATTATATATATTAATATTTCCAACAAAGTGGTAAAATAAAATCATGAAAAAAAAAATTTTTTGGGGTGCCTCCTATAGACATAAAGTGGGGATGACTTTTTTTTATCGCCGTTTAGTAATCTAAAGTCAAATTAGGTTCGATTGACAAGCAAATTACTTATTTTCTTTTGTCGATATCCATCTAAAAGGTCAATATTCGACCCGACTACATCACTAATTGAGTAGCATAAAACTTTGCAGAACAGAATAGTGAATACCGCAGATTAAAGGTATAATACATACGATTTTTTTCTTATTCCGAAAGAGAAATAAACAAGGAGCGTGAGCGCAAGGATCCAGGAACGAACCCTACCGTTCCCCGTGGCTGAACACGCGCTCGTATCGGCTCCTTTCGCAATTCGCACCCGCGGTGGTACTCAAATAGATCATATTTTTCTAACTTCAGTTGCGAAGTTGGATTTTATAACTCTTTCTTCAGTTACCAGTTAGTCCTTCTTCAGTAAATCAAGAGTGAATAGGTTACTTCTAGGCAAGCGTGCTTCACCGTAGACCACATCATCGCTTACCATCAGGCGAGATAGTGGTCAAACGCGAGCATATAGTTTTAAAAAAACATCATTCTATGTGGGCTCGTTTTTAGACATTGTGTGCCGCTGAAACCGTTTTAATGTTCATGTAACAACAACAAAACCCTCTCCTTAGTCCGCATTATTATGCAACTTCGGAACCCTATTACTGCGCGTGGCCCGACACGCACTAGGCCGGTTTTTTTTAATTTAATTTATTCCTTTATTTGTGCTTTAAGGCATTTACTTCTTGCCATATTTAATAATTCTGGGATTTCTGGGTCAGCGAGAAGTACTCTATAGGTTTTGATTCCCTTGCGATTCGTCAAATTTGCGGCATAAACAGCGATATCTTTTGATCCGTTGATCTAGAAGACTGATTTATTCACAGCTTCAAGGAATTGCAGCCTTGAGTTTTTGTTTTTGTATGTTTTTTTACTTCATAACGCACAAACGGCTGCTGGCAAACGCTTAGCTGGGCAGCGTTCGGGAAGATAAAATTTACGACATATAGCGCCAACGGCAACGGTGTCGTCAGCTTTGATTAGACTATTCCCCGTTATGAATTTAATTATAATTAAAATAAACATAAAATTACATAACTGTGATTTAACTTACTGTTGTCAGCAATCGAGTGTCCTTTATGACCCAATACTCCATTTGGTCCAACGAAGAATTCTCTCAAAGCGTGAACACTAAAATATAATTATCGAATCAATACTCCCAGGGATTAAGTGCCTCAAAACATTCAAGTTTCATAACAACAATTTTATCAAAAATTTTAATCTAGATCACACTTCCAGATAAGGATATTATGGTTCTAAACAGCAGTCTTGCAGACGGAGTGGCGGCACGACTAGCCCAGCGGGCAGTCATAGCGGAGACTATCCATCGGCGCCGGGGATATTGTAGTACACAAATGTGTGCGCAAACACAGATTTACTCTACGTTTCCTTAATCTCATAGTCCGATGGGGCTGCCTTATAGTTGTATCGGAGAGAGATCAGGCGGTAGGCCAACAGCTTAAGAAGTTACAACGACGCGCAACGACAGTCGCTAACGACCTTGAGGGGACAAAACGCGCAATCACACCTGCGCGACCCAAAATTCATTATATTTTTTTACTTTCTATATTATTCTATGACTTTAAAAAAATGCTTTAAACTGTCTTTGAGATGGTGACAATTTCATTAAAATGCAACCGGCGGTTTTGGTGCGATTTTCGTTATTTGGTCCGTGTTAGACATAACTTTACAAATTAATTACACTATATTGTAGGAATAAAACTCACAAATTTTCTTATATTAATAAAATGGTCTTATGTTACATATATTTTTTTCAAATAATTACGGCCGTTTAAACGTGATTCTCATTTTAAATCAGCTGCTCAGGGGTATCTGCGCTTTTCGAGGCACGGGGCTGTCTCACTGTCAACTTCCAAGCTCCGGACTGCTACTGAGGCATACCTAATGGAAAAACCCAATATCACTTAGCCCGATTTGGGTTCGAACCCGGGACAGCAGTCGCAATTGCACTTCATCATCATCATATCAGCCGAAAGACGTCCACTGCTTGACATAGGCCTCCCCCAAGCGTTGCCACATTGACCGGTCCCATGCGTCTCGTAACACGCGGATCCCCGCAACCTTAACCTAACCTAACCTGCCGCAGCGTACGTATGTGGTCTACGGTGCTGAAGCCTTTACGGAATCCGGCTTGTTTGGGAGGCTGGAAATCGTCAAATATGCCCGCGAGACGATTCGTGATGTGTCGTCAAAACAGCTTGTAGACATGGCTAAGAAGTGCGAAGAAGAAGAGTACCACCACACCCCTGCACCATGCCTGTGGCGTTTTCCCCTCGAGTATGACGGAATCAAACAGCTTCTAGTTGACGCGCCCATAGATTCTCTTGATCTCCCTTAGAAGCTCCGGTTTGGTGGACACGATCCTGCCATCATCAGTCTTCAGTTTCTTGAACATCGGCGCCAAGTTGCCAGCCTGTCGGTTTTTTATCGGTTACATTTCGTGTGTGCGTTGGGATTGCATGAACTGATTCCTCCTAGCCCTTTCCATCATCGGACTACAAGACGTACGGCGATGTGTCATCGGTACATGGTGGACATCACACCCACACGCACCAAACGTTTTGGGAATACTTTAATTATTCGTACAGCTAAGGAGTGGCATTCCCTGCCGGAGTCTGTATTTCCTGAGACCTACAAACTGGGAGTCTTTAAGTCAAGAGTGAATAGGTTTCTTCTAGGTAAGCGAGCTACATTGTCGACCACATCATCACTTACCATCAGGTGAGATAGTGGTCAAGCGCGAGCCTATCAATAATAAAAAATAAAGTCTCTGCCCAATAGACAGATCTCTTGCAAAGACCCTGAAACTCTTGTTTCGCTCAATCGCGTCTTTAATACGTTCGGTATTAAAGCGGTGGAGGTCGCTTTTCAAGGACTTTGAGATCCGACTATTTAGCTGCCGGTATTTCAACGCATCGTCTGGAGACTGCAGGATCATCTCACGCCTCTCCTTCATGACTTTCATGAGCTGAGATAGTAGGTTGTACCTAGTGGCCAGGTGCCTGATGTAAAAATAAAAAAATATATATGCTTACGTGAGTTCATCCGAAATGTTACAGTCAGTACAGCAGACTACAGGCTCAGTATCCTTGTATGAACAGATATCTGGTAATTCTGGTAAATCGTACATCTCATAGTCATAGCCCGCATTTCTCTGGAAAAAAAGGAATTTGAAACAGTCATAGCATTGAAACTTACGTCAAATTTTGATCCCCTACTTTATAAGTTTCACCTTGTCACATACAGACACGCACAGACAGTCACACACTCTCGGGCAAGTAAGTGCTCACGCCTGTTGCCCGTCACGGGCGCTGGGTTGAGGAATTATATTGCACGCACGGACACAACACTTTCCAAAGACACACATGCCACATCTCCTTTTGTTTTTATATATCTCTTCCTCTCAATTTGGCACTTTCACATTGTTGTAGTACGTAAGTGCACCATAATATTGTAAAGTAAAGGGTGTGAGCCAGGAGATCTGTCATACAGGTCTCGAACCTAGTAACTAACTCCAGACTCCAGCTCTCACAAAGGTTTGAATCTTCTGTAACTTAGATACTATTTACTGAAAATATACCTTTTTGAGAGAAATAAACTTATATTATATTCTATTCTATTCCATTCCTTTCCATTCTATTCTATTTACAACCCGAATCTCTTCAAAGTTAGAGTGAACAGGCTACTTCTGGGTAAGCTCACTCCATCGTCGACTTTGTCTCTGTCACCTCTGACCTAGACTAGAGTCAAGAGCAAACCCATATCAAATAAAAAAAAAAAAAAAAAAAAAAATCCTACGGTGCTCACTGATACATTTAGAAATATTGTGCAAAATTGTATGCCAGTCCTAGTGTAACGGACGCATGACTGTGTACGTTGCATGGTGATTTTGTAGCAGAAGGACGTTTCCCACGGTAGACCTTTAACGGTTGTTTAAGGCATACATGTGTTTGGGCCTTTTTAACGAGTTTATCAATGATGCATTATTGTCGGCGTTTTGTAAAAATAAAGTGACAATCAATGTTTAATGGCTTCAGAACGGTGAACGCCTTGTTTGTCATAGACCTGTTGTCAAAGATGCCGCTTTGTAAAAATAAGCAACAATAAATGCTTATTGTCTTCAGAACATTGTTGTATCCCAAAACACATTATGTAATTACCGGGGTTCGGCGTGAGAAAATAGGATATCCCGTTAACATTATCTGTAAATTTCTCTTTTTCGTGTTACTAAAAATCCCACGTGGATGTTTAAAATATAATTGATGTAGGCACCATGTGAGTTTTAAAGTAAGACTACGTACACTTATAATACATATAAGAACTAGAGAAAACGTAGATAATTAGGTAAGATTATGCATGTTTTGATAGCTCATAAGTAGGGAGGAATCTAGGTTAGATAAGATTTTTGTGTTGACATTTTTACAGCTTTATATGTTTCCTAGTTAGAATTAAGTATGTAGATTACGGAAATGTATAATTTGTGTAGTTTTAAGTAAGATAAGTTTGATAATAACGGCATTTCTATGGCGCCATACCAGAGCGCCATTGAGAGAGAGGGGCGCTATTGTTCGCGCCTAGCGGTTTTAGTATAAAGGTCGGACCACTTGGAGGCTGAGACTCGACACTCTTCGCCAGCCGTCGCCCTGCGCGGTCGTCTCGCTGCCCGCTGCCGCTCCGCTCGCCCCACCGCTGCGAGCCCCCACTCATCGCTCCGTCTCGCTCCTGCGTGACGTCACTGCGGCCGACGCGCCTCGCGCTCGCCGCCGCACCGCTGCGCGCCCAGCGCCCCGGCCCCCGCCTCGTCTCGCTCCTGCGTGACGTCACTGCGGCCGACGCGCCCCCCGCACGCCGCCTCCCCGCTGCGCGCTCCGCGCCGCGGCATTTTCAAATCCACCTCTTGTGGTCCTTGGCGGATACCTAACGGTGTTAACTAACCCAAGGGGGTGTCGACCCAAGCACCCGCTAAGCCCCTTCAGGGCACGGCAGTTATTGGATTCGGGAGCAGGATCGTTGGCCTTGGTAGATAGCCTAGTCAACCCCTGCTTCGTTCCACAGCTCACACCTGGCACGGTCGGGTGTTTCTACCCCGACGTGCCAGACTTTTGGTACACAAGTGGTGGGTGGCCCACCTTCGGTGGGTTTACCGGTACCGTAGGACCCTGTCACCCAATAAGATTGGTGCAGGAAGACTAGCTTAGGGCTCACCAAGGTACTCACCTCCCAGTCTCACCCGGCTGGGAGGGTAGGATTTACACACCCCCGGGCCCATCCACCCGGGGAAGATTACCCCTTGCCGGCTTCACCGGATTTATTTCCCTCGACAATGTCGTTCGCGGCAGTTGTCGACCTACTGCAGGAGATTCTCCTGTCAGACCCAAAATTGAGAAAGAAGTATGGGGCAGCCTTCAAAGCTGCAGCCACCCATCCCAACGCTACCACTTCGGCCCAAATAGAGGCACCCATCAGGGCTTTCAAGCCCTTCCCGGACCAGGACACTCCGAGGTCGCCCTCACCCAAAGCAAAGCCTAGGCAAGAGCCTAGATCCCCCACCCTCTCTCAGGCCGAAGAGCCTAATTCACGCCCAATCTCCCCTAACTCACGCCCTGCCTCCCCCATGGAGGACTCTCCCATCCCCGCTAACGAAGAGCGGGACCCTACCCCTCCCCCCACCTCCTCAGACGAGGACGACTTTCAAGTCGTCGGTGGTAAGAGGAGGAAGAATAAGGCCCCGGCCCAGGCCTCAAAACCCAAGGCCAAAAAGACGGTGATAGTCGCAACCCCGTTTGCGTCACCTGTCGGCTCCCCCTGCCCCTCCCCCGAGCCGTCTATTCCGGACGACCTACCCGCCCCCAATAACGCTTCCCAGCGTTCTAGCCGCCCCCCGAGCCCGATGGTAACAGCTCCCGCTGCTACCACCAGGAAGCTCCCCCCTCCTCCGCCCATTTACCTTCAAGACAAAGGGAAATGGAACACGGTATCCAACGCTTGTACTGAGCGTAGAATCAGTTACAGTAAAGCTACTGCCTGCCAGCAAGGCATTAAAATCCTAGTCCCCACATCCCGGGATTTCCGCGAGCTAACTCGCCTCCTTAAAGACAGGAACATTTCGTTCCATACGTACTCGCTCCCAGAGGAACGTGCAATCCGTGTGGTGATCCGCCGAATCCCTAAGGAGATCCCCACAGAAGAAGTCCGATTGGACTTAATAGCCCAAAATGTCCCGGTAATAGAAGTCCACCGATTGCACAAGGCAAGAGGTGGCAAGCAATACGACATGGTCATGGTCGCCTGTACCCCTACAGAGGGACTTAACCCCATATTCAGGGTAAAAACGGTGTGCTCCCTGTCGGGCATTACCATAGAAAAACCCTACCGCCCGCATCTCGTTGGTCAGTGCCATAACTGCCAACTGTATGGCCACTCCCAGGCCAATTGTTTCGCCACCCCCAGGTGCGTAAAGTGCACAGGCGATCACAGCACAAAAAACTGCCCCCGCCCCAAAGACCGCACAGAATGTACGGAGCCTCCCAGCTGCGTGCTCTGTGGTCAGGTCGGACACCCAGCAAACTACAGGGGCTGCCCCAAAGCCCCTAAGCTTGCGCCTAGAGCGGCCAAAAACTTCGCTGCTCGTCAGCAGCACGATAATCCCGCGAAGAGCTTACCCTCCTCGCAAATCCCCCAAAGACTCGCCCCACAAAGATCTTCACCTTGGGGTAAATTGAACCACCGGGCCGTCAACCCGGCCCAGGTGGCCTCTCAGTCCACTCAACTTCCACCCATACCTGCACTGTTGGACCTCAACATCCCAGTGCCTAGCCCACTCCCGGCTACAGCGGCCCCAGCGCAAGCCAACAAGGTGGCTCCCACCACCGTCGTTGGCGAGCGCTCTCGCCCTTTGTCCCAGCCCACCATGACTTCGTATCGCAGTATCGCTAATACTATCTTCAGCGCATACGCGATCTGGATGACTCCAGAAGCCCGAGCCCTCCACGCTGAATTAACCAACTCAGCATACGCGCTTAACGCCATATCTTGCCTGCAGATATTTGATAGATACCCCTCGATAACGAGGGAACTAGACTCGCTAGTTTTTAAAAACGGGGAATGGGTTCGCAATTAAAAACTAATTGCCTCAAACCACGTTCCCTAAGATTAGGTTTTTTCAATGCCGATGGCATTCAAAGCCAGCGTGATGAGATCGCCACTTTCATTCGCGACCATCAGCTGGATATCTTCCTCATTCAAGAGACCCATTTAAAACCCCACCATCGCAATCCCAAAATTGCCAACTATCGCTTAGTTCGCAATGACAGGATGCGCGCTCACAAGGGTGGCACTCTCATTTACTATAAAAATGAGCTCCACTGTAGCGAAATTACCCCACCCGACCCCACTTCGTGCCTCGAGTACACAGCCTGTCGGCTAGGAATGACTGGTCATCAAACGATCACCATCATCTCCGCCTATTGCCCTCCTCACTCGGCGTCATCGCCCGACAACCCAGAAGGTTTCAAAAAAGACCTTACTGCCCTCTTCAGCATAAGTGACTCCGTTATCCTAGCGGGTGATCTAAATGCTAAACATCCAGCCTGGAACAGTACCGCTACCAACCCTAGGGGAAAGTTGGTGCTGGACCTAAGCTCATCCCTCCACTACGACGTCATAGCCCCAATGAGCTTCACTCACTTCCCGCATGATCCCGCACATAGACCCGACATCCTCGATGTAGCGTTATTTAAGAACGTTAACCTTCGGTTACGCTCGATAGATACGCTAGACGAGCTCCATTCCGACCACCGCCCTGTGATCATGGACCTAGGCAACCGCTCAGGCCTCCCAGATCTAGGTCAGCCACCCCCTACTAAAAAGGTCACCGACTGGAGGAAAGTAAGTGAAAAACTGAAATCCGCAAAGTCACCCCAGCTAGACTCAATCCCCTTGTCCATAGAAACAGCCGCAGACGCGACGGCGGCGATCGACTCGCTTACAACTCACGTACAATCTGTCCTGAACGAATGTTCAAGGGAGGTTCCAGTGCTGGACATCCAGCAAGGGAAACTCCCGGACGATATACGGAAGTTGATAACCAAGAAGAACGCAGCTGTCCGTGCCCGTAGGAACTTTCCCAGTGCCGCAAACGCAGCTCGCATGCGGGAATTACAGCATGCTGTAAAAGAACGCACTGATGAGCACCGTTCTGCGACATGGAACAAGTTACTGAGCGAGCTTGAGCCCACCCACCATGCTTTCTGGCACCTCCAGAGGAGATTACGCTCCGCTGAAGACTCAGCCATACCCCCGCTTATTCGCCCTGATAAGAGTGTAGCATTTGAAAACACTGAAAAAGCCGAATGTCTGGCTGACAGTCTTGAAATTCAATGCTCACCCAGCTCCCAACCAGTAGACCCAGCTCACCTAGCCATGGTAGACGCTGAAGTTGAACGCAGGACCTCCCTCCCCCCCGTCGAAGACCCTGATGATCCGCTACCTCCCGTCACCCCAGACGAAGTAGAGGAGGTCATCAAAAGGCTTCAGCCCAACAAAGCCCCGGGCTCAGATGGCATCACCAATAAGGTGTTAAAACTCCTCCCCGCCCATATAATAGTGCTAATGACGGCCATTTTCAACGCTGCATTAAGCAAAAATATCTTCCCACAAGCTTGGAAACAAGCCACTGTGATAGGCATCCCTAAACCGGGTAAACCCAAATCGGAGCCTTCCAGTTACCGCCCCATCAGTCTGATAAACTCCCTCGGTAAAGTCTACGAACGGCTTATTTATAGGCGGCTCAAAGACTTTGCCGAGCGAAAAAGTCTTATCCCCGACGAACAATTCGGTTTTCGTGCCGAACATTCTTGCGTCCAACAAGTGCACCGCATCGTTGAACACACTAGTGCTGGCTTCCAGCGTGGTCTGATGACGGGTGCCTTGTTCTTCGACATAGCGAAAGCGTTCGACAAAGTCTGGCACAATGGCTTAATTTATAAGCTATACAAACTTGGCGTGCCAGATCGTCTCGTGCTCATCATTCGAGACTGGTTGTCGGACCGAACTTTCCGCTATAGAGTCGAGGGAGAACTCTCCTCCCCTCACCCCATACGAGCCGGAGTCCCTCAAGGCTGCGTACTATCACCTATATCTTTCACGCTGTACACCAGCGATATCCCAAAACCCAAAGAGGGCCAGTTGGCACTATTCGCTGACGACACGGCCCTTTATTACGCTGGCAAAGCACCCAATGCCATCGCCCAAAAACTCCAGAGAGCCGCCAACGCCCTGTCCAAGTGGTTCCGCCTCTGGAGAATAGAAGTCAATCCCGAAAAGAGCCAGGCTGTCATTTTCTCGAAGCCTCGTAGCCTTCCCACAAAAACCCGACCCACCAAAACAGTGACTATGTACGGCAAGCCGATCCCCTGGGAAGAGCAAGCCAAGTACCTAGGCGTGACCTTAGACAACCACCTCACTTTCGCCAAGCACATTAAGGCGGCGCGCTCGCGAGCCGCCTTTGCTATGGGCAGACTTCATGGGATGATAAACGCAAGCAGTGGCTTGTCACTTAGGTGCAAGCTGCGCACCTTCACTGCGGTTATCCGTCCCATCATGACCTATGCCTGCGTAGTGTTCGCGCATACTAAGCCCCACCACATTCACAAGCTTCAGGTTATACAAAACCGATTCCTCCGTAAAATCACGGGAGCCCCCTGGTACGTTCGTAACCAGGAACTCCATGTCGATTTGAAAATCCCCACTATTCAACAATTCATGAAGCGCATTTCAAAGAGCTTCTTCGACAAAGCTGTCAACCACAGCAATCCCCTAATTCAAGCGGTCTCCCGCTATGAACTCTCCCAAATCTCTAAAGTTCGCCGACCAAGGCTCGCTCTCTCCATCCCCGATGACGCCACTACCCTGCTCCAAGAGAGCAAGAAAGAGACCAGCACAATTTTCAAACACAGACCGCCTTCGATCCGTCCTCGCCGCCGAGGCCCGTCGCGACGTCCCCGTCAAGATATACAAGCCAGCCCGCGAAATGCTGTGCCGTAGTTAAATTCTAGTTAGTTAAATTGGAGTTTCTTGTCCGTTCTTCTCCACGTAGGCTTATTCCGAACGGATGGTAGAATCACTTTAATAAGATCCAGCCTTAGTTGTCCCCCCAGCGACGCCCTGAGCCGAGGTTCGACCCCACAGGGGGTAGCCCTCAGCGTTGTCGCTTAGGTTTAGAAATTTGTGCCTGGCTGGAGGCTATATAGCTTAGTCTCCACAGGGAAAGTCCGGTTAAGTAGTTGTCAGTCGCTTTGACCGAACTACGAGATGCCACGTAGAAAAAAAAAAAAAAAAAAAAAAAAAAGGCTGAGACACAGACATGTGTGATACATAGGCCCCGCCCATCCTCCCCCCAAACCTTTCCCCCCCGCAGCCTCATTACCGGACTGACGCTTGAGCGAGCCGCACACAACTACACGCGCCTCGTTCATACAATGATACTCTACTCTTATATACATATGCGGTGTATATGGTGTTCTAAGTTAATATAGGCGCTATGTACACTGCAAAACACACAAGCATGACTCCACACTCGCATCAACTTACATAACAAGTGTAAGACGCGTGCGGTCCTTACCTGATATATACAAGAGCGGTGTTACACAATACAATACCACTCAAACACTCATAACGGTCCCTTAGCCTAGGACGTAACTGGCTAGCTCTAGAAGCGTGTCAGGCGGGGACCTCACATTCTCAGATGGGCGCGCCAACATAGCCGATACCTATTCGCTGACTATTTCTCGCGCGGCCTCTATAGGTTCGCCTATTGTATCACCGCGCGGGACTGTGTCGCATAGGTATCGTGAAAAACTGGCGCTCCCACTGTCACATAGCAACCACAATATAAGCAGGCAGTGTATGCACGCCTGCTACGTTTTTACAAGCCAAGAATGGCAAACATAACAGATTCGTGCCCGTTACAACGTGCGCAGCGATCATCTTTCAGTTGCTGAGGCACAGTCGGACACAGTCGGTCTTCAGCTCTACAATTGTAACAACATACAGTTGTAATAACAGTAAGGAATAAAATTGAACATACGAATCAAGACAGTATTTTCATTCTTCCAACAAGACCCCAACGAACAACCAAATGCAGTCCACTACACCCAGTGATTTTCTCTAATCAATAATTGTTTTGGCTGCGCGATATAATTTCTAACTACGTCGTCAGCCTACTCGTAGTCGTAGTAGTCGCAAACGGGACTGTCGGGCTGTGGTTGGACCGTGGTGCGTTCGATTCTCTGTTTGTTAAATGTAATCTTTGGGAGTACCACTACGAATAGTTCTGTTGTGACTTAACCCGAAGTTTATTTATTTTTTAATTATGATTATTAGGTTCGCATTTACCTACTTACTCGCCTGATGGTAAACGAGGACGTGGTCTAGGCCCGACGGCGAAGCACGCCTGCCTAAAAGCACACTATTCACTCTTGACTGAAAGACCTCTAGGTTACAGCTATCAGAAAACATAGAAAAATTAGATCTAAGACTAGATCTAGATAGTTAGATATATAGCATAGTTTTATTATTTTCTCTGGACTACATTTACATACACATAAAATTAAGTTACATGTACTTACATATAAATAAGAGTAAGCTGCGGTGAGACATTTAAACACATTCAAACAAGTGCCATTGATTCCTTTCGTGATACACGGAGAATCTGAAATAATACAATAAATAACTTTGATGTAAACTTGGTGTATTATTATTCGTGGCCAGATAACTTTGATGTAAACTTGGTGTATTATTATTCGTGGCCAGTTGGTGGCGAGAGGCTCGCTCATTAATACAGGGATGGGACTTAAACATCATCTGTAAATTATTAATATACTAGCTTCTGGCCGCGTGATAGTAGATTATCTAGGGGACTACAATAGATCCCAATGGGCCGAAGTGTCCGAGTTACTTCTCAGCCCCTCCACAAGATAAGATAAGTATGCCTAGATAATACTTATGAGGCTGATAATATAAAAAAAGTTGTTAATATTTGTTCAAAATTTTTTGAGCATAAGTCCTCCAGATATCAAAATGAATCTAATGATACTTCATATATTAAAAAAATCCATCTAGACTTATATTATGGCTAATTATCATCAGCCTTTTAATGTTCCCACTCCTGGGACACAGGCCTCCTCTCTGTGAGAGGGAATGGGCGTAATCTACCACCGCCCAGTGCGGGTCCTCCGACTTCCTCCGAAACATATATGGATTATAAGTTTTTATAAATAAACGTGCTCGTTTTTAAAAACTTGACCAGTGCAAGAAACTACATCTAAATTGTCCTAAAACACGTTATTTGCCATAATAACTTAGTATTATTTCATAGTATTAAAGTACATACCTTCAGGAAGGTTGAGTTCGCATGCAACGCAACACAAAGAGCAAAATAAAAACAACAATCTGACACATCCGTCGCCCGCCATGATGTTGGATACACTCTCAAGCTAGCGCCTAAGTGCAGCGCTTGATGGCACCACACTACTATTCATTACTTAATATTCTGATTCTAAAATAATCTTCGCGTTAACAAACAAGTTTGAATGTAGCTAAACCACTATAAATTGTGTGTTGCGTGAAGATTATAAGAATTTATGTAATAACAGCCGCACGGGTCGATCTTCAAGGTTAAGTAACGCTCACCGAGAACGATCTATGTATATATACTACTCAAAATAAAATAAGAGCCACTAGGTATTTAAGCTATACTGAGAAAATTATAAGATTATCACATTGTTTAATTTACGTAAACATGAAACAATGTTATTGTTTACCGTGTGGGCTAGCAACTATTGAAATTATAAGATTATCACATTGTTTAATTTACGTAAACATGAAACAAGGTTATTGTTTACCGTGTGGGCTAGCAACTATTGAAATTATAAGATTATCACATTGTTTAGTTTACGTAAACATGAAACGATGTTATTGTTTACCGTGTGGGCTAGCAACTATTGAAATTATAAGATTATCACATTGTTTAGTTTACGTAAACATGAAACAATGTTATTGTTTACAGTGTGGGCTAGCAACTATTGAAATTATAAGATTATCACATTGTTTAATTTACGTAAACATGAAACAAGGTTATTGTTTACCGTGTGGGCTAGCAACTATTGAAATTATAAGATTATCACATTGTTTAGTTTACGTAAACATGAAACAATGTTATTGTTTACCGTGTGGGCTAGCAACTATTGAAATTATAAGATTATCACATTGTTTAGTTTACGTAAACATGAAACAATGTTATTGTTTACCGTGTGGGCTAGCAACTATTGAAATTATAAGATTATCACATTGTTTAGTTTACGTAAACATGAAACAATGTTATTGTTTACCGTGTGGACTAGCAACTATTGAAATGAATCTATATGTAGAGAAGACTGTGTGATTGTCAGGAAAGGCCATTATTTGCATGGGTTCTTTCTAGATGTTAAACAAATTTAAAGTTTGGGCGCACGGTTGGCGTAGTGGTTGAGCAATTGACTGCTGCGCTGCAAAGTCAAAGTCAAGTCAAAGTCAAATACATTTATTTCAATTAGGCCAGTAAGCGGCACTTTTGAACGTCATACATATATGAAATAAAAGCATTAACAGATAAATTGATTAAATTGATAATTTATTTTTTATTTTATTTGTTTTTACATTTTAGGAAAGCTTACAGACTAATAACATTATAATAACAATAATATACAACTAAATTGCTAATAACAAGCTTCCACAGATAAATAACAAGAAAAGAAAAAATATTACTTCCCAATAATCTAAGCCACGAGTACTTCATATAAATAGGAACATGGTTCTCACATACTTAGAAATATTGCAAATATAGGTAAAATACCAAATTAACAACAACGGAACAGTGTGTGAGTCAATTTGTTAAAAATATAAATAAAAATAAGAAAATTAATACAATAACTATAAATATAAATTAACAAATTTTATTTTATCTACACTAAAGATTGCCCTATGGAGCAGGACCAGCGTGTTTCCAAGCATTCTTATCTTGCATATAATCATCTAGTTTGTAATATGCTTATTTACAAAGTGTGCTTTTAACTAAAGTTTTAAACTGCGTGTCGCGGGTTCGATTCCCGCACGGAACAAATATTTGTATGACCTACAGATAGTTGTTCCGGCTCTGGATGTTGTGTAGTGAGTTTATATGTTTGTAAACGCACCCACGATACAGAAAGAAATTCCTAGTTTGGGGCAACGTTTTCTTTTAAAATAAAGAAATAAAATATAAACAAACCAACTTGTTTGCTTGTATGTAGGCTCACAATGTAACTAATCACGTTATGTATTGGCGAATAACTTAAACGACATTCCACTACGCACTGTTATATCAATGTACCCTATTGTACTTACCCAGCACCTAACCAGCATCGTCAGCTCCTCATCATCATTTCCTCACACTTCCCGTATCCAGACCTCAGTCCCGCAGTCAGTCGTCATCCATCCGTCAGACCATGCACACGTATCTGTGCCGCGCATCCTCGATTATTGTAAATTGCTAGTTAATTTTTTAACCTTAATTCCAGCAGTAACAATTTACTTTTTTTTTTTTAAGTGTTTTTAAATACCCATTCTAACATTGGTGGCAGCGTAAAAGGGATATTAAAAATCCGGGAAAACGTCTCGCGAAATACCAAACCAAGAGGATTGCAGTGTTGTGCAGTGCATATAACCCTAGTGACACTCATCATCATCATGCGGGTCAAAAGTAGCCCAAGAAACCAACAAAAGCGTCTCATCACCAGTCCACTGTGTTGTAGTGGTACAGGCAGCAGCACTATCTGTGCATCCTACGGGTCTGCCTACACCCAGCATCGACGGAGATCCAGGCGTGTTCCAGTGTTCCAGATTTCCAGTGTTCCAGGTTTCCAGTTTTCCAGTCCAGCATCCAGAAAATGCAGTGTTTTTGGACCCTGTTAGTGACAACATAAAGTGCAAATTACCTAACCGCATTCCAATCAGTCTGCAACAAAATAACGGTCTCCAGACGGCGACGACTCTAGCCTAAACATCCGTTGTTATTAGATACTGATAAACCGTTGCAGAGTGGTTAACAAACTAATTCATTTGGGTTTGCTTGTGTACTTTTAATATTAATTTATCCTTTTTTGTGACTTATTTTAACAAGTAAAATGGCCAAAAACGATTCAAAGAAGGACCTTAGAGAAGTTAAAGACGACGAAGTTCCCCTTAATGTCATTTTAAAGTTTATTAAACCTTTTAGTGGTAGCAGAGAAAAGCTAAATGCATTTATCCAAAATTGTGACAATGCAATTTCTCTAGCGTCCTCCTCCCAAGAGCACATTGTCTTCAAATTCATCATAAGTCAACTCGAAGACAAAGCTCAAAGTGCATGTTCAATAAAGTGAGCACCAAGGTCGAACACCTTGGTGCTCACTTAAAGAATTCCTAAAAGCACAGTTCGGTGAACGCAAACATTACGCTCACCTATTAACCGAACTTTTTAGCAAAGCTTTTGATTGTTTGGAATATGAGACACTATTTAATAAACTACAGCAAAATGGTATACGGGGTCCATTCCTAGAATGGTTTATAAACTACCACAAAAATCGCTTCACGTCGGTGAATGTCTCAGGTTCATTAAGTAGCATGATCCCAACCGATAAAGGCACAGCACAAGGTTCGATTCTCGGGCCGACCGAATACTTACTGTACGTGAACGATATGTGTAACATTTTCACGGAGGGCTCCGTGTACCAGTTTGCTGACGACACATGTTTGGTTGCTGCACACAAGGACATAAGTGAGGCACAGAGAGTTATGCAGGGTAACTTCGACCTCTTGTGTAAGTGGGCCCACGACGTTGGTCTTATAATTAATACTAAAAAAACCAAACTACTGCATATACACTCACCTTACCTGACGGCGTCTTGTGTGCCTACTGTCGTTGCCCACGAGCATGCGTGTCTTCACCGACCGGTCACAGCGTGTATTTGCAAGAAATTAGAGTTGGTGACTCATCATATGTATCTTGGTTTGATAATAGACAGTAATTTCCACTGGCGGCCGCACATTGATCATGTATGTAATAAGCTTAGGTCTATATTGGCAAAATTATCGATACTTAAGTATAAACTACCATATAGAATACTTAGAACATTGTACTTGGCACTGGGCGATTCCGTAATTGATTACGGCCTAAGTAGCTACGGTCGTACATACAAGACTTACGCCGAGGATATTTACAAGTTGCAGTTACGCATTTTAAAAACGATTGTACCCAAAAGAATAAAACTTGAATACCAAATGATGATGACAATAATACAATTAATGACACGGGTTTATTTAAGCACTGTCAAATTGTAAATGTCTTTGACAAGGTACGATTACGTGTTATAAGCGAGAATTACCATAATATAAGTAATATTAGTAAATACGAAAGGCTAGAGTCACTGCGTAGTTTGACATACTTACCCACATTTATCGTTCCTAAATTTAATAATGTTTATGGAGCACGGACGTGGGAATGCATGCTACCATGTTATATGAATAACTTACCTCTGGATATATGTAATGCAATGAATTTAAAGAACTGCTCCAGAGTGCTGAAGAGATACTTTCTAGATTGCAATGTGATCTAGAAAGTATCTTTACAAATGATAAGCTATAGTTGTGTACCTACTGTTAATTTAAACATATGTTGTGGCACCGAGTTGCCGCGTCTGACATACCGCTGTTAAACCCGCGATGGTTTGTGTTGGTATGTTAATACATTCAATAAATGTTGTAAAAATGTCTTAGTTAAGAAACGATAAAAAAAAAACTCCAACAATGTAGGCAAGGTGGCCAAGAAACTGTAAGTCAACCCACCACGGATTGAAACATGTTTGTCCCAACTTTTAACAGAAGTCACAATATCCAACCCAAAAAAGAGCGAACTTTCCGGTAGGGTGGCTGCAATGGAAGATCTCGCGTTGCACACATTTAACATAGGCTTACAACCTCGCTTAGCAAACATCGTTAGATGTAGTGACTAGAGACCCTAAATGAAGCCGTTACCTATGCAATCTCGGAAGAGAAAATCCAACAGTTTACCTATAAACAAAACAATCATAATAGTGACCGCCGTAATAGCTCGAACATTTCCAACAACAAAATCCAAAAGCCTCAATTCCCTTCGTCCTCGTCCGTTTGCCGGTCTTGCAAAAAACCAGGGCACAGACTAGAAAATTGCAAACTTAGGGAATATAACAACAATAAAAACAAGTATGTATGAGCCAATAATGCTCATACAGCAAAAGTACGCCTATTAAAGTACTGCACAATATTAAGTAAATCAGTCGTAACTAAAACACCGACACACGCTAATTTGCGCATCATCATCATCATCATATCAGCCGAAAGACGTCCACTGCTGGACATAGGCCTTCCCCAAGCGTCGCCACATTGACCGGTCTCGTGCGTCCCGCAACCAGCGGATCCCCGCAACCTTCACCAGGTCATCGGACCACCTGGTGGGAGGCCTTCCAACGCAACGTCTTCCGGTTCGCGGTCGCCACTCCAGAACCTTTCTGCCCCATCGGCCATCCGTTCTGCGAGCAATGTGCCCTGCCCACTGCCACTTAAGTTTGGCAATTCTTCGGGCTATGTCGGTTACCCTGGTTCTCTTGCGGATCTCTAAATTTCTGATTCGATCACGCAAGGAAGCGCCGAGCATAGCCCTCTCCATTGCCCTTTGGGTGACTTTGAGCTTTCTGATGAGGCCCATTGTAAGCGACCACGTCTCAGAGCCATATGTCATCACTGGCAACACACACTGGTCATAGACTTTCGTCTTGAGACACTGTGGTAAGTTGGACGAGAAGATACCGCGCAACTTCCCGAACGCTGCCCAGCCGAGTCGGATTCGACGGTTGACCTCTTTCTCGAAGTTGGCCCTACCCAACTGGATCGTTTGTCCCAGGTAGACATAGTCGTCCACAACTTCGAGTGTAGAGTCTCCGACCTTGATAGAAGTGGGTGTAACATGGGCATTCAACATCACCTTGGTTTTGTCCATGTTCATCCTAAGACCCACTCTTTCGGAAGCTCTACTGAGGTCATCGAGCATTGTACTGAGGTCCTCCATGGTCTTAGCCATAACCACTATATCGTCGGCAAACCGAAGGTGAGTCATGTACTCGCCATTGACGTTGATGCCTAGCCCTCTCCAGTCCAGAACCTTAAAGACATCCTCCAGTGCAGCGGTAAACAGCTTCGGAGATATGACGTCTCCCTGTCTCACACCTCGCTGCAGACGGACTGGTTCCGAGGTCTGATCCTGAAGTCGAACTGACATGGTGGCGTTTTTGTACAAACACTTCGATGTACCTGTAGTCAATTTGGCACCGCTGTAGAGACTGTAGTACAGCCCAAGTCTCGATCGAATCGAAGGCTTTCTCGTAGTCCACAAACGCCAAACAGAGCGGCAGGTTGTACTCTTCAGTCTTCTGTATAACCTGCCGCAGCGTATGTATGTGGTCTACGGTGCTAAAGCCTTTACGAAATCCGGCTTGTTCGGGAGGCTGGAAATCGTCAAACCTGCGCGCGAGACGATTCTTGATGACTCTTGAAAACAGCTTGTATACATGGCTAAGAAGTGTGATGGGCCTATAGTTCTTCAGTAGGGCATTGTCACCCTTCTTGAAGAAGAGTACCACCACACCCCTGCACCATGCTTGTGGCGTTTTCCCTTCGAGTATGACGGAACTAAACAGCGTCTGAAGGGCCTTAAGTATTGGCTTTCCACCCGCCTTCAGGAGTTCGGCCGTAATTCCGTCTTCCCCCGGTGCCTTGTTGTTCTTAAGCTGTTTCAGAGCCATCCTAATCTCATACAGGCTGACGTCGGGAATGTCTTCGGTATAGTGTCGGGTCAATCTAGCTCTAGGGTCATTCGCTAGATTCGCGACGGGTTTACTGGTTGACGTGTACAACTGCCCATAGAATCTCTCGATCTCCCTCAGAAGCTCCGGTTTGGCGGAAACGATCCTGCCATCATCGGTCTTCAGTTTCGTGAGCTGGCTCTGCCCAATAGACAGATCTCTTGCAAAGACCTTGGAGCCCTTATTCCGCTCAATCGCGTCTTTGATACGCTCGGTATTAAAGCGGCGGCGGTCGCTTTTCATGGACTTTGAGATCCGTCTATTTAGCTGCCGGTATTTCAACGCATCGTCTGAAGACTGCAGGATCATCTCACGCCTCTCCTCCATGAGCTTGAGAGTTGGATCAGAGAGTCTTTTGTTCCTATCTGTACGGCGGGTCTAGAAAAACTTAGACCCGACCGTATGGACAGCTTCCACGAACCCATCGCTGTAATCGTCCACGGAGCTCCCTAGGCACTCGAAACGATTCTGGAGTTCGAGCTGAAAGTTCTCAGGGTTTTGGACCTGGATATGTGTTGGACGGAGCGTGGACTTCATCAGTCGAGACCTTTCAAGCTTAACATTAATGTTCAATGTGCCTCTTACCATGCGGTGATCGCTGCCGGTTTTCACCGAATTGATCACAGAGACATCATTGAACATTTGCTTCTTGGTTGACATGATGAAGTCGATCTCGTTTTTAGTTGCACCATCGGGGCTTTGCCAGGTCCACTTCCTGTGCTCACGCTTTCTGAAGAAGGAGTTCATCATGTAGAGGCCCTCCTTCTCCATAAAACTGGCCAGTAGGTGACCCCGGTGGTTCCGACGTCCAACTCCAAATTGCCCCACTTGCAGCTCATCCACGTCTCGTTTGCCCAGTTTCGCGTTGAAGTCCCCCATGACAACGGTGAAATGAGTTTTAAAACCATGCATGGCTCTAGATATATCCTCATACATGGTCTCTACCTCGTCGTCGGGGTGTGCCGAGGTCGGGGCGTACACCTGTATGACCTTCAGCGAATATCTTTGAGATATTCTGAGTATAAGGTACGCCACCCTGGTCGACACACTCTCGATCTTCACCACGTTGTTCACAAGGGACTTGTGGACGATAAACCCGACACCACCCTGGGACTGTCGGTCACCCTCTCGGAAATAGAGCAGGTTACCGGATTTGAGGATTATCGAATCCTCCCCCTCTCTTCGGACTTCAGATAACCCTATAATACTCCATCGCAACCTGCTCAATTCTTCCTCGAGTTCGGCTATCTTCTCATCGGTCCGGAGTGTTCGCGTGTTATATGTTCCCAGGTCCAGTCGTCGGTGTTTATTGGGGTAGCCGGGTCCACTCCGGGGATTCTTCGCACCCCTTGCCACGCCATCGCCTCGGCCGCTACCGTAGCCGAGGGTAGACGGGCTGCCGGGCACTCGGGGCCGTTTTATTTGTGTGCTTCTCATATTCGTTTGGGGGGGTTTGCCATAATCGCCACGCTTGGCAGGCGGGTTGGCGATCGCAGTTTGTAGTTAAAGTGTCCAGAAAACGCTGCTGCCCATTCTCTGGTGTGTCCCTTAGTCGCCTCTTACGACACCGGAACTCTTACGGAACTGAAGATATGGGATGGTGAAATTCTTTACGTCCGTCACCATACGGTATTTGCGCATTGACGTAACTAAACATTAAGTGTGGCTCAGGTTACTAGCAAAAACCTAAAACTGTGTCCATAATAAATATTTGGAACATAACAGTGGTTTGGTGTTAGACTAACTTCTACAACTACCGGGTTACTCGGCAACGACGAGAAAACCAACCAAAATGCCTAATCTAATACCATCTCATAATTTTAAACCCAAAACAAAATTTAAACCCCAAATCAACTATGTAAATGAGGAAGAAGGCTATGGCACAGTGGATAACACTGATTTAAACTAGCCAATGTCCCGCATATGTGTCGCACCCGACAGTCTTACCTAATAAAATACGACACCAATATACTCCTTTAAAGACCCATGGACGCGGTAACCAGCCCGAAACTCGCGGTCTATCATCTAACCCTATGACCCATGGACACGGTAAACAGCCCGAAACTCAAGGTCATCCAATCACTCCTTTAAAAACCCATGGACGCGGTAACCAGCCCGAAACTCGTGGTCTATCTCCTAATCCTATGACCCATGGACATGGTAACCAGCCCGAAACTCGCGGTCTTCCGATGAAAGTCAAGCAGCAGGGTAACCAGCCCCAAACCGTAAACTCTTCATTATCTAATATCCAAAAACCTGAAAAGGAAAATATAATTAACCATAAAATATACGAATTTACATCCAATACAAGAAGTAGATACTTACCTTATGTAAAAGTAAAATCTCCTATTTCAGCCAGTCATTTATCTCTCCTTATTGGTGGTCCACTGGTGCTTCTATAAATCTAATAAAAAAATCAGTCATCGATGATTTGACACAAATCAACGAATCAATCAAAAATAAAATAAAAGGAATCGATTCTATTGACAACAACACTTTATCTACCTTAAGACAAATCCCTGTATCCATTACGACATATGACGATAATAATATTCGCAAACACTCAACCTACACATTCAACGTAATAGACAAAATCAGTCTTCCGTACGATGGTGTTATCGGTAACGATATTTTCAATGATTGCTCATGTCAAATCGATTATGTGAAAAGTACTCTTAACCTTAAAAGCCTAAAACTTAAGATGTACTTTAATGAACCAGTCTATACTATTACACCACGTAGTGAAACAGTAAATTCAAATTTCAAATTCAAATCTTTATTGCTCAACACAGTATATAATTATACATTTCCAGCTGTTAGGTGAATGCGAGAGGAGCTCGTGGCTAAATAATAACAGCCGCACGGGTCGATCATCAAGGTTAAGCAACGCTTGACGAGGTCGGTCTGTGGATGGGTGACCATTTCAACATACCGAGTTTCCTCCGTGCCTCGGAAAGCACGTTAAGCCGTTGGTCCCGGCTGTCATTTGAAGATCTTTGACAGTCGTTACGGGTAGTCAGAAGCTTGAGATCTGACACCAGTCTTGCCAAGAGGTACCGTGTTACCCAGTTACTGGGTTGTGGAGGTCAGATAGGCAGTCGCTCCATGTAAAACACTGGTACTTAGCTGAATCCGGTAAGACTGGAAGCCAACCCCAATACAGTTGGGAAAAGGCTAGGCAGATGATGAGGTGAATGCGCAGTTCACTGTGTTGCACCAGCTTAGGCATGCAAAATTATTGTTTTAATTATACAATGTCACAAAATTAGTAATAGTATGTATAGTTGCGAATCCAGAAATTAAAGGTTTAAGCTTTAGCAAATTCTGCCTGCGTCGTTTCGTTAGTCGGATTGTCACCAAAAAATTCTCCGTGGAGGCGTAAGCTCTGTCCATAAACTAACTCTGCGGATGTGCTTTTCAAGTCCTCCTTCCAAGACGACCTAATTCCTAGCAAAATGGTAGGGAGAATTCGCGTCCAACTACTGGTTGCTGCATTGTGACACTTTAGTGCACTCTTTAATTGACGGTGGAAACGCTCGACCATGCCGTTAGCTGCAGGGTGATAAGCCGTCGTTCGAAAATGAGCCGTACCGGTCAGGATATTGAGATCTCTGAATAGGTTTGACTCAAACTGTCTTCCTCTATCTGTTGTGATTCTAAGTGGTATGCCAAAACGAGCAATCCAATTGGAATAAAATGCACGGGCTACTGTGTCGGCTTCTTGATTGACAATGGGAATAGCTTCCGGCCATCTAGTAAATCGGTCTACACAAGTAAGACAATAACGGTATCCCTCAGAATAGGGCATTACTACGATGTCAATATGTACATGCTCAAATCGAGATGACGGAAGTGTAAATGTTCTCGGTGTTGTAATGACGTGACGAGACACTTTTGATCGTTGACAATCAACACATGCTCTGGCCCATAACTTACAATCAGAATTTATCGATGGCCAAACAAATCGTTTAGTGATAAGCTTAGTCGTTGCCCTGCTGCTTGGATGGGAGGTATTATGAAGCATATTGAAAACGGACTTTCTGAATGGTTCCGTAATAAAAGGCATTGCTGTCAGCGACAAGCCCTATGGGGCTTGGCTTTGTCGATGCAGTCCTACCTTGTCTGACTCCTTCAGAGACGGCAAGGTGGCGTGGTCTTGAGGGAGAGCGCACGGTCGTGATGATCCTCAAGGCAAGTTCGGTGATTTTCCTTCTCGTGGTTGCCGCCCTGTTTTTGGTCTAATTCCCTATGAAATAGACGTAACAGAAATCACCGGGCGCCCTATCACAGGGGTGGCGAGGTCATGCCCCTGGGTGTCCACCATCGGAAAAAATCAGATGATGGATAGTAATGACCTCCTGCGTGTTTGTGCCGTGCGCAGGGACCCGTACGGAAGGATGATGGGATCCTGGTGGCTGAGCCGATGAGCGTAGGCGGTTTAACGTCTCTGAGGCAACACTCCACTTTGGCCCGGATTTCTTCTCACACGGGTGGCCGTAGCCTAGCCAGCTACGGTCAATCGGCTGCGGGGTCCGGTCAGACGGCCCCCAGGCGAGTTCACTCCCATTAGGGGCTTGCAGACGGCGGCACTCGCTCTCATCGCTAGTGGTAGCGGTGTGAGTTGGTGTCGTGCAGTCTCGTGGGCAACTAATGGGGGGGGGGGCTATATCCCTCGACTAATCCCTGGTGCTACCGTAGCATCGCCACTTGAGCACTCCATGGCGGGTGGGGATAGTCGAGGGATGAAATATAAAAAATCGGGATTTAATGGATAATTTATCTAAAAAAAACCACAAGGCGAAAGGACCGGCGAAAGCTGGGACTGCGCACCAAAAGGCGGGACCGGCGAAAGCTGGGACTGCACACCAGACGGCGGGACCGGCGCAAGCCGGGACTGCATCTTCCGCAGGAACGTCCAGAGGTGATACTGCAGTGGGATCGTCTCGAGGCGGGGCTGTGGCGGGACTGTCAAATGACGGGACTGTCGCGGCACTGTCGAGGGCCGGCACTGCTGCGGGACCACCGAAGGGCGGAACTGCAAACCAGCCCACCGGGCATAAGGGTACTGCCAAAGCTGGCGCGATACGGGACGCTTGCGTTAGAGATCATATGACCTCGGACCTTGCGGCCCCGGACGCGACCGGCAAAGACAGCACCTCGTCGTCTCCCGGCGGCCAGCATGAATCAGGCTGGCTTCCGGTTGGAAGATCTGGGGCGCGCAGGAAAAAGCGCCAAAAGCTGAGACAGCATGCGGCTCTGGAGGGGACTCCTACGGAGGGCCCATCAAAGAGACCGCGTGCTGCTCTCAGCGGGGACAGCGAGGACATGGCGGCCAAGAGGATGAAGACCCAAGGGCAATTATCCTCAACCGGATCCTTTAGGGATGCGGACTCCTACGGAGTGCCCATCAAAGAGACCGCGTGCTGCTCTCAGCGGGGACAGCGAGGACATGGCGGCCAAGAGGATGAAGACCCAAGGGCAATTATCCTCAACCGGATCCTTTAGGGATGCGGTGGCGGCTGTAAAACTCGCTGTCGTGACAGTCAAGTACCCGGAGGAGTACTTGAAGGCGGAGGACTTGGTGCCGATCCAGGAGCTCATAATTGAGAAACTGGAAGTGGCGCCGGATCCTCTGCCTGTCCTAACGGTTGCTCCCGGAGTCGTCGCAGGTGCAATTCATGTATCCTGCGACAACTCTGATGCAGCCAACTGGTTTCGGGGTGCCATCCACAATGTGGAACTTGGTGCCCTGAAACTCAAGGTTGTTGACGCCAGGGACCTTCCAAAGCCAGTCAAAATGGCATGGAAGAGTCGCAACTTGGCGTTGCAAGACTCTGCCCGGGCCATTCGATTGCTCCAGCGACTCAACCCTACCTTGAGGACGAACGACTGGAAGGTCGTGAATACGCTCACTGAGCAGACCGGCATCCGTCGTATCGTCCTCATGGACGGGGTGTCCGCTGGGGTCATCAAGGCCGGGGGCTACTCACTTCCAGGAGGGATTGAACGATACTCGTTCAAGCTTCTGGAAGAAGACAAGGGAGAGGCGCCTGCTGCGGAATCAGAAGTGGAGCCCTCCGAGGATGGACCACCACAACATGGGGAGGCCATTGAAGAAATCTCTGCTGACGGCGCAGCGCAGGCAACAGAGATTGGGACCAGAGCGTCGGAGACAGACCACGAGGATGACATCCTCGGGGACTTCGACACCCTGGGAATCGAGTCGCCGACTGCTCTCGAGGAGAGCCAGGCGATGGAGGAGGGGCCTCAAGACTAAGGCCCTCCCATATCAACACAGACCCATCAAGATCATCCAAGATGGAGGGACTAAGGTGTGTACAAATCAATTTGCATCATTGCAGAGCCGCTACTGCCCTTCTGGCTCGGCAATTGAAGCTTAACACATACGACGTTGCCTTGATACAGGAACCTTATCTGTATAAGGGGACTATAAAAGGCTTAGGTGGGACAGGAGGCATGGTGCTCTATGACTGTCCAACTAATGACGCGAGGACTTGCATCTATATCAGGGGCGGTATAGAAGCAATGCCCTTACGTACTTTCTGTTACAGGGATCTCACAACAACCTTGATCCAAGTGGGGACGGGAACAGAGAAAAGGAGAATTATCCTTGCCTCTGCCTATCTCCCATATGAACAAAAAGAACCAGTAACACCACTAATCAGAAGACTGGTTGATTACGGCAACCAAAAGAACCTTGACCTGATACTTGGTTGCGATGCGAACGCACACCACGTCGTTTGGGGCAGCTCGGATGTCAACAAACGAGGGGAGGATTTGTTGGACTTTGTTTATTTATTTATTTATTTAATTTTATTTGGGAAACAAACAGATGCAATAACAAACATAAGCATACAATTAGTTCAACACAATCCAGAAACAGTTTCCACAGATTAATATACAAGTAAATTAACCTAAGTGCAACATCAACCAGAAGTTCACATAGTTCAAAAAGTCACAATTTTATATTATATTATTGTATAATATTATATTATTTAAGCTCTTCTTTACAAATCCTTAACGTAGGCAATAAACCTACTTTTAGGACTTCTGCGAGGACTGAAGTTATTGACCTTACGCTGGCTTCAAACAGGGCCAGCGCTCATATTGAAAATTGGCATGTATCGGACGAAATTTATTTATCTGACCATAATTATATATGCTTTAGGTTTAGGACGGCGGGAGAAGCCCAAGGTATACAAATTGGGACTCATACAGGAGGGACCTCAAAGTAAATTTGGGGAGCCCTAAAGGTAAGCTCAATTCCATACTGGATATAGAATTTGAAGCGGACAGAATCAAGGCAGGCATCATCGGTGCATGGGAAGATAACTGCCCAGAGAAGAAGGCCTTTGGCAAAAAGGTACCATGGTGGACTCCTGAAATAGCCAAAATACGTCAGGAAACACGACAGGCCTTTAATGATGCAAAAGCCAGGAAGGATTTTTCTGGCTATCATAGCATGCTAACAAGGTATAACACGGCGGTACACAAGGCCAGAAGAACTAATTGGCGGCAGCATTGCACTTCCATCGAAACTCTGCCAAATGGGATGAGGATGTGCAAAGCAATGTCCATGACCAAGACAAACCCACTAGCATCTGTAAGGGATGAGAATGGGCAACTCACGGAAACTGGACAGGACACTCTGGGCGTGATGTTTAGGACCCACTTCCCAGAATGTATACTGCGCGATAGCGATGAAGAGGAACCAGTCACAAGGGACGAGCTTACAAGGCACACGTCCAAAAATAACTGGCTCACGGCAAAGAATGTGGTAGATGAAAATAAACTGAAGCTGGCCATAGCGGGCTTCCAGCCACTCAAATCCCCTGGTCCAGATGGCATCTACCCAATACTATTACAAGAAGGGGCATCTGTTTTGATTCACCATTTAAGTAAGCTCTACAGAGCCTGCATAGCCTTTGGGTACGTACCCAAGGCATGGAGGGAGGTCAAAGTCACCTTTATACCGAAGGTGGGTAGACCGACTTATGAAGAAGCTAAAGCTTACAGGCCCATTAGTCTATCATCCTTTCTCTTGAAAACTCTGGAGAAACTGGTAGACAGGTACTTAAGAGAGGGTCCTCTGAAAGTATTCCCTCTACATAAACTACAATGCGCCTACAGCCCCGGCAAATCTACGGAAACGGCATTGCACTATGTTGCGAGTCGAGCCGAGGCTGCGCTAGAGGGACAAGAAATCTGTGTCGGGGCTTTCCTCGACATAGAGGGAGCCTTTGACAAGACAACATTTGACTCCATACGCACTGCTGCAAAGGAACATGGCATCAATGATACCACGTGCAACTGGATTGACTATATGCTGAGAAGCAGAACAGTCAGATCGGAACTAATGGGAGACAGACTTAGTGCAAAAACAACAAGAGGTTGTCCGCAAGGCGGAGTGCTGTCACCATTATTGTGGTGTTTGGTAGTAGACTCGCTACTAACCAAACTTAATACCGGACCATTCTACACAGTAGGCTATGCGGATGACATAGCTATAATGGTCAATGGTAAATTCCCGAACATAGTGTCTGGATTATTACAACAGGCATTGAGGATGACAGAGGAATGGTGTACAGTGAACCACCTCCCTATCAACCCAAGCAAAGCAGTCATTATTCCCTTCACGAGGAAGAGACAACTAGGAAACCTAGGAGAGCTCTCCCTCAATGGAATAAAACTGCCCTGGTCCACCGAAGTTAAATATCTGGGTGTAACGCTTGATAAAGAACTCAGGTGGAAAACTCATGTGGAAAATATTACGACAAAGGCCTTACGAGTGTTCGGCATGTGTCGTTCTACCTACGGTAAAACTTGGGGGCTAAAGCCCAAAGTGATACGATGGCTGTACCGGACAATGATAATACCTATTATCACATACGGCAGCATAGTGTGGTGGCCAAGAACAAAGCTTGCCTCGTGCAAAGCGCCACTCACCAGGTTACAAAGAACAGTGTGTCTCGGCATCACGGGTGCTTTCAGGACAACACCTACGGCAGCGATTGAGAGATACCTCAATATCCCTCCTCTGCATATGATGGTTGAATTCGAGGCAAGGAAGACATTACATCGTCTCGCTGTCGCTGGACTATGGGATGCCTTCAAGCCAAAGACTAACCATACAAAGTTCGATGAGAATGAAAACCTGGATCGGGTAACAAGCATGTTATCCGATAAAATGCAAACTATGTTTGTGTTTGAGAGGTCTTTCAAGGTCCAAATCCCTACAATAGAGGACTGGACGAAGGGACTTGATCCACCAGAACAAGATAGTCTGGTGTGGTACACTGATGGATCCAAAATGGAATCAGGTACAGGAGCGGGAATATACGCAAAAGGCTACAAATGTAGCAAAAGTTTAGGGAAGATGGCAACTGTATTCCAAGCGGAAACATATGCCATTATAACCTGTGCTCAAGAGAATATAGATAGAGGGACCAAAGGTAAATCCATATATATTCTTAGTGACAGTCAGGCTGCAATCAAAGCCATGACATCCTACAAAGTGGACTCCGGACTTATTCTGGATGCTATCCAAACAGGCTTGGGAAGCACAACAGGGTAACACTGATGTGGGTCCCTGGGCACAAAGGATTCCATGGTAATGAAGTGGCTGATGAACTGGCAAGGGAGGGCTCAGCGAACGATTTTGTGGGTCCAGAAACATGTGTAGGCATCTCGACGTGTCTCGTAAAAGCCGCATTTAGGGAGTTTGCAGATCACAGACAACGAACTTGTTGGCTGTCTACTACCGGTCTACAACACTCCAAGAGATTCCTGGGCTCCACTTTCAAAGCCCGGGATTGCATTTGGAACATGAGCAGGGGGCAAATCCGCTACCTGCTTGGGGCCTTCACTGGGCACTTTGGAACCAACGACATGCTCATGAAGATGGGTCTAACCGCGACACCCATGTGCAGGTTGTGTGGGGAACATACGGAACGCATGGAGCACCTACTGTGCACATGCGATGCACTGGCTGGTAAGCGAATGAGTCTCCTAGGGGTTGGATACCCAAAACCAGAAGATTATAGGCTCATATCTCCTAGTCTCGTTGTAAAACTCATGAAAACAGTTTTCAACGAGAATGAGGAGGAGTAAGTTATCTAGGGGACCACAAAAGATCCCAATGGGTCGAAGTGTCCGAGGTATTTCTCGGCCCCTCCATAAGATAAGAAGATAGGGTAGAGAAGTCACAAAAAATTGGTTTGTCTGACTCTGGCAAATGAACAAGACGTAATTTAAGGGACGAGTTTCTATTGTCAATTAAGCTTTTAAGCTCCGCCTCATTGTGTTGCGAAGATGCAAGAGCTTTCCAGTCTATCTCCGTACATACTGATTCTATGCGAGATAGTAAGTCAGCCGTAATTTTGTCCTCTCCTTTGACGTGACGTATGTCTGTAGTAAATTGCCCAATAAAGTCTAGATATCGAAATTGACTAGGGGAACATTGCTGATTTTTCTTCCTAAAAGCGTAAGTTATTGGTTTGTGATCTGTGAAAATTGTAAAACTTCGCGCCTCAACATAATGTCTGAAATGTTTGACCGCAGCGTATATTGAGAGTAATTCACGGTCATAGGCTGAATATTTCTGTTCAGGGGGCGTAAGTTTCTTAGAAAAGAAAGCAATTGGTTGCCATTCATTATCGATTTTCTGTTGTAAAGCCGCGCCTATGGACATGTTGGAAGCGTCACTGAAAATAGCAAGTTCGGCTTCGGGCTTTGGATGCACTAATAACGTTGCTTCAGCTAAGCTGTCTTTGCACGTCTTAAAGTCACGCTTAGCTTGGTCGTTCCAAGTAATAGGTGTTTTTCCTTTTTTGTTGCCGCACAGCAATTCATGTAGACTAGCTTGGCTACTCGCTGCATTAGGTATGCACCTTCTGTAAAAGTTCAACATACCTAGGAATTGGCGTAGCTGCTTCGCGGTGGTTGGCAAGGGGTAGGCACGTATTGCTTCAACCCTTTCGGGCAGCGGACGCGTACCTGCTGATGACACTTGGTAACCTAGGAAATCAACTTCAGACTTTCCGAACACACACTTTGCGGGGTTTATTACTACTCCGTATTTCCTTAACCTATCAAATACAGTCTCTAAGTGTTTTAAATGTTCCGTTTCGTCACTAGACGCGATTAAAATATCGTCTATGTAGCAGTACACAAAATCAAGTTCACATAACACTTCGTCCATAAATCGTTGAAAAGTTTGTGCTGCGTTACGCAAGCCAAAAGTCATAAATTTAAACTCGAATAAACCGAAGGGCGTAGTTATTGCTGTCTTTGGAATGTCCTCTTCGGCGATAGGGATTTGGTAAAACGCACGCACTAAATCTAGTTTTGAAAACACTTTTTTTTCACTTAAGCACTGGGCGAAATCTTCAATATGTCGCACTGGGTATTTGTCGGCCACTGTTCTTTCATTCAAACTACGATAATCACCGCACGGCCTCCACTCGTCTTCACATTTTGGAACCATATGTAGCGGCGAAGCCCACGAACTTTTCGACGGTTGAGCGATGCCTAATTTTAACATCGACTCGAACTCTTTCTTCGCTGCAATCAGGCGGTCCGGAGCTAGACGCCTAGGCTTCTGCGCAACTGGTTGACCAGGTGTAACAATTATGTGGTGTTGAGTATTGTGTTTGACCGTTTTCTGCATAGTCCCATCAAGGCGAGTAATGCCGACATATTGTGCTAACAGATGGTGGTACGGCGTTTCACCGTTAATGGTTTTGATTGATTCAGTTTTGCACCCAACCACCTGTCCAGTACACTGGGTGGTTGCATCTACAAGTCGTCGGTTGCGCGCATCGACCATTAAATTATAATGCGCTAAAAAATCGATTCCAATTATTGGTTTTGATACATCTGCCACCACGAACATCCACGGGAAATCTCTGCGTAAACCTAGGTTAAGCGTGAGTGGGATCGTACCATATGTAGCGATCTGTGTGCCATTAGCGGCCACTAACCCATACGCAGACATTTGGCGAGCCGTATGAATCAGTGACTTTGGATAAACGCATAGGTCTGCACCGGTATCAACAAGAAAATCTACCTTGTTGCTTTTGTCCTTAATAAAAATTGTAGTTCTAAAAACTAAAAAACACGCTTTAATGGTAAGGATAATGGAACAAACTGTTTAAATTATTGCATTGTCATCGGTCCTTGATAAGTGTGCAAAGTTTCAAATCAATCCAACGTTTTGAAGTGGGTGAAAATCACATTCAAAGATTCCGTTACATTGATACATAGATACATAGATACATACATACCAAGCTAATAAAAGCGTGTTAAAAATGCGGCGTGTGGGTGGCTGGGAGTTTGCGTCATCCGCCACTAATGACCCCCGCTTGCGTTTCCCGCCGGTGGTGTTTTATATGCGCAGGGTTGCACACACTTCTCTGCTGCAGAGCCGAATTTATGGTGGTACCAACACTTCCACCTTTCTGGTCTCGACCTTGATTGGCTTCTTGAGTGGCTGCGACTTGGTTTCTCTCTGGAGCGGCTGCGTGGTCGGGACTTGCGTAACTCGTCTAACTGAGCCTGCATTTTAGCTAGTAGCAACATGATTCGTCCTTCAGGCGGCGGTGCGGGCTCTTGTTGCGCAGCGGCTACAGTGGCGCAGGTATTTCGGCTAGATCGTAGCTGGTGGTTTTCATTAATGAGGTCTGCCACATCCGCAAGGTGATTCAATGAGACATCCGTCTTTGTTACCACCACGTTCTGCATGTCGTGAGCCAAACCTTTTATCCATATTGCTCGCAGGACGTCGTCCGTTACCGAAGACCCAGCAAGAGTTTTTAGATGCCGCAGAAACTGTGATGGCGTGCGGTCACCGATCGCCTGGTCCTCGAGCAAAAGCCGTGTTTTTTTTGCTTGTGAGTTACCAAACCTTGTCAGCATTGTCTGTTTGACATGTTGGTATGCATCTCCTTGAAAAGCCGGCAACTCGGCTAGTATGTCGGTGAGCTCTTCCATCGCTTCCGTGTCTAGGGCGCGTACCACGCATTCAGCTTTCAAGCGCGGGCACGTTACTCCTGCCAATGCCATTAAGCACTCTGCTCCGCCAAACCATATTTCCGGCTTAGCCGGATTAAAAGGCTTTAAAATAACTTGACGTGTATTTGCAGCGGGCTGGGGTTGGTCCTCACCGGCCATTTTGTTGTTGACACCTATTTCTTCCGTTAATGAAAAACTAACACTCGTTCGCGCACAGGTATCGCGATCCGCGCACTAACCGAAGCACTAGGTAACCCGTTCTCTTAACGACTGAGATCACGACAGGGTCACCACTTTCGGGAACGTATAGTTGGTTACTTTAGCTATGTCGGCGTTACGCGAATCGAGAAATGAGTACTTGGTTTACTTCGTGTTGGAGTTAGTTTATTAAATATAAATTACAAAGAGTAAGGGTGCCGACCGACCGCTCCTCTAGACCGAATAAGACTGAATGAATGCTTGTACACCTTGTTGAAAACTGGGATAACGGACGGTTCGGCACGTTACAAACTACAATACAAAGGTTTTTACAGCTATGATGGGTTGCACAATAAATATAAAAAGTTAACATTTACAAAAAGAACCGTCGGCATCACAACAGAGACCTTAGCTAAATTCTTAAAACTAAGATAATAAACTCATTGTTCCAAAGGACTCATTGTTCCCTTGCACATTACAATAAAAGACAACATAACATCTGTGTGCAGGCCGTGAGAATGCTTAAAATAGCGCAAATTTACAGTTAACTTAAAATACAATTTTCATTACTCATACTCGGAAAGTAGGTCTGAAGTTGCTTGAGGAGCGGGTTGAAAGTAATACTTTTCAGCCCTAGGGAGAATCGCTTTCAACTGACAGCTGTCAAATTATTTAAAAAAAAAACTAGTTCCTTTTCACATATCTATTGAACCATGTTCCAACTTTCTATACAACCACGAAGTAAAATTGAAATAACTTAAAGTTAAGTATTGATTAAAGAATATATATTTTTTAAATAACTTTATTATAATTTAGTTTCAACAATTTCTTTAAAATAACTTAGATTTGGGCAAAATATTTACCATTTTTTCAATGATGAAAATAAAAAATAATGGCTGAATAGCAGGCCGGCCACAGAAAAAAAAAACAAACAAAATAGGCGGGAAAGCGGCAATCATTTTTTCTTTAGCTAATTCATGTTTTTATTTTTATTTCCTTGTATTTGTAATGAAAAGCACAGTGTTTACCTCGGGTTAAAGACTTATTTAGTCCCTCGAACTATTGGCGCCCTCACTTCGTTCCGGGCGCCAAACCCCGTCTCGGGACTAAATAAGTTACTTTCACCCCTAGGATAACAATGTACTATTATTTACTAAGTTCCCTAAAGTAATACCTATTATATTATAAACAATTAATAGAGTCGCTACAAATTAAGCCTTTGATTTATTACTTTGTGATGTTTGTTTATATTATTCTCCATCCTTTTCATTAGATTAAATTCAGCTTCTACGACCGACGTTTGGTTTTTCCAGAGGTTGTATAAGTGGTTTTCATTATGCTTTAAAAGGTCAATATCCTTCTCATATTTTTCTGCAAATCGTTGGTCCAACACTCCGAATAAACTATTTGCAACGTAGCCTACCCCGTCTAGCAAGCCGCGTCGCCGACGTTTCTTATTAGTCATAAACGAGTCATTTATCATGACAATATTATCATAATGTTTGATTTCTTCGAACTCGTGCTCGAGTTGTAACATGACGCCGCGGCCGTGGCAAGGTGTTTGTGTTCTAATCGTTGAGCATAAGGTTTCAAGGTACTTGATATACTTTGTTAGTACCGCCATTCTTGATATGGGTTTGTGTCATAATAGACTATTAAATGCCAATCATCTCTAATTAAGTGCATATTAGATACTTTGTCAAAGTATACACTATTGTTTGTCAGCGGGGTGAAGTTATAGGATGCTTGAGTGGTGTTTATTAGTGTCAGCATAAATAATGTCAAAGATAAAACCATTGCTGAAAATGAGATAGGACGTTTTTTCTTCGCCGCTAGCAGTTTATTATCAACCTTTGGGGCATTTGGATCTTGATCATTTTTATTTGTTGGCAGTAAGGACAGTTTTACAACTGGGCGTTTTAAGACCCCGTTTTTGATTTTAAGTGTGACGACCCTTATGTGTCCGTCACGTCAGGATGCAGCGCTACTACGCGACCTAGACTCCATTTTCCTGGTGGAAGGTTGTCGTCCTTTATAATAACGATGTCATTAAGAATGAGATTCCTTTGTTGCTGTCGCCATTTGGCTCTCGTAGAAAGCTGCGAGAGTCAGTCTTCCACTTAACCCATATATCTTGATAGATTTTTTGCGTCAAGTGCCATCGTGTTCTGAGGTCATGCTCTGTTTCGAAAATCGTTAAGTTGGGGCCACTTGCTAAGAAGTGATCCGGGGTCAAAAAATCCAAATCCTCAGGGTCTTCTGTCAGAGGGCACAGTGGTCTGGAGTTCAAACAAGCCTCGAGTTGGGTTAGTAGGGTAATATATTCCTCGTAGGTTAATTTTTGCTCGCCCACGACCCGCTTGAGATGATGCTTTAGGCTCTTCACTGCAGCTTCCCAGAGTCCGCCAGCAGATGGCCATGATGGAGCGTTAAAGTGCCACTCAATATTCATTTCAGCGATTGTCGAGGTTACTTCTTGGTCCGACAAGATATAGGAGATTTCGGCAAGCTCTTGTTTTAAAATTTTGTTGGCTCCTATGAAGTTGGTTCCTTGATCACTATAGATGTGCCCAGGAACTCCCTTTCTAGCCGACATTCGACGAAGCGCGGCAATAAATGCTGACGCTGTGAGATCTGAGACAATTTCTAAATGTATGGCTTTGGTCACCATACAAACAAAAACTGCGACATATCCTTTACTGGTTTTAATGCCACGACCTTTGTTGGCCTTAATAAGGATGTGTCCGGTGTAATCTATTCCTGTGTGGTAAAAAGGTCTGTTAGGAATCAATCGTGCTGGAGGTAGGTCACCCATGATTTGATGTTGTAGTATTGGATTGTTTCTTTTACATTTGACACACATTCTTATTCGTTTCTTTGTGACTCTATTTCCACCAAGAATCCAGTATTTGTGTCTTATAAATCCAGTAGTCATTTTTACTCCACCATGAAATACAAGTTCGTGGGATTCATCTATGATTAGATCTGAGAGTTTCGATTGATTCGGGATTATGATAGGATGCTTCATTTCTGGATCAAGATTCGAATGTTTAAGTCTGCCACCGACACGGAGCATTTGATTATTGTCTAGTATGGGATTGAGATTAAGAATCTGGCTTTTCTTATATAGTGGTTCATTTCTTTTCAGCCGTGATATTTCTTCGTAGAAATATTCGTTTTGGACTTGCTTAATTACCATTTCTCTTGCTGTCTTTATATTTTGCAGAGTAAGAAAACTTGTGCGTTTTTTCTTGTAAACAACAATGTCGATGAACTTGTTGATGTAAGCTAATACTCGGGTAACTTTCCTTAAGGTGCTATATTTTGGTAATAGTTGATTGATTATTGAATTTTCGGGGTTAACAATGACCGTATTTACTGCCTTTTTCTTTCTGAGTTCTTCGTTTGTAATACTCGTATAAATCGGCATATTATGAGATTCTTTAGGCTTAAATTGTGGTAACCAGTCGGGCTCTAGCCACCACAGTGAATAATAGGCTAATTGAGCAGCAGGTAAACCGCGGCTTGCGCTATCTACGGGGTTTTCTTTGGATTTTACGTAACTCCAGTTATCTTTAGGGATTATTTCAGTAATTAGCCTCACTCGATTCGCAACAAAGGGTTAATTTCCATTTCTCCGGTTCACCACTTAACCAACCTTGAACAGCCGTTGAATCAATCCAAACATAAACATGCACCTTGTAGCTCGATAGGGATGAGATGATTTTTCTCATAAGTTTTGACAACAAGAGAGCGCCGCTGAGTTCCAGACGCGGCATCGATTGTGGTTTTTTCAGCGGTATTACTTTTGATTTCCATGCAATAAGGGTCATATGAGTTTCATTTTCTCTCTGTATTTTGCAACACACGACGCATGCGTATGCTTTTGTGCTAAAGTCGCAAAAGCCATGGAGTTCGATGATATCCTTTTTCTGGGTTTGAATCCAACGTGGTATTTTAAATCGAGATATATAAGATAGATCGGTTTTAATAGTATTCCACTCTGACGCGATTTCTTGAGGGACAGGGTTGTCCCAACCCAGGTCAGATTTCCATAATTCTTGGAACAAGATCTTAAGTTTTATTGTGACTGGTGCTAACCAGCCCAAGGGGTCAATTTTTTTTGATATTTGAGATAGGAATTGTCTTTTTGTAAGGATGTCTCTAGAGATAAATTCTATAGGATGAAAAATTAATTGATAATTTTTTGGTTCCCACCGAAGACCTAATGTTTTGGTTGATTCCGGTTGGTTAAAATCAAAGTCTTCCTTTTGAAGTGCATCTGAAATATCTATTAATTACGGCAAGTTTGATCGCCAATTTCTGAGATTAAACCCGCCTGATTTGAGGAGGCTGATCGTCTCTGCTTTGAGCTGTTTAGCTGCTGTTGCTGAGTGTTCACCATGCATGAGATCATCATCAGTCGCGACCATATCCCATTTACTTGGGGTCGGCCCTCCTTATCCTTTTTCTCCATTGTGCACGGTCTTGGGCAGTGCTGTTGTCCAAATTTACTTCTTTCAGGGGGGTGACCATAAGCTCTTAGAGCGGTATCAATTTGATATCGAGTAAGTGACAGATGTATACAAGTCAGATACATCTGTCCCTTATTCGATCTCAAATTGATACCGCTCTAAGAGCTTATGGTCACCCCCCACGTCTTTTTCAACCGTCGTCAACCAAGTGGCAGGTGGTCTACCGCGTCCGCGTTTCGTCGTTGGCAAGTTAAGGGCAAGCTTCACCATATGGTCAACTGACCTTCGTTGGACGTGGCCATACCATCGGAGTCGATTTTCCTTTACTTTGTCAATGATGGGAGTGATTTTAAAACTTCCTCTTACGTAATCATTCCGGATCTTGTCTAGTCTGGTGACACCTGCCGTCCAGAGCAACATTCGCATTTCCGTTGTATGTAGTTACATAATTGCGGGGCGTATGGCTGTCTTGTAAATATGGCCTTTAGTTTTAATGGGCATTTTTCTGTCACATAAGACACCTGTGAGTTGTCGCCATTTTATCCAACCGGCTGTTGTTCTGTGAGTTACGTCGCTATCAATTTTTGCATCATTAGTAATTATTGAACCTAAGTATTTGAACTGTTTGACTGTGGGGACTTGAGATGTACCAATGGTGAATTTTGTGCTATCAGGGTCCGTGATGCCGTCAAATATGCATGAAATATGCTCGGTTTTTTTCCTGCTTATTTTTAGACCATTATTTTCGAGTGCTCTAACCCAAGCATTGAAGTTTTGCTGGAGATCGTCTGTATCTTCCGACATCAAAACAACATCGTCTGCATACAGTATGTTCCAGGGGATTGCTTTCTGGCAGTGTTTCGTCAAATAATCAATTGTGGTGTTGAATAGCAGTGGGCTAAGAGTAGAACCCTGATGCACTCCGACCTTCAGCTCAAACTGTTCACTGATGCCGGCTGGGCTTAGAACCTGCGTGGTAACGGTTTCGTACATGTCCTGAATGAGTTTTACATAATATTCAGGCACTAGTTGTTGTCTGAGAGCTTCCCAGATCAGATCTCGAGGTATATGGTCGAATGCTTTCTCTAGATCAATAAATATCATATGCAATTTTTTATTATTTGACCTAGCTTTTTCTAGCATTATACGGACTGTCTGGATTGCGTCTGATGTACTCTTTTGCGCCATGAGATCATCCATGTAAAACGAGTGTTCTAAGATGTCAGGAGCGCAACTTTGTGGATAGTTTGGCTTTTCATCGATGGCCAGTTGCTTCAGTGTCATCATGGCCAAAAAAGGTGCGGCTTTAGTGCCATAGGTAACTGTCGCTAACTGGTATTCTTTTAAAAGTTGAGATTGATGGTTTCGCCAGATAATTTTCTGATATTTCTGGTCATCGGGATGTAGCCAGATTTTGCGAAACATTTTTTCTATATCTGCTGTAAAAGCGTATCTAAATTGTCTCCATTTTAAGATAAGGCTCTGAAGGTCTTGTTGTAAATTGGGTCCTCGGCACATGAGATCATTGAGACTGTATCCACTCGAGGTTTTTGCCGAGGCATTAAAGACAACTTGCAATTTGGTAGTTGGTAGTTGACGATGTTTGATGTTGGACGCAATGGTGCGACAAGTAGCAGTCCGGCTGTACGTGTGGCGCAACGGGTGTCATATGTCCGAGCTCTAAATATTCAGAAATAAACATTTTATAGTCACGTGCCAGAGCTGGTTGTTTACTTAATTTCCGCTCTATTTGGAAAAATTTAGCAATCTATTTGGTTTTCGACTCGCCTTAATTGTTCTCAAAATCTTCTTTGAAGGGTATTTTAACGACGTAGCTTCCATCTGCCCGTCTGGAGGTCGAAGTTTGGTAAAATTCGATGCAATTTTGATCTTCTTCTGATATCGCTAGAAGTTCATGTATGTCCTCCACTTCCCAAAATTGCTGAATATCTTCGATATTATTTAGGGTCACATTGCAATGGTACGTTTTGTAGTTGCCGCTTAAGATCCATTCCAACTGGGTTTGTTGGGCAATGGGCAACACACCTTCTGATCGACAGATACCGTCCATAAGGATAGTGGAATAGATATCTGCCCCAAATAAGATATCAATAGGCCTACTTTTGTAAAATTCGGGATCTGCAAGAGTTATTTGGTTAAGAGTAGGCCAGTCAGGCTTAGGCAAGGTACAGCTGGGTAAGTTATTTATGAGTCTATTCATTATATAAACGTCCGTTTCAAAGGTGAAATCGCTAACCAGCGACGAACATTTGATGGTAATCATGCCCTTGCAGTTGTTTTCCTTATTGCCTATTCCAGAGATATAACCGTTACATTTCCGTCGCGGTAGTCTTAACAACTGAGCTGCGCTTTCCCTAATAATGGATGTCTGTGACCCTTGATCTAACAGAACTCAAATTTTTTGGTAAGATCCGTCCACTGCTTGTACGTTAATTATTGCTGTGGCAAGCAATATTTCTGAGGGTTCTCTACGTAGCGATTCAACTGTGTTAGTTTCTTGCTGCTGAGAAGGCGATTTCGTAATCGTGGCTGCATTTGACCCTGATCGATGTGACGTAAAAGATTCATGCAAAATGGTATTGTGTTCCTTATTGCATTCTTTGCACCTTATTTCGGAAAGGCATTTTTTGCCTTCGTGATAATGTAAACCATTAATGCAAAGTTTCAAGTTATCAATAGCATATTTTTGTTCATTAGGTTGCAATTACAATAACTTTAGACATGCATGAATTCGATGATCATTGGAGTCGTAAATAGGGCATTGCTTGCGATAGTTAATTTTGCGTTTGGACTTTGACGATTGCGAAACTTGGTTTGTTGAGTAATTCTTTATAAGATTATTATAATTTCGTTTGTAATTGGAACCCTTTGAAAATGATGGTTTATTATTGTTGTTGGATTGCGATGGGGGTGATTTCTGCGTGGAATTTTCAAACTTCTTACATGAAGTTTCCAGCATCATAAATTTAGTTTCCAAAAAATTAAGGAAATCTTCCAAGACGGGCAACTCTCGCGGGGCTTTTAAGGCATGTAGATAATCCACGTATGTATCTGCATCCAATTTTTGAGACAATAAACATACCAGGAAAGGGTCCCAGGAAGACACATCGACTCCCAGATTCTTAATAGCATTCAAGCTCTCATATGTAGTGTCGTGAATGCGTTTTATATGATTTGATGATGGTTTGCGGAGATATTCATGAGATTGTTAAGATAAGATGTAAAGATCAGTCGTTTATTATTATAACGATGATTGAGGATATTCCAGAGCATACATAATATTAATAAAGATAATTGTTGGAGTTTATTTAGAGATGTTGGATCAAGTTTTCGGGCTCACCTTTGATCTTGCTCTTTAGAAACTGCATCTTTTGTGCATTTGACAAAGAGGGGTTGTTGTGCACTGCTTCGGTAAAAAGGCCTTTGAACGAAATCCACTTATTGTAGTTTCCATCAAAGGTGACTATCTCCATTTTGGGAGTAGATTTTTCAATATGCGCAACGGACCACATTTTCTTATTGATGTCTTTCTTGATTTTGTTATAATACTCCTCATAATGGGTGAATTGCTCTTCATATTTGGGGTTTGATCCGCCATACTCGTTGTCCAGCTCCCAATGAAGCGAGTCAATAGCCACCCAACGGGATAATATCGTCTTCAGGATATCTCCCATTTTTCCGTGACAAGATCAAGGTTGATATTGGAAGATGTTCTCAAGAAAGCCTTAAAATTGGTAGCTTGCTTTTTGAAGAGAGTTTCAGCTTTACTCTCTTCAAGAGCAGGGGTTTTAGAAGCAGCGTGAGATGCGAGGTTCGAGGTTTGAGATTCTGCAGTAGGTTGGAATGAAGGAGGTTTCAATTCCGGGGTTTGCGGTCTGTTTGCGAGAGGGTTATAGCTTTGAATAATAGTATTAATGTTGTTATATTTCTCATTCATTTGATCGTATTGATTATTACTGAAATATGTATGAGATTGATCACCAAAAGATATCAAAGTCATGTGATTATTATGGAACTCTGTAAAGTGTTGTTCTAGTCGACGACGTAAGTAGTCTGCGGTCTTGCGCTCTGCACCATCCTTCTTGAAATTGGTGAAGAGCTTATCTACGGCTTCGATTAGTTGTTGTTGGGTTGCTAAAATGTCATCCATTTCGGACATTTTAAAGATATAAAAGAGACCTTACTTGTATTGCAGGCTTCTTTGGAAAACAAATGTCCTTGCGATGGCTGCAAGAACAAACCTGTAGTAGCAGCGCGATGAGATGACGCGATGCTTTCGTATAAACCAGGTTCAATCAGGATCAGCAGGATGATGAACTTTTCGGAAAGTAATAATTTCCAAGCGAGACACACTCAGCACAGTTAATAGATGCACGCGTAATGGTCCCGCTCCGATGGCTCGAAGGACCAATGTTCGGGGTTGGCGTGAGATAAAGATAAACTAGGATTAAAGATTATAAAGATAGATATATTTCAGTAACTCAAATGGGATAACGATTAAAACTAATGAGGTGAATGAGATGAGATTGAGTCGCGCCCGATATGCTATCCGAAAGCGTACTGACTATTTTACTTAGGTAATACATAACATATTCAAGGCATAGAGCGCGTTGTCGCAATTACGCTGACATGTTTTTTATTGTTCGGTGATTGAGCCGAACACACTTTTTTTATTTTTATTTGTAATGGGTTTGCTCTTGACTCTAGTCTAAATCATAGGTGACAGAGACAGAGTCGACGATGGAGTGAGCTTACCCAGAAGAAGCCAGTTCACTCTAGCTTTGAAGAGATTCGGGTTGAATGCGTTCGGAAACACAGACGCAGGTAGTGAGTTCCATTCATTCGCTGTGCGCATTATAAAGGATGTTTGGAAGCGCTTGGTTCGAATTGGTGGAATGTCAACAAGGTAAGGATGATAACTTGCAGTGCGTCTAGATGTCCGATGGTAGAAGGGGGCTGGTGGGATGAGGTCGTGGAGTTCTTGAGCACACTCACCGAAGTACAGTCTGTAGAAAACCGACAAGCAGGCAACTTTGCGGCGATGAACCAAGCTGTGAAGCTTGGCGTCCACCAGTTCAACGTCGCCAATGAGCCTCTTGGCTCTGCGTTCCACTGAGTCAAGCGCGGCAAGCTGATACTTAGCTGAACCATCCCAAAGGTGGCTGCAATACTCCATGCAGGATCGGACTTGTGCTTTGTATAGGGTTAAAAGCTGTCCAGGCGTAAAGTATCGCTTCACTCTATTTAGGATGCCCAGTTTTTTGGCCGCGATTTGGGCTTTGTACTCAATGGAGGAGCCAAAGTTGAGACTGGATGTCAACTCCATGCCTAGGAGCTCGAGCCGATCAGTCACAGGAACAGCTATCTCTATAACTGTCAGAGAGCATTTGTCTTACAAAAAAGGGCGATTCGTACTATTGTCCGCATTCCTCAATGGGAGAGCTGTAGACCATTGTTTAAACAACTTGGCATTCTGACAGTCCCTAGCCTATACATATTAGTTCTATTAAACACTTTTAAAAAATACATATATAACTATGAAACAGACGAAAATAGACAGATAAGGGAAAATACACGAAGGAAAGACTTTGGAAATAAAATAGTACCTCAATTTGGAATTGTTAAACATAGTCCACAATATCAGGCCGTTAAAGCGTTTAATAGATTACCTCATGACTTGAAAAGCATTTTGTACACAGGCTCTTTCAAAGCAAAGCTTAAAGCATTTCTTCTGGAAAAATGTTTATACTCAGTAGATGAATTATAGGTTTGTGTTGTTTTGTGATGTCAATTGCCAATTAATTAATTATAATCGTATTATTATTATACTTATGTTTGCATGTTATTTATAATGTTAATTTAATGTATTTAATCTAATCTTAGTGTTTACTTTTAATGTTAATGTTATGTTTTATGATGTAAAAATTTCGAACACAATGTATATTGTATCTGAATAAATTGAATTGAATTGAATTGACGCACACCGAAAAGTAGACTTTTGGTCGAACAGACTCCTTTTAGCGGTAAAAAGACACGCCTGTGTTTTGGTGGCGTTAAAAGTGACCACATTGTCATCACCCCACTGGGAGACAAGGTTTAAGGTCAAATCTGCCCGCGCAACCATAGCCTCCCTCAAGGAACGAACTTCATCCACGCTGGTCTTTGCGCTGGACAAGTATCTCTCTGAAACAGTACTGTCATCTGCCTACCCAACAATACCAGGCTGAAGTAGGTCATTGATGTGCAGCAGGAAAAGAGTTGCAGAGAGAACAGACCCCTGAGGAACTCCGGCATCAATAGCCATAAGGTCTGAGGAGCAGCCGTCAATGACTACTCGGATCGACCGTTCGCTAAGGAAGTCTGATATCCAGCTACAAAAACCAGCGGGGATGCCATAAGCGGGAAGCACATGATAGAATACTTACCACGCCAGTTTGAGCTTTAGATCAGCTCCCGCTTGCGGTCGCGTCTCGCAACGGTGCAGCCGTGTAGTACTAGTAACACTAGCAACGTGCTGACTGCTCACTGCTAACTGCTCACTGCTGACTGCTCACTGCTAACTGCTCACTGCTAACTGCTAACTGCTAACTGCTAACTGCTAACTGCTAACTGCTAACTGCTAACTGCTAACTGCTAACTGCTAACTGCTAACTGCTAACTGCTAACTGCTAACTGCTAACTGCTAACTGCTAACTGCTAACTGCTAACTGCTAACTGCTAACTGCTAACTGCTAACTGCTAACTGCTAACTGCTAACTGCTAACTGCTAACTGCTAACTGCTAACTGCTAACTGCTAACTGCTAACTGCTAACTGCTAACTGCTAACTGCTAACTGCTAACTGCTAACTGCTAACTGCTAACTGCTAACTGCTAACTGCTAACTGCTAACTGCTAACTGCTAACTGCTAACTGCTAACTGCTAACTGCTAACTGCTAACTGCTAACTGCTAACTGCTAACTGCTAACTGCTAACTGCTAACTGCTAACTGCTAACTGCTAACTGCTAACTGCTAACTGCTAACTGCTAACTGCTAACTGCTAACTGCTAACTGCTAACTGCTAACTGCTAACTGCTAACTGCTAACTGCTAACTGCTAACTGCTAACTGCTAACTGCTAACTGCTAACTGCTAACTGCTAACTGCTAACTGCTAACTGCTAACTGCTAACTGCTAACTGCTAACTGCTAACTGCTAACTGCTAACTGCTAACTGCTAACTGCTAACTGCTAACTGCTAACTGCTAACTGCTAACTGCTAACTGCTAACTGCTAACTGCTAACTGCTAACTGCTAACTGCTAACTGCTAACTGCTAACTGCTAACTGCTAACTGCTAACTGCTAACTGCTAACTGCTAACTGCTAACTGCTAACTGCTAACTGCTAACTGCTAACTGCTAACTGCTAACTGCTAACTGCTAACTGCTAACTGCTAACTGCTAACTGCTAACTGCTAACTGCTAACTGCTAACTGCTAACTGCTAACTGCTAACTGCTAACTGCTAACTGCTAACTGCTAACTGCTAACTGCTAACTGCTAACTGCTAACTGCTAACTGCTAACTGCTAACTGCTAACTGCTAACTGCTAACTGCTAACTGCTAACTGCTAACTGCTAACTGCTAACTGCTAACTGCTAACTGCTAACTGCTAACTGCTAACTGCTAACTGCTAACTGCTAACTGCTAACTGCTAACTGCTAACTGCTAACTGCTAACTGCTAACTGCTAACTGCTAACTGCTAACTGCTAACTGCTAACTGCTAACTGCTAACTGCTAACTGCTAACTGCTAACTGCTAACTGCTAACTGCTAACTGCTAACTGCTAACTGCTAACTGCTAACTGCTAACTGCTAACTGCTAACTGCTAACTGCTAACTGCTAACTGCTAACTGCTAACTGCTAACTGCTAACTGCTAACTGCTAACTGCTAACTGCTAACTGCTAACTGCTAACTGCTAACTGCTAACTGCTAACTGCTAACTGCTAACTGCTAACTGCTAACTGCTAACTGCTAACTGCTAACTGCTAACTGCTAACTGCTAACTGCTAACTGCTAACTGCTAACTGCTAACTGCTAACTGCTAACTGCTAACTGCTAACTGCTAACTGCTAACTGCTCACTGCTAACTGCTCACTGCTAACTGCTCACTGCTAACTGCTCACTGCTAGTGCTAACGTGTCGAAGAGGAAGAAGGAAGGTGGTGCGGGGACAATGAAACAAGTTGTTACAACGGTCATACATACTATATATTTACATCTGGCACAACCTGCACGCACAGTTTTAAACGAATAGAATACGTGTACAATGTGATTACAGACAGCGTCACGCCGGCGCGTCGCTCGGGGGCTCGGGGCCCAGGGGCCCACACACAGACTCAGGAACCCAGGGGCCCGGGCCGCGGAGCGAGGCTAGTCGTCACTAAATACACATGTACAATACATCGTTGGCGCTTAGCCGTACGGTCGTTTCCAATACTTACACCTACTAGCGTTATACAATATTCCAGCGTATCTCAAACTTCATTCTTGTTTCGCTGACAGCGTGTCATTCGTTCCCAAGTCATGGAAGCTAACAAGTGTGGCGCTTGTGATGAACCATTGTCCGACGGAGTTCACTGCACGTGCTGTAACCAGGAATTACACTTCCATTGCGCGGGAGTAACGGAGGCTGGTTATCGACGGCTGGGTGACAGGAAGCTTACGTGGCGTTGCAGCAAGTGTAAAGTGGCCAGCGCTACTCAACCGCCATTGTCACCGAGAATCGAGTCAGAGACTCTCATTCTTAAGGAGATAAGAGCTCTTGCGGATAAATTTGCCCCATTGGAATGTCTGAAGGATGAGATTACCGGTCTGCGTGCGGAATTTGCCACTCTTAAGTCGTCGATAAGCGAAACGAACATGGAACTAAAGGAGTTCAATGGAAAAATTAAAGACATCGAAGCGCGTCTCGTGCGTGTGGAGAATGTCCAGGAGCGAGTGGTCCTCATTCAAGCTCGCCTGGAGAAGCTAGAGGAGGAAAATAATGCTAAGGAACAGTGGACCAGAATGAACAATGTCGAAATAAAGGGTCTCCCACAAGCAAACCACGAAAATTAATTTAACATCTTGGACAAGATTGGAGCAAAAATTGATTATCCGGTCTCCAAAGCCCAGATCAACTTTATTACCCGAGTACCAAGCCGTGACAAGGATCAGACGAAACCAATTATAGTGTGTTTCTGCAGCCGATATGTAAAGGAAGATTTTATCGCAGCTGCAAGGATGACTCTCAAGAATGCACCTTTGACTATAGGGCAAATTGGTCTCCCAGGAAACCAACGGATCTTCGTCAACGACCACTTGACACTCCAAAATAAAGCTTTACTATCCAAAACTAAAAAGGCAGCCGCAGAAATGAATTTTCGTTATGTCTGGATAAGACATTGCAAAATCCACTCGAGGAAAACCGACAGTTCGCCTGTAATAGTGTTGAAAACAGAAAAAGACCTAGCAAAATTAAAATAAACATACTGTGTAAATTAAATTATCCTAAAAAACTTGTGTTAGTGTCAAGTCGTGCAATATCAACTACATCCAACAAAGATAAGTTTGAGAACCATACTAAAGTGTGTGCTGCCTGCGTATTTCATCAATTGCTGTGTGTCTCTGTGGTGATGTTTAAGCTCATTTGTAAAAAAAGCCGCGACAATCTGTTGTTATCGTGCTAATTTAGATCTTATATCAGTTGAAATAAGGTGTAATCTTCAGTATTTCGTTCACTTGCTTATGACTAATTGTAAATGCGCCGTCGCTTCTGTTTCTTTTGTTCCTTATCTATACTCATCGGTCGCCTTAGTTTCCGATTTCTGTGTTATTGAACACTGTGCATTGGTGTGTGTAGTAGGAATTTATATTTTTGTGTTAACTACCTCCGTTAAACTTTATTATCCGTATGAACTTACAAATTGTAATTTATTTAATTTAATACATCTAAATTATTTAAATCTTGTTAACTACATAGTATTTGTTATGATTAAAAAATGATTAGTATATATTACCAAAACGTCCGTGGTCTGCGCACGAAAACGAGTAACTTATACCGTAATGTCAGTATGAATTCATACGATGTCGTTATATTTACGGAAACATGGTTATCTGATGGTATTTCTAGCAGTGAGTTATTTGATGGACGATACATTGTCTGGCGACGGGATCGGGACTATTGTAGGACGGCTCAAACCCGAGGTGGTGGAGTGTTGATCGCTGTGATATCTGATAAGCAAGAAGTCGCTGAGACATTAGAAAATTTCTTTACCAACATTCCGTTAGAGGTTACGAAGTCACTTCCCTCCTCATCTAAATTGGCTGCAGCTCTTCTTAAGGAATACTTTACTAAAGACATACCAACCTTTAAATTTAAACCAATATGCATTGATACAATTAAAAACGCGTTCAAAAGTCTCAATATAAAAAACACTGAAGACTTATGGGGGATATCCGTTAGGGTTCTTGGAGATATCATTGACTCAATTGCTCCTGTCCTAACAGGCATATTCAATCAGTGTTTGGACAGCGGCACGTTTCCTGACTTAATGAAACACAGTAAAGTAGTACCAATTTTCAAATCAGGCTGTAAGAGCGATCCCTCTAATTATAGACCTATATCCGTGCTACCAGCATTGAGTAAAATCTATGAAAAAATCATGCTGGACCAGATGTTGTCTCATTTCAATTCAAATGGGATCCTGCATAGTCAGCAGTTTGGTTTCACGAAAGGTAGGTCGACAACGGACGCGGGAATAAAACTCATCAGCCACATCTTGGAATCATGGGAGAAATCCCAGGATGCCATTGGCATTTTCTGTGATCTGTCAAAAGCGTTCGACTGCGTCGACCACAACACACTGATCTGTAAATTACAACACTACGGAATTCGAGGACAAGCTGCTGATCTTGTGCTTTCCTATTTATCAAACAGACAGCAAAAAGTAAATGTTAATGGGGCGACTTCCTCCGGGTCTCTAGTCAAAATGGGCGTGCCCCAAGGTTCAATTCTCGGCCCTTTCTTTTTTCTTGTTTACATTAATGATCTCCCTTTTATGATGGCCAAATTATCGGATATAATTCTATTTGCTGATGATACTTCGCTAATTTTTAAAATAGATAGGAAAGATACGGATGTCTTACATGTCAATGAAAGTCTAATTGTTCTCTCGGAATGGTTCGCAGCTAACAATCTTTTACTGAATGCGAAAAAAACAAAATGTCTAAAGTTCTCTTTACCAAATGTACCTCAACGTGACCTAAATCTAAATCTTGACGGCAAAAATCTTGAAATAATAACGGAAACTGTATTCTTGGGGATTACTATCGATTCAAAATTGCAGTGGGGCGCGCACATTAGAACTCTTTCGGGCAGGTTAAGTTCGGCTGCCTATGCAGTAAGGAAGATAAGGCAGTTAACCGATGTAGCCACAGCTAGACTAGTATACTATGCTTATTTCCACAGTATTATGTCTTATGGCATTCTGCTGTGGGGGTCAGCAGCAGACGTTGACTCAATTTTTATCTTACAAAAGAGGGCAATCCGCGCGATCTATAAAATGGGTCCTCGCGAGTCCCTCAGAGAAAAATTTAAAGAGATCGATATACTGACTCTACCTTCACTTTATATTTTGGAATGTATTTTGTATGTCCGAAAAAATCGAGGGCTTTTCAAAACTAGAAGTGACTTCCATAATTTAAATACACGCAGTAAGCACGAAATTGTAATACCCAAATTCAGATTAACGAAAACTAGCAAGTCTTTTCTTATAAACAGTATACGCTTTTATAACAAGTTGCCTAAGTCAGTTATAGAACTGACCGATGGAAAGTTCAAAAACTACATCAAACGTGTCCTTATTAAAAAAGCATATTATAAAATCAAGGACTACGTTGAAGATAAAAAATTTGGCTTTGACACCCTCTGCGCATGCGGCTTCCCTGGTAACTCATAAACGGCACAAATATATGGATATCTCTAACTATTCTCAATCTCATTTTTTTTCTCTTTTAATTAGACTTTTTACAATATTTTTCAATCATCATTATAGCCCTTTGCTAAGAATAGTTACAGCACTGATTACAGTATTTGTGCCACATGTTAAATTTAGTGTTGTGTTTTTTTTACCTTTGTATAGATTCTTTTACCTATTGTGAATGTGTGAACATTGTAGGCTTTCTAGATTTCTAGATGATTGTTAACATTTGTTAAAAGTTGTTTGTTTTTTTGTTTCAATTTCGTACGACTTATTGTCGGGCCTACGTTGTCCCTCCATATCCAAGTACTAATGCTGTAACATGGAAATATTGTAAACAAAAAAATTTAAAAGAGTAACCGTGGAGTTTCTTGCCGGTTCTTCTCCATAGGAAACGACTAACCCGAACCGTGCACCTTTTGTCGACGTTTTATAAGTGCCCATGTAGGCCTATGTAAAATAAAAATATTTGATTTTGATTTTGTGAGAAACTATTTAACCGTTATGGAACGTTGTGATTGGCGTACCACCGCGGAGGATATTTGGGTAACCATTGTCTTGAAGAGATCCAAACCGGCAGTAAGTTATTATATTCATATATGCAGCGTGTATTTATGTAAAGAAAATTTATGTCACTCATACACAGTCCAATTACAAAACTTTCATCAGAGGCTAAACCATTTGGTAACTACTCACCCCATGGACACGTTTATCGTAACTGGAGATTTTAATTTCGGAGGCCAGGTGGATTGGTGTAGTTCCAATGGTGACCTTGAATTATATCCTATGGATATATCTTCCCGGCATATTCTCCATTTTTTTGACACCATAAACACATGTAATTTATCCCAGTTGAATAGGGTACGTAATGTCAACAGCAGACTTTTAGACCTAGTTTTTTCAAATGGTGTATTAAAAGTGAATGAGTGTAGTGACCCTTTAGCAGTACCTGTTGACTCGCATCACAAACCACTGGCAATTAACGCTGATTTTGCTGAAATTCATAATCTCTTAGAAAGTCATAACACTAGATACATGTTTCACAGAGGTGACTACCCGGCCATTACATCGGCACTTGATAGTGTTGACTGGAGTTTGTTGTTGACTGCTGGATCCCTGGATCAGGCCGTTAGTAGTTTCTACGATAAGTTGTACGAGCTAAGAGACTTGCATATTCCCGTTAAATCATCCAAAAAGTCGTCTCATCCTATCTGGTTCAGCAGTGCGCTAATTAAAATATTAAGGGAAAAAACACAAATATCATAGAAAATATAAAAATTACGGTAGCATATCTGACTATCACTCCTTTACTATCTTGCGAAGCCGAGCTAAGCGATTGGAAGAGGAATGTTTTGACGCGTATATGGATAAAATTGAAACGTCTATTGCTAAGAACCCGAAAGTATTCTGGTCGTATATAAAAAGTAAGAAAAGTGGTAACGTATTACCCAACGTAATGTACTATTTGGGCACTTCTGCAGATACTGGCGAGGGCATCACAGAACTGTTTGCTTCATTCTTTCAGTCGACGTTTCAAGAACATAGCTCAGATTCAGCTGACTTGATTGGTACCGTGGACGTTCCTTTCATTAACTCGGTGAATATTGGTACAGTTAACGTATGTCCGGACACGGTCCTAAAATTGCTTAAAGGTCTGGATCCCTCTAAGTCTGGTGGACCCGACATGATACCTCCTATTTTTATTATTAGTTGCGCTAAAAGTCTGCTAAAACCAGTTTGCTTGCTATTTGAGCGGTCATTGAGAGAGGGCGTCGTCCCTAAGATATGGAAGTCGGCATTCATCACGCCGATCTTTAAAAAAGGTGATAAATCAAATATAGAGAACTACCGCCCCATTTCTAAATTATGTCTTCTCTCTAAGGTCCTAGAACGTGTGATCCACACACAGCTCTATTCAGCCTTACAATGTCAATTTAGTAATGAACAGCATGGCTTCCTTAGAAAACGGTCAACTACTTCAAACCTGGTATTGTCGAATGAAATTATAACAAGTGGTATGGATGGCCAATGCCAAGTTGATGTAATATACACAGACTACAGCAAATGCTTTGATCGTATAGATCACCGCGTACTTCTTCAGAAGTTACTAACCGCGGGAATACACGGTGACCTATTTCGATGGTTCAAATCTTACATTGACAATCGGACCCAGGCTGTAATTCTGCGTAGTTATACGTCCAAATGGAACTCTGTCCCATCCGGAGTACCACAAGGTTCGATCCTGGGGCCTTTATTGTTTACATTATTTATATTGGATATAAAAAAATGCTTCGTAAATTCAAACATTCTACTATATGCTGACGACATGAAGGCCCTCAAGTTAGTGCGGACTTTATCTGATACTGTGCAACTTCAGTCAGATCTTGACCGATTCATATTATATTGTCAAAACAATAAATTGCACCTAAATATCTCAAAGTGTTACCAAGTAGTGTTTCCTCGTCAAAATTCCGTGATTGGTCCGGGATATAGGTTGTATGGCCAGCTACTTACTCGAGTAAGTACTATTAGAGATCTTGGCGTATTACATGACAGCAAACTTCTTTTTGACGGCCACATAGATTCAATTGTTAATAAAGCTTCTAAAGCATTAGGCTTTATCATAAGAAATTGTTCCGACTTTCGTTCATTGAAACCCATTATGGTTCTGTACTGTTCTTTCGTGCGCAGCCACCTTGAGTACGCTTCTCAAGTGTGGAATCCTCATTACGAGGTCTACAAATCTCGTATTGAGTCTGTCCAAAGAAAATTCATGCGGTATTTAGATTTTAAAGCAAAACAATTTTCAATTGATTACGACCATCGTTGTAAGCGTTACCATTTTTTGCCTTTGGAAACGAGACGTTGTATTAATGATATATGTTTTCTAGCCAATATCGCAAACGGCTCAATTGACTGCCCTGATTTACTTTGTAAATTATTTATGCGTACTAACCAAAATGGCCTAAGAAAACGACCGCTGCTACACACACCATCTGCATCTACAAACTACAGGCGCAACGCTTTCTGCATACGCGCTGTTAAAGCTTTTAATTATTTACCACCACACCTGGATATTGATTTGTATAACACCAGTTCACATAAAATTAGAAACATCCTAAGTAGGGAATACTTTAAAGATGGAAAATAGCGCGACTTGTCACAGTTTTTTTCTTTTTATTTTTTTTATTACTGCTATATTGTTTTTCTTTTTTTTTTCTTTACCTATTTATAATCTTGAACTAGTTGCTTCTTGGTTGTTTAATAACTATTTAAACGCTAATGCTAACATACATGTGGAAGCTTGTAATTAGCAATTGTCAACAAATATATCGTATTAAAATACAAAATTGTTATTAGTCTGTAAGCTTTCTTTAAAATAAAATAAATAAATAAAGCTAACGTTTTGTACTTTATATACAAAAAATGTAGTCGTAAGTCGTGGAGCCCGGTCAGGGTCGTCAGGCGGTCAGGGCCCCGACAGGGGCGCGGCCTCACGCAATAGCGCGGCCGCCCCGACCGAGCATCAAAATATACTTCCAAAAAAAACAAAAGGAATTAAAATAGTGGGTCGTTAGTTGGCGCACTTGGTCTTGCCGTCCAGCAGCTTGCGCCACAGGTCGAACTGCTCGTGGTAGCGCACCATGTGGATGGCCAGGCCGCGCTGCACAACGCACGGGTGCGCGGCCATTCGCTTGTTGTAGAACTCGGCGGCGTGCTGGCGGCGCAGACGCAGCTGCTGCGCCAGCACGCCGGTCACGAACACGTCCTCCAGGCGCAGGTAGCGCTGCGCCGGCGCCGCCAGCAGCAGCGGCCGCACGCAGTCCGCCGTCAGCAGGTAGGCGTGCCCGGTGGCGAAGTCCGGGAACACGCGGCCCGGGAACTGCAGCGGCAACACATAGTACTTCGACTTCATCGAGCGCTTCGGCAGCGAGCGCCGCATCACCTGCAACACATTATTACACGAATTTACTTTTTGTTAAATCAAATCTCGAAAAAGGGTTAAATCATCATAAGGAAAAATATTTACCATGCCACGGCATATTTAATATACCATCAGCCATTGTACTTGTTTGGGCAAATCAAATTAAAGGTTAGTATAAAGTAAACACAATGAAGGTCTAAGAACACTACCATGTGGTACTCCAAATTTCAATTCCCTTCCGTCGGGAAAAAAATACTTTCTAACTTATCATACTCTCTTACTTTCTGGATATTGCTCTGACGGGTAGGATACAATATAAAAGACAATGATTCTTCAAATCATATCAAATTATTTAAGAAGATTGACGTGCGCACTCAAAAGCATTAGTTACGTAAAATTATATTCAGTGTCTAATGTTGTCATTTTTGTTCTTTTTAACTGGCTTTCCAAAAAAGAGGAAGTTTTATGTGCTACTATATGTGTTTTTACCCGACTATAACGAAGCAAAAAGGAGGGTTATGTTTTTGACCGGTATGTGTGTATGTATGTTCATCTGTTCGCTCATAACTTCTAAACTACTTATTATAATTTGACAAATGAGGTGTCGTTGGAAGCGTCTTGTTTGTCCGCTGGTTATAGGCATTGCATTATCTAGATACTTTTAAAACTACAAACCCTACACAGAAAAAAATGTGATGTGGCTCTGAAATAACCCCCAAAATACTATAACTAATAATAAGTTTATAAACTAAAATCTACAACTAAAGAAAATCCCGCTCTAAAAATTATGAAACAAGAAAATATTCTCATCTTTAATCGTTATGTACAAACTATTCCGTAGAGGATAACCGTGGTCGAATGCCACCACCGTAACAAAACAATACCTTCTGCAATGTTTATTTAACTATAAGTTTTCAGTTTTCGTTTAAAAGGGTATTCTCGGTACTCTATTTCTATTCCTAAAATTGATTGTTCGAAAATCATTATCCATAACACGTTTGCTATAAACTTCAGTAACCATAATGTTCAAAATCCCGAAATTTTGTTGAACATAATTATCTTTAGTTCTAAAAGTTTATTCTGTCATAATATCGAGTACTATAATAATTGAATCTCCTAATTTTACATGACCTTAAGTCATATTGTAAGGTAGAATTTTCTCCCTTTCTCACCGGCTTGCACAGAGGTAGGTATTCTGCATGAGACTATAGCAGGGATTATTTAACATGAAGTTGATTGAAGTAAAAGGCACACAGTTTGCTCAACTAATTTAATTCATCGAGCATACAGTCCGTTATCACCACTTGTAGATGTTCTAAATATAGGTATAAACAACTCACTTTCAGAAGGAACACATTTTACCATCAATTCACAGTACTGGAGATATGATTTCTCAAACAGTACCGTTATCCTGTGTAGCTGTCTTCAAACTTTGGTAAATTATAACATCAGGAGTGTTCGAAACCTTGCTGTAGCTATATTCGCTAGTTGACCATTATATATCTAATATTATTTCTTATAGGTAAAATACTCCTAAGGAGACATTTGGAGTCCTGCCAAGGAAAAGAAAATTGCATGATAAAATCAAACCGACACGTGACACCAATATGGAACTTCAGACAAATTCAAGCTAATACTCACAGCGCCCACTGAACGATTGTTCCTTTCATTTTGACGCTAGCCAGCCTTGTCCTTCTCATTATCAAAGATATTTCTTTTAGATGATTTAGTTCACAGGTGCCAGTGACCTCAAGTTCACCCTTGTAAAAGAATTGACAGTCACGTCAACCACAGACCCTGAACGTTTTATTTTAAACCATAGACGCATTTACTAAAGTATCCTTTATGTAACTAATTTGAAAAGAATTTAATAATTTATTATTTTGTATGTTCAATTTCTTGTTTATTGAATTAAATGATTTCACACAAATAGGATATATCTTATGTAAACGTTCATCAATTCCATACACATGTCAGCGCCATTTAGTACCTAACTTACCAAACAATCAAGTAGTGATACTGATAATCGAACTCGTTTGGCAAAAGGAAACCAGATGTCGCTAACATACCCAGTGTGTACAAAATTCATTTGTTACAATATGTCCTAAGTATTAAATAATGTGTAATATTTATGACAAACGGATTTAGGACATATTATATTTAGGGATTTCAATTTTATGGCATGTGATATTATGTGATTTTAAGTTCGGGTAAGTTATCATTCGGACAAATGATGATTAGGACAAAGGAAGTTATGGATAAAAAAGTTAGGTGACACAATAGTGAACCGGGTACTCTCTCGAGGTGGTCCCATTGTCACCAAGTCAGGATCTGATGAGGAGATCCCATAGAAATCGAGGAAACTCCTCAAATTTTATATCAACATGGCAAGCATTTGAATTCAGAAAGTATCATTTGGTAAAGTGGAACTTGTAACGAGTTTTTTTAACCTCGTCACATGGTTTTTGGATTTAGTCGATTTCCGAACGACAATACTCTAGATCTGTGCTGTGAGCTGTCATTTTTGACACTGCACGATCTTGATATAAAAATGGCGAGTCGTTAATTTTAAACATTTCGCCAATTGTATATTTTATCCGTAGTTATCTCGGCTATTTTTGCCTTCTTAATGGAGTAAATACTTGCTAACTCCATTAGAACGATGTTTTGAGAAGGATTGACCTTAATTTTCGGTAAGTTGGAATTCTTTTAGACATTGTAATGTCTGAGTTTATCTCGTGTTGGAATTTCAATAGACGGATTGTTAATTTCAGATTTTGATGATTTTCGCTCGCAAACAGTTGATGTTATTGGCTGCGTAGCGCATCAATATTAATTTGAAGAAGAAAAACGGTAAGTTTTCTTGTTCAAACGCACGCTTCCACGTGTTTAAATTATATTGACTATTCCTAACATTTTAAAATTTTGTTCCAGCCCATTGTATGTATTTTTATCTGACCACTTACCACTGTACATTGAGTGTGATCTGAATCTAGTAAGGCCAAAGATAATGACAGAAAAGTTTCGGCATTGTGGCGTAACATGGGGAGAAAGGGATGACGCACAAATTACAAAATATCGTAGTTTATGCAATGAAAAGCTACGGAACATCGGTCTTCCTCATGAATTTGAAAGGTGTAGTTATGGGGCCTGCAAAGTCGTCGAACATAAATGTGTCCTGGATAATCTATATAAAAGTATTGTAGATATCTTAAGTGACGCGGCTATAAGGACGTGTGAGAAGGTTCGGGCCAAGCCAAGGAGAGGCAAAGTGTTGTGTGGCTGGAACAAGTATGTTCGAGACGCTTACCGAGAGGCCAGGCTTAAATTCAAAGCTTGGGTATTGCAGAATAGACCGACTTCTGGAGGGACATATGAACAAATGTGTGAGGCCCGAAAAATATTTAAGGGCCGTCATAAATGGTGCCAAAAAAATAGGGAACAAATAAAAATGGGATTTTTTAGCCGAGCAAAGAGCGACTAAAAATTTTTGTAAGTTCTGGAAGGCTACGAGTAAGCTGGAAGCCAGGCCTGGGCTGCCGGTGAGCGTCGGGGGAGTGAATGATCCAAAGCAGATTTCTAATATGTTCATGGAACATTTCAAAGTGCGATCACCTCTCGGCCCCTCAGTTGCGATGACCGATGCTGAGTCCTTCGGTGGGGGAGTGGAACCGGTAACGTATTTTTCGACTAAGCAGGTCAGAGCTGTAGTTAAAAACATGAGTAGAGGTAAATCACCCGGACACGATGGACTCAGCATCGAGCATTTTAAGTTTGCTGGGGTTCACCTGCCGAGGGTCCTGTCATTGTTTTACTCAATGTGCATTAGTCACGCGTACCTACCGGCAGAACTAATGAAAACGGTTGTGGTACCAATAGTCAAAAACAAGACAGGGGATATCTCGGACAAGGAAAATTACCGGCCAATTTCTCTTGCAACTACCGTTGCTAAAATATTGGACAGTATGCTTGATTCGTGCTTAGAAAAGCATCTGTACTTGCACGATTCACAGTTTGGGTTTCAACCTGGACTGTCTACTGAAAGTGCAATCCTAAGCCTCAAGAATACTGTCCAATATTATACGGATCGTAAAACGCCGGTGTATGCTTGTTTCCTGGATCTTTCCAGAGCTTTTGATCTTGTGTCATATGATGTGCTCTGGAGGAAGCTGGGGGACAGGAATGTACCGGCGGAAGTTCTTAAAGTTCTGCAATTTTGGTATGCGAACCAAACCAATCACGTGAAGTGGTCCAACACTTTCTCCGAGGCATATGGTTTGGAGTGCGGAGTGAGGCAGGGAGGTTTAACGTCTCCCAGGCTCTTCAACCTATATGTAAATGACCTCATGGTCGAGCTCAGCAGCATGCGTGTCGGCTGTTCGGTGGGTGGTACTAATATTAACAGCATCAGCTATGCAGACGACATGGTGCTGCTGGGCCCGACTGCGGGATCTATTAGGGAGATGCTGAAAGCTTGCGAGGACTACGCGGCTGCGCACGGGCTCGTATATAATGTCAAGAAATGTGAGTACATGGTCTTTGGGGTCGCCGGTAAGTGTACAGATTATTCACCTAACCTTACCCTAAATGGCTTGAGCATAAAAAGAGTGAACCAATTTAAATATCTGGGACACATACTTGCCGACGACCTGAAAGATAATGTGGATATTGAGAGGGAGCGCAGGGCATTGGCGGTCCGCGGTAATATGTTGGCTCGTAGATTCTCCCGCTGTGCAGACCAGGTCAAAATAACACTTTTCAAGGCGTATTGTCAGGGTCTGTACGCGGGGGGTCTATGGACCAGTTACACCAAAAGGTCGCTAGATGTCCTGCGCGTCCAATATAATAATATTTTTAGGATGCTCTTGCGGCTGCCCCGGTTCTGTAGCGCGTCAGAGATGTTTACACTGAATCGTACTGACGGCTTCCACGCAATCGTGCGGAAGAAGATAGCGTCGCTGGCAGCTAGAACTCGGGCCAGTGGTAATAGCATCCTAAAAACAGTGGCCGAGCGTGTGTTTTCCCCTTTTATGAGGCATTTTGTGGAGAGGATGACCGAGTAAAAACTTGCTCATCTTCTGTGCAAAGTGCTTCTCAACCTTATTGTTATTATTTACTAACACTAGGTATAAGGTATGTTACTAACACTATGGATTTCTGTTATCCGAATTTTTAAATAAATAAATAAATAAAATTGTTGGCGGTTTTCTTCTTTCTTTATTTACTTAAAATTTGGATTTTTCTTTCATATCCAAAATTATTATCTTTTTATTGGACTGCACTACGGGAATCCTTCAGCAATCGTCGCTTCTATGGTTATGTTAAACTTATTCTTAAAGCCAGCAATCTGGTAGGAAGTGTTATGGGTGATTTTTAATTGTCTCTGGCTATAGCATGTTTTTAAAAGTAAGTTGTTTTCAAATTCAAAGCTTTAGAATTTTGACAATCCATTGTAAGAAAAATTCAATGGCACTCGTTTTGAAAGTTATGTAGTGTTGAGGTGGTTTTTATTTAGTATTTCAGTTGTATGTTTTTTAGAGTCATAGTAATGTAGGTTTTTTATAAAACGTTTGAACAATGAATAAATAAGTGAGTGAATGATTTTTGAGAAACTTTTAATTATGGATCCCGATCTCGATCATTAACTGGAGGGCCTACATCCATAACAGGTAATGGGCCCCTTGCCCTCCAGGATAGGATGAAGATAATGAAGATGAGCCAAGCTACACACCCTGGAAACAGTATGGTGATAAATTTTTAATTTAATTTTTGAAAAAAAAATAATATAGAAAAATGACAGACGAACTGTCAAAATTGGATAAAGACACTAACTATACAATTTGGAAAAAGAAGTTAAAATTATTACTCTTATCGAAAGGACTAAATTCAGTAATAAATGGCTTAGATGATGATCAAAAACTAAGGGATGAATTTATCAGTAAAGATGCAAAAGCAAGATTCATTATAATTAATTCTGTGGATTCTAAATATGTTGGACGAATAATTGACTGTGAAACAGCTAAATATAGTTTAGACACATTGGACAAGATATTTTTGGGGCAAATTGAGACACAGAGATGCCATTTACTCCAAGATTTTTACAACTACAAATTCGAAAAAATAGATTTACTAGAAGATATCGGTGATCTAATGAACATAGTTACATCAATCAAAAGTACTGGAATGAACCTATCTGATAATGAAATTGTGTCGAAAATTTTATGCATTTTACCAAAAGGATTATCGAGTTTTAGGACAGCATGGGAATCTACTGCTAAAGAGGACAAAACTTTTGTAAATTTAATCTCAAGAATACAACTCGAGTTAAAAATGACTGAAAGAGATAACAAACATTTAAAAAATACAGAAAATTATGATACATTTTTAACAATTTGTTATAATTGTGGAAAAGAAGTACACATAGCAAAATTCTGCAGATCTAAACAAGTTAAAGGGTCCAAAAGCTTGAAGAACAACAGCTTTGTTACTTGCTTCAAATGTCTCAAAAATGGACATAAGAATACTGACTGCAAGGAAAAATTTAATTGTGTATTTTGTAAAATAAATACACACTACTCAAAATTTTGTTTAGAAAAACCACAATTTTCGGTAAGTAATTTTACACAATTAGACAGTCATGAGATGGTTGAATTTATACTAGATTCCGGAGCAAGCAGCCATATAATCAATTCAGAAGTATATTTAAACATGCAACAAAAGTGCAACTACAGAATATCCACAGCTGATGGGAATACGCACATTATTGACACTGTGGGAAAAGTATTGTGCAAGAGTAACACAAGTTCGCATAATATTACATTTAATGATGTGTTATTAGTCCCGAAGTTGAAGAAGAACCTAATTTCAATTTCAAAAATAGCAAATAATAATTGTGAAATTGTATTTTTCAGAAACAAATGTAAAGTGTGTGATAGAGATGGAAGCTGCTTACTGACTGGTGAGTTAAGGAGTGACGGACTGTATTATGCAGAGCTGTCAGCAACTCGATCAAGCACAAAGTCAGTAAACTTCATTAATCCTAATAATAGTAGAAATTTTTGGCATCGAGCATTGGCACATGCATCTATTTCAAAAACAAAAGAAATAGTTAAAGGTATAAATTCAAAACAAAGTGATAACAATATTGACACCTGCGAAGTCTGCACACAAGCAAAACTTTGCAGAAGACCATTCAATACCGAAAGGTATAGAGCTACTAGGCCGTTGGAAATAGTTCATAGTGACATCTGTGGTCCAATAGGTTCAGAAACATATGATGGCTATAAATATTTTATCACTTTTCTAGATGATTATACACATTTTGCTAAAATTTATCTGATCAGATCTAAGAGTGAAGCCTTTTCGAAAATTATGAATTTCATAAATTTATCTGAAAACCACTTTAACTTAAAAGTTAAAAATTTTAGATGCGATAATGGAGGTGAGTATACCTCAAATAATTTAAAAAAATATTGTTCTAATAAAGGTATTACAATAGATTATACAATACCGTACACTCCACAACATAATGGTAAGGCAGAACGATTAAATCGAACAATTATGGAGCGAACCCGTGCTCTTCTGTTCGATATGAACTTACCGAGGGAATTATGGGGCGAAGCGGTGTTAACAGCAACATATATAACCAATAGGTGTTCTAATACTATTAATGAGAGAACGCCAGCAGAAATGTGGTTTAATAAAATTCCAAACTTAAAACATTTAAATATTTTCGGTTCTTTGGCTTATTACAAAATAAATACAAAATTAAATAAATTAGATTCCAGATGTAATAAGGGTTTGCTAGTAGGATTTACGAACAATGGCTATAAGATTTAGGATCCGGTGGGTTTGAAGATATCTTATTCAAGAGATGTGACTTTTAATAATAATGCGAAGGATGTTTTGGAATTTTTAAAGGAATGTAATAAGAGTGCGAAAATTACAGATTTATATAAATTATTTAAAGAAGAAGAGGACTTTGAAGAACAAAATGAGAAAAGAAATGTTATCACAGCTGATAATGGTTGTCAAGTTGAGAGGGGAAGTTTTTATGGAGAAAATCAGAAAAAGAAGACTGATGTTGAAGTAACGAGGGAGGAGGAGTTTTCTATTTTAGAAGAAGAACGTAATGATGTTATAGAAAATGACGGAAATGATGTTTTTGAAGATAGTATTGCTGAAGAATTGTTGGATAATAATAGTAGAAGAGAATTTAATTTGGAAGATAGTAGTCAAGAAGTGAATAATGGAAATGAAATTGAAGATAATAGTAGATTGACGGCGGATGGAAATGAGTTGTTTGTGGATGCGGAGGAGTCTGTTGAAGAAATTAGTAGTAAAAGGATTTTGCCAAAAAGAGACAGAAGATTACCGATAAGATTTAAGGATTATGATTTAGAAACATCATTTTTAACTTATAGCGAGGTGTTGAAGTGTGATGAGAGAAGTTTATGGGAAAAAGCTATTAAAGAAGAGATAGATTCTTTGGAGAAAAATAAAACTTGGGAAATAGTTGATAAAATAGAAGCCGGAAATAGAAGATTGATAACCAGTAAATGGATTTTTACTGTGAAGCCGGAAGGGAGATACAAAGCACGACTTGTTGCTAGACGATTTCTACAAAAATATAATATTGATTACAAAGAGACTTATAGTCCAGTGGTAAATACTACTAGTGTAAGATTATTACTTTCGATTGCTGCACAGAAAGGTCTACAGTTGAAACAATTTGATGTGAAGACAGCGTTTTTGTATGGAGAGTTAAATGAGGATATTTTTATGGAAATTCCATTAGGATACAATTATGGTGAGAATAAAGTCTGTAAATTAAAGAAGAGTCTTTATGGTCTTAAGCAAGCACCGCTCATGTGGAATAAGCGGCTAACTGAATATTTAAAGAAATTGGGATTTGAATAACTGAAATTAGATCCATGTGTGTTTTTGTGTAAAGAAGAGGAAATTTATTTGGCAATATATGTCGATGATGGCATTTTGATAGGAAATAGTGAAAATGAATTGGATAATATAATAAAAGGAATGGAAAAAGAATTTGAAATTAGAAAATTTGATAAAGTCGAGAAGTTTATTGGACTTGATATACAGGTTAGAGAAAATTACTTGAAAATTTATCAAGAATCTTACATTAATCAAATATTGAAAAATTTTGGATTTAGTGACTTAAAAGAAACTATAGTTCCGAATATTTTAGCCGATATACATCAAGAGGGGAAGGGTGATAGTAGTGATGTACATCGTTATAGGCAGTTGATAGGGTCTTTACTATACTTAGTAAATAAAACTAGACCAGATGTTGCGTTTCATGTTGGTTATTGTAGTAGACATCAAGAGTGTCCTAATTTAAATGATTTCGCCAATATAAAAAATCTCTTCAGATATCTTAAAAGTTCTATATCTTCTGGTATTGAATACTTACGCGGAAATAGTTTTGTTTTGACAGCGTATTGTGATGCAGATTACGCTGGTGATCCTGATACTAGGAAAAGTACTACTGGCTTTGTAGTATTGTACAGTGGTGGTCCTATACATTGGTGCTCGCGTAAACAGTCCATCACCGATCTCTCCAGTACGGAAGCAGAATACATCTCTGCCGCAGAATGTATCAAAGATTTACTTTACGTTCAAAGTCTGATTAAAGAGATTACAGGTCATACACCAAAAACAGAATTATTTGTTGATAATCAGTCGGCTATTGTTTTAATTAAAAACGGAATTTTAAATCGGAGAAGCAAACACATTGATGTGAAATATCATTTTATTAAAGAAAAGATAGATCAAAATTTAATTGAAATTTTCTATTGCCCAACCAAATCTAATATTGCTGATATTCTGACAAAAGGTTTAGATAGAACTAAGTTTCTACGTTTAAGAAAGCATATTGTGAGTGATCAGTGACTTTGATGTGAACTTTAATGAAGTGAATTTAGTGGTATAATTAGTTAATTATGATAGGTGTTATATGTTATATCTTGTACAGTTAACGTTTTGGAATGAATTTGAAATTTTAGGTTTTAGTTATAGTATTAGGGTTGTCTTGATTGTTAATTTGAAATTTATATTTAAGCGGGTGGTTTAATATAGTATGTAGAATGTTATGATAGGTAGGGAATACCAGTATGGGTTTTTATTCTATGTGTTTAATGTTGAAGTTGTATATGGGGTGTTCTAGGCAGATATGTCAATGTTAAATACCGTTTGATTTTAATTTTATTTGAGACAATATAAAATTCAGAGGGGATGTTATGGGTGATTTTTAATTGTCTCTGGCTATAGCATGTTTTTAAAAGTAAATTGTTTTCAAATTCAGAGCTTTAGAATTTTGACAATCCATTGTAAGAAAAATTCAATGGCACTCGTTTTGAAAGTTATGTAGTGTTGAGATGGTTTTTATTTAGTATTTCAGTTGTATGTTTTTTAGAGTCATAGTAATGTAGGTTTTTTATAAAACGTTTGAACAATGAATAAATAAGTGAGTGAATGATTTTTGAGAAACTTTTAATTATGGATCCCGATCTCGATCATTAACTGGAGGGCCTACATCCATAACAGGAAGTATCTATTTTTTTTACTTTTTAAAAACTTCAATTAGTGCAAGATGCAGTAATATCACCCTTTAGTTATAATATAGCCATTAATTTAGTGAAGTTAATAAGTACCTATACTGGTTAGTAGATCTGAAGCTACGGGCAATTAAATGGAGAAAAGATAAACATCTTGTTTTAATTTTCTTTATTTAGCCTCCCACCGGCAGATTAAAAGTCTGACTCTTCCGATTAGTTCTTGCCGGCAACCTTTATTGTCATTGTACTGTGTGAACCTCCCTGGCGCCCGAATTGGTTTAAATTTACATTATGGACCGCTGATTTATGGCGCGGGGAGTGGTGGGGGGAGGGGGGGCTACCCCCCTGTACCATCCCCACCACGCGGAGCCCCATGGTTATGGAGATATCCATGGTTAAAGTTTTGCTGCGCGGGGCTCCTATTTCTGTCTTAAGGATCTAAAGTAACCTAACACGAAGAAGATGATGTCAGCTCTTCCAACCTAACCTGTCCATGTCGGGGTGCCCTACTCCCGAGCTCGCTCTTGGGCTAATTTTATTTTTTTTGCCTCACGAAAAACATACAAAAAAACAGAAAATTTCCGTATATTGAAACTTTGTAAAAAGCTTCCTATTTATTAGTTTTTTTTTAGCTTTTTATTTTACAAAAAAAAAATGAACTTCCAAATCAACGGTCCAGAAAGGCAATTTTAGCCCCCGAATTTATTAACTAATTATTTAATTTCATTTTGGGAGAACACATTTTATTTTGTTAATAACATATTTAATTCATTTGTTAATAACGCATTTAACGATCACTTTGTGAATCAAGCAGAATTACTCTCAAAGATTTCAAGATCTGCAAGCTATGACACACCGAATACATGTTGTGAGTCAATGTTCTTGGCCCCGACTACACCAAATGAAGTATATCGAATAACACAGGATTTAAAAAATAAAGTTAGCGTAGGGTATGATGACATCTCAACAAGAGTATTAAAATTTGTCTCTGATGTAATATCTGGCCCCATTTGCCATATCATTAATGTTAGTATCAGCTCTGGAATTTATCCTGATAAACTAAAACCAACAATAATTAAGCCTTTGTTCAAAAAAAATGACAAAACTGATATTAATAATTATAGACCCATTGCCCTAATACCAGTAATATCAAAAATATTTGAGAAGGCTATCTATCACCGTATGTGTTCCTTTTTCACGAAACACAATGTCTTGGTAAAGGAACAGAAGGGTTTTAGGAAAAACAAATCCATAAATCTGGCTATCTATGACTTTCTCAATACTATTATGACAGATATGGATGACAGAATTCCTATTAGCGCCATATTTATGGATATGACGAAAGCATTCGATCTAGTTGATCATAAAATACTTCTACATAAACTTAATGCACATGGAATAAGGGGCAATGCACTTTCTCTTTTACAGTCTTATTTAGACAATAGAACGCAATTTAAAGAAATTAGACGGATTTCTAAAAGGGATAAAAAAGAACTTAAATATATTTCAGGAAAACGTAAAATCACTTTTGGCGTCCCACAGGGCAGCGTATTGGGTCCGCCGATGTTCTTAACATACATAAATGACTTCCCAAAACACGTCGCTTTTCCTATGGTTCTATTTGCTGATGATAGCACGGTAATAGTAAGAAATAATAAAAATAGAAACTATGAATGTGGCATCAAAGACGCATTGCAACAATCAATTAACTGGCTTGAACATAATAATTTAAAATTAAATTTAAATGAAACTAAAATTATGCAATTTCGACAAAGATTGACCTCTCCTGACATAAATATATCTTTTGACGATAACATAATTGAAGAAGTAGGACATATAAAATTTCTAGGCTTGACAATTGATTCAAAACTGACTTGGAAACAACAGGCATCAATTATTATAACAAGACTAAGTAGGTTCGCATTTGCTCTATATAAACTTAATAAAATAGTTAATCAGGCAGCTGTTGTATCTGCGTATTATGGCTATGTAGATTCCATATTACGTTATGGAGTAATTTTTTGGGCAAATTCCTGCGAAAAAGAGAACATTTTTAAAGCACAGAAGAGGTGCATTCGATCAATATGCAGTCTTAAATCAACGGAAAGTTGCAAACTGTCTTTCAAACGACTTAAAATACTAACATTACCATGTATTTACATTTATGAGACAGCATTATTTGTCAAGAAAAATAGTGAACTGTTCAAAAAAGCTTCAGAGCAACGATATAGATCGACAAGACAAGAATATCGTCATGAATTATGTCTAAGGCCCTCAAAAACCACCCTTATGCACAAAAGCATCCTCTGTATGGCCCCGAAGATATTCAATAAAATACCAAATGACATTAAAGATCTTAACTTGACACAATTTAAACGGAGACTAAATAACTTATTGACTGAAAAATGCTACTATACCATTGACGAATTCCTCTTTGACAAAATGTAATATACTAAATGATAATTATGTATTTATGCTTGACAATTCACAAAATTTGGACTTATTAATTGTATTCTGAATGGTCATTATAAAAATAGATTGTACGTGGGACACTCAGAAAGTTTTGCGAAACTAAAAAAAATTGTTCTATACGTACATATATTTTTATTAAATCTTTTCAAAGTACTTTCCACCAGCCTCTATACAAAGATTCATGCGCCTAAACCAGTTTTCAAAACACTTTTTCCAGTCCGCCGCAGACACCTCGTTTACAGCCTGCTCGAACGCAGCCAGCGCATCTTCCGGCGACGAAAATTGTATCCCTTTGAGCTGATTTTTTATTTTTGGGAATAAAAAGAAGTCACACGGTGCTAGATCAGGGCTGTAAGGAGGGTGACCCAGGAGTTTGACTGGCGTGCTGTCCAGGAAGTCCCTCGTTTTGAGTGCGGTGTGCGCAGGTGCATTGTCGTGGTGGAGCAGTAGCCCGCGGAGCCCTGTGTTTGGTCGCTTGTTGCTTATAACAGAGAAAACTTCTGGCAAACATTTGGTAGTATACCATTCGGCATTAATGCTTCTTTGATCCCGTAAGGGAATTGATACCAAGTGGCCAGTCAAATTAAAAAAGCTAGCGATCAAAATCTTACCCCCGCTTCTAGATCGCTTCACTTTGGTAGGCGTTGGCTCATTTTGAAACACCCAAACAGTCGACTGGCGCTTGGTTTCTGGGTCGTATTGATAAATCCAGGACTCATCACCTGTAACGATGTCGTAAACACGCCGAGACGAGCCTGCTTCAAATTTGTTAAGCATATCACGGCACCATTCCACCCGGGCCTGCTTCTGAGCATCGGTGAGGTTGTGCGGCACCCAGCGTGATACTATCCTCCTCACGCGAAGATGGCTGTGTAGAATCTCGTGAACGCTTCCCGATCCAATCTTCAATATGTGTTGAATCTCCTGATATGTAATTTGCCTATTGTCTTGGATTAAATTTTTCACTGCTAGCACGTTTTCTTCGGTAACAGCCGTCAAAGGGCGACCGCTTCTTTCGTCATCCCCCAAAGTTGGTCGACCGCGCTTGAATTCGTTATACCAACGATACACGGTTGCCTTGGAAGGGCGTTCATCCATGAATGCCATTTGAAGTCTATCGTACGATTCATCCGGTTTCAGGCGACACTTGAAATCGTATAAAATCATAGCTCTAAAATGTTCCCGGCGCAGATCCATATTTCAGTGAGACACAATACTTTGAATTAACTCGCAAAAAATGTGGAGGGAAATTTTGAAATTGGAACTTACTTATTTTTACTTATAAATAATCATATTTTCGAAAAACATTATAACTGGCCAGTCTCCCATATATAAAAACTTTTTTTCGCAATACTTTCTGAGGGGCCTGGTATTTACCTATTACCTATTGAACCTATTGAAATTTTATGTTAATTTGTATGTAATGTCGATTTTATGTTCTTAAATTGCAAAATAGTGTATGCCCTAATGGGTAGTTTTTTGAGTTACCATATCCTAATTATAAGACCTTTTGTATCACCAAAAAACACACGAATAAATACTTTGACTTTGACTTTGACTTCATTACAAACTAATGAAGAAGGCCACAGATGTCCCTAAATCACCTAATCTAACTTTGTTTTGAGTATGAGATATCTCGAATAGTTAAATCACTGTGATGAAGCCGGCAGCCTTCGTTTTATAGTGTTTTGTTTTTGAAGTCTGTTTAATTTTATTGTTAAAAGTGTTTTAAACCCTTTTGATAAGTCTAACTAAAGGAATTTTATTTATTGAAGAAAGAAATATGTGATGTATTATATAATATTGTTTTCGAAAATGTCAGTAGGCTCGTCGTTACGATTTATGCAGTAGTACATTTAAGTTGTATGTACCTTGCCCCAGATGGTGCGCGTGGCGTTGGCACGCTCCGGAGCCGCCGCGAACTGCAGCAGGCGCGGCACGTTGATGAACATGTCGTCGTCCGTCTTCAGCAGCATCGGCGCGCGCGGGCAGTACGTGTCCACCCACTCCAGCATGCTGAGCGTCTTCAGCGTGAGGTTGGAGTACGAGTCCAGCCAGCGGCCCTGCACCAGGTCGCCGTACAGTGCGTCCTCGGCGTCGAGTGCGGCGTTCAGCCCGGCCGGCGCCGCGCCCAGCACGAAGGCGAGGGCCACGTCCGCGCGAGCCGCGTAGTGTCCCCACGTGAGCCGCACGGCGTCCCGCGCCGCCGCGTGTGACGGTGCCGAGGTCACCAGCACCAGCAGGCGCAGGTGCGCGCCCAGCGCTGGGCACAGCTCGGCGTGCGGCCGCACGTGCCCCCCCACGTACAGCTCGCGCACCAGCGTGGCGTGCGGGCCCGCCGCCGCCGTGCGCGCCACAGGCGTGCTGGCGGGCGCCACCGGGGTCGGCGGCGCCGTGCGGTTGGTGGTGGTGGTGAGGGGCGAGGGCGCGGGGGTCGTGTGGGGGCGCAGGGGCGTGGGGCGCGGCGCGGGCGGCAGGCGCGCCAGCAGCAGCAGCAGCAGCGCGGCCAGGCCGGCCAGCGCGGCGCAGTGCGAGCGCCGCACGGGGCCCAGCATCGGGGGGGCGCGCTCACTGCCGAGCACCGCCAACCTGCAACACCACCCGCAGTCCGCACACGTCACGTTACAGTTCATCAAGCTCTTCGTGTCAAGTATTTGTCGACATAACGTTAAGGAATGTCAACATTGAATCCACCTGCCAGCCTGTTCCAGTCTAACCGGATGCAGCTGACTATCAAACCAATATATTTATAAAAAAATATCAATATTTAAATCTTAAATTATAATTTTCTTTACCAGTATTGGAGACATGGAGCAACTGGGCAACTCTTTGGCCCTGGTGGCAACTGGTGTCAGATTTCTTAGTTTCTGACTACACCATGGACTCGAAACTGTAACCGTAATAAGTGTTTTTAATTAACACTGTTTTTAGGGTTCCGTACCCAAAGGGTAGAACCGACCAAGTGCGAGTCGGACTCGCGCACGAAGGGTTCCGTACTTGGTAAATTGCGGTTTACGATTTATGACGTATTCAAAAAAACTACTTACTAGATCTTGTTCAAACCAATTTTCGGTGAAAGTTAACATGGTAATGTACATCATATATTTTTTTTGTTTTATCATTCTCTTATTTTAGAAGTTACAGGGGGGGGGACACATTTTACCACTTTGGAAGTGTCTCTCGCTTAAACTATTCAGTTTCGAAAAAAATAATATTAGAAACCTCAATATCATTTTTGAAATTTTTTTTCATCAAACCTATACGTGTTTGGTATCTATATACCAAACACGTATAGGTTTGATGAAAAAAAATTTTTGAATTTCAGTTCTAATATGGGGAACCCCCAAAACTTTGTTTTTTTTTCTATTATTGTGTGAAAACTTTAATGCGGTTCACAGAATACATCTACTTACCAAGTTTCAACAGCATAGTTCTTATAGTTTCGGAAAAAAGTGGCTGTGACTTACGGACACTACGATACGAACACACTGATCTGTAAATTACAACACTACGGAATTCGAGGACAAGCTGCTGATCTTGTGCTTTCCTATTTATCAAACAGACAGCAATAAGTAAATGTTAATGGGTCGACGTCCTCCGGGTCTCTAGTCAAAATGGGCGTGCCCCAAGGTTCAATTCTCGGCCCTTTCCTTTTTCTTGTTTACATTAATGATCTCCCTTTTATGATGGCCAAATTATCGGATATAAGTCTATTTGCTGATGATACTTCGCTAATTTTTAAAATAGATAGGAAAGATACGGATGTCTTACATGTCAATGAAAGTCTAATTGTTCTCTCGGAATGGTTCGCAGCTAACAATCTTTTACTGAATGCGAAAAAAACAAAATGTTTAAAGTTCTCTTTACCAAATGTACCTCAACGTGACCTAAATCTAAATCTTGACGGCAAAAATCTTGAAATAGTAACGGAAACTGTATTCTTGGGGATTACTATCGATTCAAAATTGCAGTGGGGCGCGCACATTAGAACTCTTTCGGGCAGGTTAAGTTCGGCTGCCTATGCAGTAAGGAAGATAAGGCAGTTAACCGATGTAGCCACAGCTAGACTAGTGTACTATGCTTATTTCCACAGTATTATGTCTTATGGCATTCTGCTGTGGGTCAGCAGCAGACGTTGATTCAATTTTTGTCTTACAAAAGAGGGCAATCCGCGCGATCTATAAAATGGGTCCTCGCGAGTCCCTCAGAGAAAAATTTAAAGAGATCGATATACTGACTCTACCTTCACTTTATATTTTGGAATATATTTTGTATGTCCGCAAAACTCGAGGGCTTTTCAAAACTAGAAGTGACTTCCATAATTTAAATACACGCAGTAAGCACGAAATTGTAATACCCAAATTCAGAATAACGAAAACTAGCAAGTCTTTTCTTATAAACAGTATACGCTTTTATAACAAGTTGCCTAAGTCAGTTATAGAACTGACCGATTGTTGTGATTTTGATATTAATAAACGGTAATTTGATTAAGTGTTGTGATTTTGATAATAATAAACGGTAATTTGATTAAGTATTCAATAAATAAGTAGTGATTCTGAACGGCATTTCACCGCCATTGCAACTTTATTAAAAATTATTAGAGGGTAAACGAAAAAAGCAAATGGATGGCGGGGAGGTGCCGCGGGGAACAAATAATGGCCGTTTCGGCAGTCTTTTGTTAACGGTGCTAGCGAGAGGTGAAGTAAATACAAATGTAAATCTGTTACCCATCGGTCTTTGTTTACAACTTAAACCTTGTGGTGCCTAATTAAAGGACAATTAATCAACTGAAATAAGGCGTATCATTTCAATTCAGAAGTGTGCGTAGCCCACGCGCCATGTCGGATGAAAACAGTAAGTAATTTTGAATATCCTTGTAATTAGACAGTTACATGGCCAAATATAGTGATCGCTTAAGTAGGTACACGAAAACGGCGGTAACGTTGCGCTTGGTTAGAGCATTATAGCAATTGTATGACTACTTGTAATTTAACGAATGATGGAAGTGAAGTTGTACGTGTACCTACTTCATGAGATAAAAAGTGCAACCTTGTACGTAGATGTGCTGCTTAGCGAGTGCGGCCACGTAGGTGTGCTGCTTATAAAGTGAGCTAACAGCCACGAAGGTGTGCTGTTTTGCGTTAGTGCGGCCACGTGGGTGTGCTGCTTGTAGTAACGGCCACGTAGGTGCGCTGTTCAGAACGAGTGCGGCCACGTAGGTGTGCTGCTTGTAGTAACGGCCACGTAGGTGTGCTGTTCAGAATGAGTGCGGCCACGTAGGTGTGCTGCTCATAAAGTGAGCTAATGGCCACGAAGGTGTGCTGTTTTGCGTCAGTGCGGCCACGTGGGTGTGCTGCTTGTAGTAACGGCCACGAAGGTGTGCTGTTCTGCGTCAGTACGGCCACGTGGGTGTGCTGCTTGTAGTAACGGCCACGTAGGTGTGCTGTTCAGAATGAGTGCGGCCACGTAGGTGTGCTGCTTATAAAGTGAGCTAACGGACACGAAGGCGTGCTGTTCAGAATGAGTGCGGCCACGTAGGTGTGCTGCTCATAGTGTGAGCTAATGGCCACGAAGGCGTGCCGTCTAGCGTGAGTGTGGCCGCGAAGGTGTGCCCCAAGTCCAAATCCAAGTCCAAGTCGAAGTCGAAGTCGAAGTCGAAGTCGAAGTCAAAGTCAAAGTCAAAGTCAAAGTCAAAGTGTTCTTAAGAAGGAACATGAAATGCGCTTAACAATTTCAGATGAGGCGACTTATACGCCGAAACGTCCCAGGCGCAAACGAAGGCGGCGCTCGGCATCAGAGGAAGCCGACGAGATTCCTGCACGGCGGAGCCGAACAGGACTAACTGCCGATGAACTGCTGAAGATAGTGTCTGCGCTGCAAGGCGTACCAAGTAAGAGTACTTCATCCAATAATGTAGTTCCGGAATTCGACCCCAACAACAAAGCACAGGATGTCGAACGCTGGCTGAGAAAGGTGAATGAGTGCGCAGAAATCTATTCTTGGGATGAGAAGCAGATAATTCACTACGCATTGCAAAAGTTACGCGGTTTAGCCAAAACTTGGTACGAGTCCCTTCCATCGCTTAGTTACTCGTGGGAGGTGTGGCAAAGTAAAATGATGAAAGCTTTTCCGAATGATGTAAATTATGGTAAATTGTTAGATGAAATGCTCAACCGAAAATCTCGCACGGACGAAACCCTTAGAGACTATTTCTACGAGAAATTAACGCTATTGAGTAGGTGCGAGATTGTCGGTTGGAAGGCAGTTGACTGTATAATCTATGGGATTACTGATAGTTCAGTTAGGAACGGTGCGCAAGCTCTCACATGTGAGGAACCAGAAGACCTGTTAAATTACCTAGCGTCGCAACAACCCTCGCAATCTAGGGACGCAACACGAGGCTTGTTATCATCAAGCTCGGTAAAGAGACGTGACTTTCGCGGTAACGGTAGGGGTGCCAGTGGTGCCACAAGTAGCAGAATAGTAGGTTCTACTTGTTTTAATTGCAACGAGCCGGGTCACATTTATATAAATTGCACCAAGCCCATTGTCAAGTGCGGGAGGTGCTATAGAGTAGGGCATAATACTGAGAACTGCAATAGGAGACCGTTACAACAACAAACACTAAGTGAAACCAGCAGCAAGAACAATCAGGCAGCTGACAGGAAGGTGTTGAAAATTGTAGTAGATGCGGACAATTTTCTTGCCGATGAAGCCAAGTCAAATCAGACTTACAAACCAGTAATTCCAGAAGGTCACGCTAGTCATGCTGTTCCACTTTGTAATGGCACAGTCAATGAGGCAAATGGTAAGTTCCATAAAATTGTCGGCGTTAATGGAAAAACGCTAAATGCCTACATTGACTTCGGGAGTGACTGCAGCCTAATTCGGCATTCGGATGCAGTCGCTTTGGGTTTAGTGGAAGGTGAAAGCACGCCATTGCCCGCAATAAGAGGCTTTGGCAATTCTATAGTCATCCCGAAATTCAGGGCTACTGTGCGTGTTAGAATTAACGAAATCGAAACTAACTTAGATGTTTTGGCGGTTGACGACGCGTATTTGCAGGTTCCATTGTTGATAGGACAAAATTTCACCGAAATGACGTCAGTTACCGTACTGAAAGACAACGAGAAGTTGTTCTTTTATCATACTCCCGCCGATCCCTTCTTGAGCCAAAGTCGAACCCTTGGTCTTTATGTCTCCAAAGACGTTTGGCGTACGATCCTGACTCGCCTGTTTCGCCTTTCATATGAGACTGGAAAAGTACCGAATGCTTGGAAGCAAGCTAACGTTCAGCCTGTGCCCAAGAAGGGCAGTCGGGCTGACCCGGCCAACTATAGACCCATCTCAGTTACGTCCATCCTCTGTAAGAGTATGGAACGGGTGCTCAACTCCAAGCTCCTGGCATACCTAGAAGCTAACGACATCCTCAGTGACCGCCAATATGGCTTCCGCCGAAATCGGTCAACTGGGGATCTTCTAGCGTATGCCATTCACATATGGAGTGAAGCCATCGAGAGGCACGGGGAAGCGCTTGCCGTCTCCCTCGACATCTCGAAGGCTTTTGACAGGGTCTGGCATGAGAGCCTTATTGGTAAGCTTCCGTCATTCGGTCTGCCCGGTGGTCTGTGCGATTGGATCGCAGACTTCCTGAGGGACCGGTCTATACGAGTGGTTATAGATGGCCGCTCGTCTGACCAACGGGATATCAACGCCGGGGTCCCTCAGGGGTCGGTACTCTCGGCAACATTGTTCTTGTTGCACATAAATGATCTGCTAAAACCCGGCACTTTTGGGTATGCAGACGACAGCACTGTTGCTGAGAGATACTTGTCCAACGCGCGTGCTACCGGGCCTCAGATCCGGTCTCTCCGGGAGGCCATGGTGGAGCGCTTGAACTTGTCCTTGCAAGCAGTCTCCGAATGGGGCGATGCCAATCTGGTCAGGTTTAATGCTGCTAAAACCCAGGCGTGTCTTTTTTCCGCTAAAAGGAGCCAATTCCACCCGGCTCCTACTTTCCGCGGTGTAACCGTGCCGATAACGGACCATCTCGAGCTTCTTGGCGTTACGTTGACATCGACCCTCAATTTTGGTCCATTCATTGAGGCAAAAGCTCAACTGGCTGCCAAAAAGTTGGGGATCCTTACAGAGGTGAGACGATACTTCACGCCAGAACAGCTGCTCAACTTGTATCAGGCGCAAGTTCGGTCATGCATGACGTTCCAAAGACGTTCTGCCAAGTACCAGCTGGATGCACTAGAGTCGATCGAAAAGCGGGCCAAGAGGCTCATCGGCAATGAGATATTGGTCAAGTCTAGGCTCCAGAGCCTTGAACATCGGCGCCAAGTTGCCAGTCTGTCGGTTTTTTATCGGTTACATTTCGGGGAGTGTGCGTTGGAATTGCATGAATTAATTCCTCCTAGCCCTTTCCATTATCGGAATACAAGACGTACGGCGATGTGTCATCGGTACATGGTGGACATTCCACCCATACGCACCAAACGTTTTGGGAATACTTTCATTATGCGTACAGCAAGGGAGTGGAATTCCCTGCCGGGGTCTGTATTTCCTGAGAGCTACAACCTGGGAGTCTTTAAGTCAAGAGTGAATAGGTTTCTTCTAGGTAAGCGCGCTACATCGTCGACCACATCATCACTTACCATCAGGTGAGATAGTGGTCAAGCGCAAGCCTATCAATAATAAAAAAAAAAAAAAAAAAAACGTTACTATAATTAGGGGAGGATTAGTGGAAGTATGCACCAAAGAGGCCTACACGGGTAGTGTTTATTCGGATGGAGGTACCAGGATGAGTCCCCATCAGGAGTATCACCTCCATCAGGGTTGTTACGAGGTGACCGAGAATAAGGCAGTAGTGTTCATTACGTCGTTGACTAGGATGCCGCTTACCTTCAAGGCAGGGATGTTAATAGCTAGGGTGAACCCGATAGGAGAAGTTAAGGCTCTGCTGGTGCAAAATGAGCAAGGCGAAAGGCCGATGACGCCAGTCGATAAGTCAGAAATAAAAGTAGGCGAAAAGGTCGAAAAAATATCCCGCGAAAGACTACACCAGCTTCTCCAAAAGTATGGATCATGCTTTGCTGAAAATCTTGGAGAGTTAGGGTGTGCCAAAGGCGTGACGATGGACATAAGCTTGCACGATGAAACGCCGGTGGTCTACAGACCTTACCGATTGTCACACCAGGAACGTCAAAGGGTGAGGGATGTTGTCGATGAGTTGGTAGCAAATGATATTGTACAGGAGTCAAACTCTAATTATGCTAGTCCCATATTATTGGTCAAAAAAAAGGAATGGAGAGTCTCGACTCTGTGTGGACTACAGAGCCCTTAATAATAAAACAATCAAAGACAAATATCCCCTACCTTTAATTGACGACCAGTTGACGAACTTGAGCGGAAATAAATATTTCATCACGCTGGATCTAGCCTCTGGCTATTACCAGATCCCGATGGGAGAAGGCAGTCGACGCTTGACAGCGTTTGTCACCCCAGACGGGCATTACGAATTCAAACGCATGCCCTTTGGTTTGGCAAACGCGCCAGCCGTGTTCCAGAAGATGATGAATGGTCTATTGGGTACGCGGAGGTTCAAGAGTGCTTTAGCATACATGGATGACCTACTCATTCCCGCGGCGTCCATCGATGAAGGATTTGAGAGATTAGAAGACGTCCTCAAGCTCCTTCAGGATGCTGGGTTAACTCTAAAAATGTCAAAGTGCAGGTTCTTTGACACAAGCATCGAGTATTTGGGATATGAGATATCCGACGAGGGTATCAAACCGAGTGGAAGGAAAATATCGGCGGTGCGAGATTTTCCCGAGCCTCGTAATGTCCATGAAGTCCGACAGTTTTTGGGCCTGGCGAGCTATTTTCGTCGCTTTGTAAAAGGGTTCGGTGGAATTGCCAGACCACTAACTTCGCTCCTTGAGAAGAATGCCCAGTGGCAGTGGAGTATAGAGGAGGTCAAAGCATTTGAAACGTTAAAGGAATGCCTGGTCAAACGTCCTTTGCTGGCATTATATAACCCGGAATTAAAGACTGAGGTGCATACAGATGCCAGTTCGCTGGGGTTGGGTGGAATCCTCATGCAGTGGCAGATAAGTCCCAGGGTATTAAAACCCGTTGCATACTTTAGCCGGCAGACCACACCAGAGGAACGTCAGTACCACTCGTATGAGTTAGAGACTTTGGCGGTGGTCTGCTCGTTAAAAAAGTTTCGTCCCTATCTTGTGGGACTAGATTTCACGGTGTACACGGATTGTAATGCACTACGTACCACACTTACAAAACGTGACCTGATCCCGAGGATTGCGCGCTGGTGGCTCACAATAAGTGACTTTACCTTTAACATCGAATACCGACCGGGATGTCGGATGAGTCATGTAGACGCCCTTAGCCGCAATCCTCAGGGAAATAGGGGACCGCAACTGCCGGCGAGTGTTTTACACATAAGTTCTGATGATTGGATTCTTGCCCTGCAAATGGATGACCCTAAACTCGAAAGGATTTTTAAGATACTGAAACCGAGTTTAGATCAGGAGGTTACAGACGTTAAAAACAACTTCGTTGTTAAGAATCATGCACTACACAGGAAATTGGAGGATGGGTTGCGGTTGGTAGTTCCCAAGGATGCCAGGTGGCAGATTTGTAGGGCGAACCACGACGAAATTGTGCATTTTGGGTTTGCCAAGACTTTGGAACGCATTCAAAGCCGCTACTGGTTCCCCAAGCTAAGACGTTTTGTCAAAAAAATACGTGGCAGCTTGTATAGATTGCGCGTACAATAAAGACAATGCGGCTCGAACGAGTAGTGGCTTCTTACACCCGATAGAGAAAGTGGCTCAACCGTTTCACACCTTGCACTTGGACCATTTGGGACCATTTGTTAGGGGTAAAACTGGCAACAGCTATATTCTAACTATTGTGGACGGCTTTACAAAATATGTTTTTGCTAGGCCGGTTAAGGATACTAAAACGAAGAACGTAGTTAAAGTTTTAGACGGCTTATTTCACGACTTTATGATACCGCATAGAATTATAACGGACCGCGGGACTGCATTTACGTCAGCCCAATTTAAAGACTTCTGTGTGAAAAAGGGTGTCAAACATGTGCTTAAAGCAGTCGCTTGCCCCAGAGCAAATGGGCAGGCTGAGAGATATAATCAAACTATCCTCACCGCCTTGTCTATCCAGAATTTTGAAAGTGATGAACGCGACTGGGACAGGCGACTGGGTCAAGTACAGTGGGGTATTAATAATACCATTAATGCCACAACTAAAAGGAGTGCTTCCGAATTACTTTTTGGGGTTAAGTCGAACTGTCCCATTGATACAATTACAATACCATGCAATCAAAAACATTATTATAAAGAAAACATAAACAATACATTAAAAGACGCTATACGGTGGTTAGAAAATAACAATTTGAAAATCAATTTAAATAAGACTATGTTAATGCATTTTAGCCAACGCACACTGACTATTCCCAATCTTGACATAACGTATAATACTATTACAATTGACACAGTTAATACAACTAAGTTTCTAGGACTAACTATAGATCGCAATTTAAATTGGAAGCAACACATAGAGGTAATGACTAATAGAATAAGCAGTAGTGCGTACGCCTTGTACAATCTGTCTCGAACGGTTAATATAGATGCGCTATTAACCGCTTACTACGGGCTAACTGAGTCTGTTCTCAGATATGGGGTTATCTTCTGGGGTAACTCAACTAATAAAGAATTTGCATTTAAAGCACAAAAGAGATGCCTTAGAGCCATGTTTAACTTAAAATCCACCGATAGTTGTAAACCCTTTTTCATTCAGTACAAAATATTAACATTGGCATCCCTTTACATTCTCGAAATAGTAATGTTTGTGAGAAATAACAATGACTTATTTCCACTAATGGCGGATGAGTTTCCGAGAAACAGGCGTGATAAAAGTCAGCTCTGTCTGCATAGGAGTAGGACGGCACTTATGCGCAAAAGTGTTTTCTGCATGGCTCCTAGTATTTATAATAAGTTACCCAAAAGTTGGAGGGAGCTTAACAACGTTCAGTTGAAGAAACAGTTAAAAACCTTTCTAATTAAAAAAGCCTACTATACTATTAGCGAATTTCTAGCAGAATCTTTTGTTTTGACATAGATTATTATTGATATTTTGACATTTGATGAATGTAACTTAGATTTGACATTTTATTATTTTTTTTATTTCTATTTGACATTTTTTTAATCTTTTACATAGATATATAGTATACATTTTTATTTGACATTTGTTTAATATTTATCAGATTTGACATTCATTTTTTACTTGACATTTGTTTGTTATTTTTACATAGTTTTGACATATATTACTGTTAATTGACATCTGAATGACATTTTCATACATTATTACTAATTATTTTCAGTTTCTTTTAATTTTCACATTCTGTACTTATTGTGTTTAAATTCATTTTTATTGTAATTGTTCATGATATTAATTTCAAAATATTTTGCACGCCATAGAATGTGGCAAACATGTCCGAACCTTTTATTTTAAATGTTATCCTGCATGCACGTATTATTTATTCGTGCATGTATACACATGTTTGAGCAAATAAATATCTTTATCTTTATCTTTATCTTTATCTGATAATAAGTTAACAACGGGTCATAATGACGTAGCGAGTTGCGAAGGCACGGTTTCGGCTGTAACGAGGGGCACAGGAGATAAAGAAGTGCTTTCACAGCGTTCCCCTGTAGTTAATGAGATGTTGGATAAGGGTCATGGCAACATCTCGCCTCCACTTGCTGACGGAGCAGACGAATCCGTGTCTGTCATAGAAGAATTAGGTAGGCGGGTCGATGAAATTAGGAAAGAGGCTTCGGCCAACATTGAACATAGTCAAGCAAGGCAGAAGGAAACGTATGACGCAAAGAGAGTGCCAGCTGTTTCGTACTCGGTCGGTGACCTAGTGAAGCTTACGAAGACCAGCTTTTCCAACACTGGAAAGAGTAAAAAGCTGTTACCTAAGTTCATCGGCCCCTATAAAGTCACTAGTTGTCTAGGTAACGATCGTTATAGGGTGACTAATGTACCAGGATTAAACACGAGAAAATATGATAGTGTAATAGCATCAGATAGAATGCGTCCCTGGATCGGTATACAAGCATTGCAGGTAAACAGGTCATCTGGGTCCGAGTCATCGGACTCTGATTCGGGTTCTGAATAGATTTCATAAAAGGGTAGAAGAAGAAGGTCAGAATTATTACTGAGATTGCTGTTGTTTCACGAAATTATGTATAACTATAAGTAAAGACATGAGTCAGAATGGTTTATATAATCTGTAATATGAATAATATATAATGTGTAATGAGTAAAACATGTAATGTGTAATATGAGTAAAATATAATGTGTAATACGAATAATGTGCAACATATGTGATCTATAATATGTAGTTAAGGTAATATGCTAATGCTAGCGATTGATACAGTTTAAATGAGAGTTACATTGGGTCTGTTAGGATTTATTAGTATGTTTGTTTTCCTTCTCTCTTTCCCCTTTTCCTGTACCTATGTTTATTTTTGTATCATGGAATAAGGACTAACTAACGCGTTGTGTTGTGATTTACGCGTGCTCCGGAGATAGCACACAGTCGGATGACCGAGTGTTGTGATTTTGATATTAATAAACGGTAATTTGATTAAGTGTTGTGATTTTGATAATAATAAACGGTAATTTGATTAAGTATTCAATAAATAAGTAGTGATTCTGAACGGCATTTCACCGCCATTGCAACTTTATTAAAAATTATTAGAGCGTAAACGAAAAAAGCAAATGGATGGCGGGGAGGTGCCGCGGGGAACAAATAATGGCCGTTTCGGCAGTCTTTTGTTAACGGTGCTAGCGAGAGGTGAAGTAAATACAAATGTAAATCTGTTACCCATCGGTCTTTGTTTACAACTTAAACCTTGTGGTGCCTAATTAAAGGACAATTAATCAACTGAAATAAGGCGTATCATTTCACGATGGAAAGTTCAAAAACTACATCAAACGTGTCCTTATTAAAAAAGCATATTATAAAATCAAGGACTACGTTGAAGATAAAAATTTTGGCTTTGACACCCTCTGCGCATGCGGCTTCCCTGGTAACTCATAAACGGCACAAATATATGGATATCTCTAACTATTCTCAATCTCATTTTTTTTTCTCTTTTAATTAGCCTTTTTACAATATTTTTCAATCATCATTATAGCCCTTTGCCACAGATAATATAATACTAGCATACAGATGCCTCATCCCATACAAAGAAACCGTACCGACGTAACTAGAGTTTTTCATCTGATTAATCTTGTTATTTTTGTAAGTACCTCAATCGCGTTCGATCCCGTTTCACGGCAATTGATGGTGTTAGCAGCGACTTGCAAGTAAAAGGGTTTACTAGGTTCGTGAACATTTTTTTCTTTAAATACAGTGAAGGTTCGTTTTATAGTATTTTTTTGCACGTTTTTACAGTTTTTTTGCACCAAAATGTGTTACAATGCAAATTTTAACAAACGAGAGGAATGCCTCAGAAATTAAAAAATGCGCCATCTATAGGCATCAGTTTTAAATGAACCGTTCAAATAATCTTAGAAATGTGAATTAAGAGCCCAATATTTTATAATTTTGTACTTAGGTGAGTTGATTAAACAAGAACATACAATTTTTATGTTCAATTCCAGAAAATGTTAATTTTACACACAATTCTATTTAATTGTGTGCACATGTCGCGCCATCTAGTGAGATTTATTTGAACCAAATTTCCTTCCTTAGCAATGAGACCCCGTGCCTTTGCTAAGAATAGTTACAGCCACATGTTAAATTTAGTGTTGTGATTTTTTTTTTTTTACCTTTGTATAGATTCTTTTACCTATTGTGAATGTGTGAACATTGTAGGCTTTCTAGATTTCTAGATGTTTGTTAACATTTGATAACTTTTTATTTCGTACATTATTTTTTTGTTTGTTTTTTTTCAATTTCGTACGACTTATTGTTGGGCCTACGTTGTCCCCCCATATCCAAGTACTAATGCTGTAACATGGAAATATTGTAAACACAAAAAAATATAAAAGAGTAACCATGGAGTTTCTTGCCGGTTCTTCTCCATAGGAAACGACTAACCCGAACCGTGCACCTTTTGTCGACGTTTTATAAGTGCCCATGTAGGCCTATGTAAAATAAAAATATTTGATTTTGATTTTGATTTTTGGACGGACAGACAGACATGACGAATCCGCAGCCAAATGGCAAAAACGGAACCCTAAAAACGGGACCCTATTACTAAGACTACCTGGTGACAAACAGACAGGCGGTCCGTCTGTCAGTCTGTCACCAGACAGGCGGTCCGTCTGTCTGTCTGTTACCAGGCTGTATCTCATGAACCGTGATAGCTTAACAGTTGAAATTTTCACAGATGATGTATTTCTGTTGCTGCTATAACAACAAATACTAAAAACAGAATAAAATAAATATCCACTTAAATATTTGTTTTTAGTATTTGGCTTCCATACAACAAACGTGATTTGTTTGCCGTTTTTTGCGATAGTGGTACGGAACCCTTCGTGCGCGAGTCCGAGTCGCACTTGGCCGGTTTTTTTAAACAGTTTTAAAAGAAAAACATTTTAAATGTAACAGATACAATAATGTTATTGAATCAAACTGTAACTTTTTATACACTCTTTTGCAAAAAAACGGGCAATTTAATTGTTTGGCGTAGTCTGTATACTTATACACGAGTACACGCGTGAAGTGAATTCTGGCAATTTTTTAGAACATTTCGATGAATTCTTTAAAACCCATTACACGGCCAAACAATAAGAAGTGGCAATAAAGACGAATTTTAGAAGAAGATTTTTTTTACTTTTTTAATTAAGGCGCTTTATACGCCCCATCGTAACGCAGTACTGGCCGTGCGCCCACTCGATGCCAAAATATCAATATTGAACCTCCTTTTGAACAGTTTTGTTTGCAAAATATTATTTGATTTACATATGCTATGTTAGTTATGAAGAAATTCTAGCCATCAATTTTTCTGCGTAAAAATATTTTTAAACGTCCAAGTCGTTTTGGAGGAGTTTCCAAATGTTGCGAAAAAATGTAGTGTCGTTAATTATTTTTTTAACGCAATGCTATTAGTTACACGAAAAAACCTTGTGTTCAAAATTATGTACATGAATCAATATTTTTTTTTTCAAACCTGTTAACCTAGCCGTTACTAAGGAGTATGCTTTAGAAAGTTACCGTTTTACGGCACTAAAGCGTATGTAGGCCCTTAAATAAAGTTACAAATGTAAAAACCTAATATCGAGTGAGACCTCCTCTTGCCAAAACCACAGCTTGAATCCTTCTGGGCATGTGAGTGACCGGTTCTAAAGGGCAATTCGCAGGCTCGTACACGCCGTACACGCACTAAAGTAGACGATTCAATTTTAAGGTTACACTAGTCAACGGCACGAACTATTTTGTGCGCGGGGTTAAAATGCATTTTATATCAACCGACAACACGTGCGGAAGAGGTAGATGCTGTGATGAGCAGTAGGAAGCTAGTTCGCGTACGAATACATATTTTTGAATTTTTTTAGCGAAATGGATAATGATTTAGGACGAAACCGAGCGCGCGAAATTTTAATAACAGACCTTTGGCTGTCTAGATATCATGAAAAAACTAGGTAATCTATCTGTTCAAAATAAAATTATTTGCATTGTTGAACTACTAATCTATGCCTGTATGGAGGCCGTTTTGCAATTTTCCGTCTTCTTATGGTATTTATTTGCGCCCAAAAATGCGTTAAAATTAGTGTCGAAATGTGGAACTTTCGACGATCATAACTTTCAAATATTTTCTATTTTTACATTTTCGCTTCCATACAGGACTAGATAATGATGAGACAAATTGATATCACTTTTTATTTTGAACGTACATCGTCAAACAGTGGAATAATCCCCAAACTACGTTTGTATGGAAGAATTTTTGACTAGTGTAACCTTAACCTCTTAATTTGAGGGGTAAGGCTCGATAAACAATGAATAAATACGTGGGCATTTAAGCCCATATGTACCTACTATGTACATATTCACATAAACACTCAGTGCGTATATACATACGTTTTAAGGTCTTTCATTAAGATACTATACTACATAGACGTAGTTGTATTTGCATACTTCACTAGAGCACGGGGTCTCATTGCTAACAAAGTAAATTTGGTTCAAATAAATCGTACTAGATGGCGCGACATGTAGTACGATTTATTTGAACCAAATTTTACACACAATTCTATTGAATTGTGTGTAAAATTAAAATTTTCTGGAATTGAACATAAAAATTGTATGTTCTTGTTTAATCAACTCTCCTAAGTACAAAATTATGGAATATTGGGATCTTAATTCACATTTCAAAGATTATTTCAACGGATCATTTAAAATTGATGCCAGAAGATGGCGCATTTTTTAATAGAATAGAATAGAATAGAATATACTTTATTGTACACCATAAAAATTACACATCTATTTTATAAGAAATAAATTAAATAATCTCAATAAAAAATAATAATAAAAAATAATAAACAATAATCTCTTAATTTAATTTCTGAGGCATTCCACTCGATCGTTCAAATTTGCATTGCAACACATTTTGGTGCAAAAAAACTGTAAAAACGTGCAAAAAAAAACACATTTTTTGTAAATTTTGAAGGTAATAAAACATTTATTTATTATTATTCCTTGTGCTTTTCGCTTAAATCTTTCTTTTTCTCGTAGTCATGGTATAAAATATAGTATGCAACTCTTGAATAAAACGGATTTATATCGAGGACCATGAATCACTCGCGTCGCTCAGGATTCTAACACTTGAATCACTCGCTATGCTCGTGATTCAATCATCATGAATCACTCCCTACGGTCGTGATTCAGTTGTTAGAATCCTTCACTACTTCGTGATTCATCTATGGCCCTCGCTTTAAATCCGTCCTTTATTCACTAGTTGCAGAATATACTATTTACCATGTAATTTTTCATTTTTATCACGTAGGACCTGGTTAAATGTCTTATTTTCATAACGGAATGTTTGGCGCCTAAACGATAACAAATAACCGTGTCATGTCAAGCATTATCGATTTACCCCAATCCTTCTTCTTTTTATTTACACCAATGTTTTTCTTACTTTACCCTCATCGCCATTTGTAGTGACCAGTTCTATAGGACAATTCACAGGTTCGTACACGCACTCAATGACCACACTTCAACACGTTTACTCTCGCCAGCGGCTCTCGTAATAATGACGCGGTGCGCACGAGATTGTGGATGTCTGTGTGGGGGAAAGTGGGGATGACTAAGCAAACGTGCGAGTGAGATAGATACACTACAATTATGAAGGTGCGCGCGACATCAACGCCGACCACGATCTTCAGTAGGTACACACAAATGACACAATAGTTTCAACATGTAACACTTGAAACAACATGTAATTCTGTAACCTTTATGAAGGTGCACGCGACATCAACATAAATGACACAACGCGCAAATTATTAAGTGTCCTGTAAAAAAAACCTGTATTTTAAAGTATTGGCGTATAAGACGGCGAGATTTTTGTGTGGATAATATGGTTAAGTTTAAGGAATGTTTGAAGCAATTGACGTTTTCTGAAATATATGAAACGAATGATTCAAATATCGCATTTGACATATTTATTGACCTATTTAAACTTTTTTATGACCTCTGTTTCCCATATAAGCTGACAACGATAAACGTAATTAAAAAACCTAAATGGGTTTCTCACGGTATTAAAATAGGCAGTAAAAAGAAACGACAATTGCTCTGGCGTTTCAGATTACAACCAAATATGACAAATAAGAAACTTTTTATGAATTACACAAAAAGGTTCAAAAAGGTAATGAAATTAACTCGACTTGCTCAAAACAATTACTCTATTAAAACTGCTACAAATAAATCTAAAACGACATGGAACATAATAAACAAATCAAGACCTAATTTACCAAAGGAATCCATTACCCGTATAAATGTAAATGATAAAATAACAAATGACCCTCTTGAAATCGCCAATGCGTTTAACAATTTCTTCATAGAAAAAATCCAACCAATTCAAGGCTCGGGCAGTAACGTAACGACAAATCTGATAAAACGGAAAGACTCAATCTTTGTTGCGCCTAGTATACCTGCAGACATACTAAATATTGTAAAATGTCTAAAATCCACAAACAGTACAGGTTATGACGGTATTTCTACTAAGGTGGTAAAATATGTTTCTGAAACAATCTGTACACATTTAAGCCACCTTATAAATCTGTGTATACATTCAGGTGTTTATCCGGATGCCCTAAAGGTTTCTGTAATATAACCCTTATTTAAAAAAAACAGTAGAAAACACATGGCCAACTACAGACCAATTGCCTTAATCCCTATAATGTCTAAATTTTTTGAAAAAAATATTTATAAAGTATTGTATGGATATTTTGAAAAGAAAAATATATTTAGTAACGAGCAAAAAGGGTTTAGGCAAAATAAGTCCACAACTATGGCAATTTATGAATTTTTACATACCATCATGAATAATATGGACAAGAGAATCCCCGTATGTGCCATTTACTGCGATATGACGCAGGCATTTGACTATGTTGATCATATCGTCTTATTACAGAAACTGGAAGTCTACGGCATAAGGGGAAACATATTAAACCTTATTGAGTCGTACCTGACAAACAGAAAACAGTATACAGAAATAGCTACCATCAATATTAAGACTAAGACAGAAGAAATTTACAGATCTAACGAACTCACACCTACATACGGTGTACCCCAAGGCAGCGTACTGGGAGTTTTGTTTTTTTATCATCTACATTAATGACTTACCTAGTGCAATTGAACACCCCATGACGCTCTTTGCCGACGACAGTACAATGACGATAACATGCAACAATAAAGACCTCTATGAAAGTGACATAAATCAATCTTTGACATAAATAATATCATGGTTAGATAGTAACAACCTTAAAATAAACTTAGATAAGACAAGCATTATGCATTTTAGACAACGGGCCCAGGCGAAAGATGACATTAGAGCTATGTACAATGACACATTAATAAATAAAGTTGACAACACAAAATTTCTTGGCATTATGATAGACACAAAGCTAGACTGGAAGGTACACATAGAATACCTTAGTAAAAGCCTGAGTTCTTCGGCATACGCCTTATATAAACTAGCCCCAGAACTTAACCCAGATGCATTGGTAACTGCATACCATGGGCTAGTGGCATCGTTACTACGCTATGGTATTATATTTTGGGGAAACTCCATCGACAAAGAAACAGCGTTTAAAGCCCAAAAAAGGTGCATCCGAGCTTTGTTCAATCTAAATGTAACAGACAGCTGTAGGCCATATTTTAAAAATCATAACATATTGACCCTTCCGTCGTTTTACATTTTTGAAATTGTAACATTTGTCAAACTAAATCCCGGACTATTTCCACGACCAGCTGATACCTTCCCTAGATATAGACGCGACAATAGCCAACTTTGCTTGCACTCATCAAAGACTGTTTTAATTGGAAAAAGTGTTTTTTGTATGGCTCCCAAAATCTACAATAAAATACCACAGTCCTATAAAGATTTGACGGTAAATTTATTTAAAAAAAACAACAGACAAGTGCTATTATCATATAGGTGACTTCTTGAGCGATGATATTGTTTGACGCTATTTTCTTTCATCAATCCCGATGTATTTGATTTAATTAAGATGACATTCAGCAGGATATTGTGTTTTTTTTTAAATCTGACATTATTTATTTTATCTTTTTGACATAATTTTTAATCAATCATATTGTTATTTTTTTTTAAATCTGACATTATTTATTTTATCTTTTTGACATAATTTTTAATCAATCATATTGTTATTTTTTTTTAAATCTGACATTATTTATTTTATCTTTTTGACATAATTTTTAATCAATCAAATTGTTATTTTTTTGACATGTTTTTTTTTTACATCTGACATGTTTTTACTTTTCTGACATTTTATGATTTAACTAATTTTGACATTATTTTTTACGTTGTTGGCATTCTTTTAAAATATGTTTTTTTTTCAACGCCCTGTGTAGTTTTTTTTTGGTTTTTCGTTTGACATTGGATTATTTTATTATTTGGTATGATATTTTATGATTTATGTTTTATATCTGACATTTGTTTTTTACTTACCTGACATTTTATGATTCCTGACTTATTTTTTGTACATTTTGACATTATTTTAATATATTAATCTGGTTTTTTTTTTATGATCCATTGTGCTTTTTTTGCTAAGTTGTGTTTATTTTAATTTAGTTTTTTTTTACCATTTTGTGATTTAATTTATAAATATTGTAGAATATATTGGCGAAACATGTCAATACAAAAAATAGTTAAAAATAGAACATCCTGCATGCCTACTGTATGTGAACTCATGTTTGGACAAATAAATTATCTTTATCTCTTTATCTTTATCTCTCTAACGCATTCAACATGAAGGTGCGCGCGACATCAACGTCGACGACGATCTTCAGTACACACAAATGACACAACGCATTCAACATGTTGTAATGATCAATATTGTAACGCTCCAGTCCGATACTAGATGGCGTTACTAGGCTCGCCGCAAGAGTTTTAATAATATTAATATTGGATGACGGACAAGTGACGGTAGCAGAAAAATAATTATACCGGAGATGTCAATGGGTGAAAAGACAGCAAACTAACGGTTGCTCTGTGGTTAATTTGCATTAATTTCTGTAGATTAGAGCCTTCATTCTTTTGAAATTAATACAGATTTTGTGTACGCTTTGTCATTGGTGCAAGATTGTGGATTTGTGTGCCAGTAGTGGAAGTAACGGGGTAAGTGTTTGCGTCTATATAGCGGCTTGTAAGCGGGATAATTGGATACGTTTCGCAAGACTGATTGTTCTCATTTGTCCTCAGCCTGCGGAAACGCCCTTATCGTGCAGACATAATTTGTGGTGGATTAAAGTCCAACTCCGATCAATAAAGCAGCACATCGATTAATTGCGAAATACCGATCAACATATTCGCCACAGATTTCAAGAAGCCGACCGGTCTCGGGGCACAGTGTCGGACTTACATTTCTCGACATCGGGTTCGAACCCAACTTAAGGATTTTCTTTTTGCTTTTTCAAAGACACTATTTTGTTTTTATATTTTTATTCCGTTTCTTTTTACTTTCGTTTCACATATAATTGTTACTTTATTTGTTTTCGAAATTTAGTTGTTAAGCTGTTAGTATTTAGATAGCAAGGAAATTTAAAACGTGTTGCTAAGTAAATTTGTTTAAAGTGCCTATGTGTTTCTTTCAAGATTCAGTTTACTTGAACCCCGGTCATCACAATGTAACACTTGAAACAACATGTAGGGGAGGTAAGCCTAAAACGGGTACGCTAAGGGACATGTGAAATAAAAAATACTTAGAAACGTAAAATGTACTAAATAGTTTTACTAAAGGAAATGTTTATTTAATATAGTATATAAAAAAATAACAAACATAACCATTCTCTTCAACAATTTTAGAAAAACAGAAATTAGGAGACCCTTCCAAATACCCGTTTTGCCCTTATATGGGGCCTAAATCAGGTACCTCATCAGGGCATAACGGGTAAAGGCTATATAATGAGAACAATCAACTTAATTTTATAGTTTTACAATATTTATTAACATAAAATCACTTATATTTTCATTTAAGCGTCTTAAATTATTAATCAGACTCATATTCAATCTTATCTTGTTTAAACTATAAATCATCTTTGGCAACAAACAGCTACTAAGAAAAATTTAAAAATAAACTAGAGTACCTATTGTTATTTTTATAGTTTTACAAAATACTTTAACATGAGATCACTTATATTTGCTCATTAAAACTTCCTAAATGTTTAATTAGACCCGTATTCAATCTTTAATCTTGTTTAAATTATAAATCATCGGTGGAACAAAACAACTAAATAAAAACTAGTAAATAAGAATTAAATGAAAACTAAATTACTCTTGGCAGGCATCACAGTAATAATTGCCTCTGCCAGAATAAGAAGTGCACGCTTCGTGAGCCCACATGTCACAATCGTCACACCTGATCCAATCTTCTAGAGGTGGTTCAGTATATAGTTCAGCACAGACTAAGCAAGCGTATTCAGTTTTGTCATTCTGACTGTTTTTTGGACCACGTTTGGATCTTACCTGTCTCTTGTTGGTATTACTACAACAAGCTATTACTTCCTTCTTATTAGTGCTGGGTTCCTTTAAATTTTTCTTCACTGCCTTAAGTTTAGTGTTAGTAGGTTTCTTCTTTTTGTTTTCTTTTTCCCTTAGTTCCTCTTTTACTGGTGTGCTTGTTAGTATTTCAGCCTTTTGTGCCTTACGTTTTCGTGTAGTTATATTCGGTGTGATTTGAGGGAGTGGTCTGATGTCTATTGGAGTTTTATGCTGTTTTATTGGTGGTGACGGCTGCATTTCCGGAGTTGTGGGCCTGTTGACTTCAGTAACCTGTAACTCCAAGTCTGTGTCAGCTACTAGTGGCGGAGAATTGTTGGACTGCACTTCTGCTGTTTCGCTTAAAATAGTCGGTGTTTCTGTAATATCGGTGTTATCGTTAGTAGGTATCTCGATATTCAACACAGCGGGTTGAATATTTGCCGACTCCTCATTTCCAGTAACTGGCTCCGGCCTGTCTGTCAAAGTAGATGGCATATAATCACTTTCGTCAAATACGTTCCGATTGGTTGGCCAAATGCCAGTAGATGAAAACCCTTTTATTGCGTTATGGGCACTGGCCGCTTTCATGTAGGCTTCACCAAACAATCTGGCCACGTCATACTGTGAAATAATGCGCCCGACGTGGGTACGCTGAAATACCGAAACAGCTTGTTCGAAATAATTTTTAAGTGGTCCGTAAACACACGTATCCAAAGGCTGTAATCGGTGCGTTGTGTGTGGTGGAAAAGACACAAAAATTACATTGTTCTTTGAAGCATAATCCAGGACTTCTAAATATTTATGTGACACGTGATTGTCCATTACTAAAATTATTTTTTGCTCACTAGTTGGCCTAGTCATAGCCACAAAATGTCGAAGCCAGTCTAAGAATGTTGGGCCATTTATCCAGCCGTTGTCTGTGCAGCTTGCGACTGATCCAGGTGGAGCGCCATCTAGAAGTCTTGCCACCATTCGCTTTCTCCCAAAGATTAAAAATGGGGGTATAAACCCACCTGCTGCATTGCAACAGCAAACCACTGTTGTGAGTTTACCACGCTCGACACTAGATATCACACCAACCTGTTTTTTTCCTGATCTACTAAGAACTCTAGGCGGCTTGTTGCTATTAGTCTGAATTCCAGTTTCGTCAACATTGTAAATGCGCGTCGCGTCAATTTTATGTTTATCGATCTCTCCCTCTAGCAAATCGAAAAACCTCTGTACTTGTGGTTTGTTAAAACCCCTAGCGCGTGCTAATGACGTCGGTTCTGGACGGCGTAGACTTAAATCAGGATGTCGTACTTTAAACCCAATGTACCAATCTTCACCTGCCATTCCATTTTTGAATGGGTGTGGAATATTGTTGTTTTCGGCATATTGGTACACGAGTTCTAAGAATTCTTTCTTGGTCAGTCCAAAAAACAAACCTTCCATATGAAACACATATTCAAGAAGCTCGAGTTCCTGAGGATCCGTGAATACAGTTGTGTACCTGCCAAGTTTCTTCTTCGGGCATCCTTTTTTGATGTGCCGCTGCAACGTGGATAAGTTTATACCGTACTTCTTAGCCGCACCTTTCACTGAGGTTTTGCTAGCTTCTTCCATAGCAAGTTTCATAACTGCCTCGTCCCAAGATGCATTAGAGGTTTTTCTTTTATATTTGTTAACCATCTAGAATAAAACAAACCAAAAATCTTAATTAAAACCTCATTTCAACCACCCAAACTACTTACATGACCATACTAGGGCAAATCGGGTACATACCCGTTTTACCCCTACCCGTTATGCCCAAACGCATGTTTTTATTTTTAACCGCCATAACCTCAAAACCAAATGCAGGAATGCCACAAGTTTTTTTAATTTAGATGCATAATTCCTTACAAAATCACAACACAAAACTTAAGTAAACATAATCCATACAATATTTGAGTATTCACTGTTACCAAAAGTCATTTTTTTTTAGTAAAACCATCAAAAATATTGTTTTCAATCTTACCTTGCAAGCACTTGCGTCACAGCGGAGAGCCGACTGCCTGTGATTGGCCGACTGTCACGCCACCTCGCTGCACTTGTACATTCTCACTAATAGACGTAACACGCACACAAACAAGCATACCCGATTTAGGCGGGGTACCCGATTTAGGCTTATCTCCCATTCTGTAACCTTTATGAAGGTGCGCGCGACGTCAACACAAATGACACAACGCATTCAACATGTAACACTTGAAACAACATGTAATTCTGTAACCTTTATGAAGGTGCGCGTGTTAGAATCATGAATGGAACTCTATATAAAAGTATTGATATCTACCAAGATAGCAAGCTTTGAATGTCAAGATGGTTATTGATAATTTACTGTGTATCAGGGTTCCAATGTATGCGGTGTGTAAGGGAAGGGTTTTATGAATAAAAGCACAGAAAGACAAGACTAGGTATTTATTTAAATAAGGCTTGTCTATTAATTTAGCAAAGCGAAGCTAGGTGATAATGGTGGGCCGATGCCAGAGCATGAGTGTGCCCAGGCGTTCGCGGATTACTTCCATTCGGTTTATGGGGCGATGGCGCCGAGGCTGGATGCGGCTGCAGCCGGGCAGGTAGGGCCCGAGCGCGGCACCCGCGTTCACGTGGGGCAGCTGTCTTACGGCGAGGTGGGTGCCGCGCTCACGCGCCTCAAGCCCAAGCGTTCGGTTGGACCAGACGGGGTGCCCCCCTTTATTGTTAGAGATTGTCGAAGTGTACTAGCCCGGCCGCTCATGCATCTGTTCAATAGTTTTTTACGGGAATGCTCGTACTCGGAAGGCTGGAAGTTGACCAGGGTTACTCCGGTACCGAAAGGGGCCCCGAGCTCAGACGTTAGTGGATATAGACCTGTAGCAGTACTGTCACCATTTGCTAAAATCTTTGAGTCTGCATTATGTTCATCTATCCACTCGCAAGTAGCCTCACAGCTCAATGACGCACAGCATGGTTTCCGTGCGGGCCGCAGCACGAATTCGAATTTAATGTGTTTCCTAAACCAGGCCTCCACAGTACTGGACTCTGAGGCAGGTGCCCAACTAGACGTCGCTTACTTTGACTTTAGGAAGGCATTCGATAGTGTGGACAATGATATTCTTTTAAGTAAATTTGCGAGGGCCGGTTTTACCCCAGCCCTTTTAAAGTTCTTTTCAAGCTACTTGGGCAACCGCAAGCAAGTGGTGGAATACGCAGGCTACACCTCTGACCCGTATTGCACCCTTACGGGGGTAAGCCAGGGGACGAATTTAGGACCCTTAGAATTTATTATCATGGTCAATGATCTCCCGGAGGTCATTGAAGACGCTGGCTGCCTTTTATTTGCTGACGATCTGAAGTTGTTCATGCGGATAACCAACGAGTCTCACTGTGATAAGCTTCAGCGTGACATCGATCGGGTAGTGGCATGGAGTGTGGAGAATAAGTTACACTTCAATGTGGCGAAGTGTAATATAATGTCCTTCACGCGGGCCGTGTTACCCCTACGTCACGAATATAGTATGGGCGGTCACGTCATACCACGGGTGGGGTCAGTGCGAGATCTTGGGGTCACCTTTACTGAGGATCTATCATTTCGAACTCATGTCGTGCAAGTGTGTAAAAAAGCCTTCAAAAATCTTGGGTTCGACATGCGAGAAACCCGGGACTTTACTAACATGACAGCAGTGAAATCACTTTATAATGCGTTGGTACGAAGCAACTTGGAAAGTAGTGCTATCATCTGGAATCCTTATGAAACTAAATATTCTCAGATGGTGGAAAAGATGCAGAACAAGTTTACACGGTACCTCTATATGAGGCAATTTGGCGTCTACCCGTTTTACCCGTTTATGTACCCAACTCTATTTGTAATAGGAATGGTTGGGTACTATAAGTTGGAAGTAAGGCGCAATCTTGCTCTGGTCAAATATGTCTTTATGGTGTTTCGTGGGATACTAAACAATCCGCAAATCTTGGAATCGTTGGGATTACTCGTTCCAAACAGTAGGCTACGGTTTGGGCCGAGGGAGTGTCTGTTTAAAACTCCGGTAGCCCGTACAAACCTATTAAAGTTTGCACCCGTATGTCGGGCGGTTACGATCATTAATAGCATCTCTCAACGGTTGGACATTTTTTCCTGCTCTTTGGCGGAATTCCAGAGGGTGACCGTTAGTGTGTTGTCCTCCATGTAACTTGTGCCGGCACAAGGAGCCGTTTCTTGGGACTGGTCTATCATAGACGCGAGTAGGTGTGTGATCAGATTTCGAGAGGCGTCTCTGGGTGTCGCATTGTACGACTACTTTTATTACCTTGGGTTCTACCTGTAAAAATAATTGTATGTGTAAATGAATAAATAAATAAATAAAAATAAATATTAAATAAATTTATATTTAGAAGGCTCATCGAGCTTACTGCCCGTTCGCTAGACCTAGTTCTCGTGTGGAAGAAGGGCAAGAAACCCCACGGAAGCTCTTTCATAGTATTTATCGATATCTTTTACAACCACAAAGTATTTACAATATTATATTAACAAAATAACAAGGATAACTCAAAGGACATAGACTAGCCCTTAAATCAATATAACATATTAGGAATAAAGGCCGTAATATGATATAGTTAATAAGTTTCAACACAACCATTAGTTAGCAATAATAAAGTTATAATATCAAATAACTTACGTTAGCCTTGTGTAGTCGATCTTACACCAATTATTGATAATAAAGGAATTATAATAATATATCTGGCCTGTCCTGGCTTGTAGTTCACAGAAAAGTAAGTCAGCTTATCCATTACACAATATTTTATAATCTCGGGTCTATCAGTGTCTCAATACGTCCAATATGAGAAAATGGCGCGGTATTCCGCCATTTTCTATATTGCTTTAAATAATCTCACAATTAGGTGAACAATAATAAACTATCATGTAATGAATCCATTTTAAAACGTAACAAAACAATTAAGGAATTTAATAACACCTCTTTAGTAATTCTTAATCAATATTCGAAAGAATATTGATACTAACAGACAGTATTGTACTAAATGTTTCAAAGGACTTATAATACTAATATAGCAATATAAAATCCAGGATACATCACAATAATCATTACAAATTACGTAATAATTTATAGGAATATCATCAATGTGGCTTCATACAAGTTTAAGAGTAATTTCCTGTACACAACAATATTTACTTAGGTGGGTACTCTTTTCCATTTGTTGGTAGTTAACACAATAATAATTTAGGTCGGTACTGAAACATTTGTCGGTAGGCGCTTAATAAATATGACAGGTATGTATTATGTAGCAAACCATTGTCACTTGAAAAATGAAAATTCATGATTTAATGACGTCACACATACTTCAAATTCTAACACGCGCGACATCAACACAAATGACACAACGCATTCAACATTTAACACTTGAAACAACATTTAATTCTGTAACCTTTATGAAGGTGCGCGCGACATCAACACAAATGACACAACGCATTTAACACTTGAAACAACATGTAATTCTGTAACCTTTATGAAGGTGCGCGCGACATCAAAGTCGACGACGATCTTCAGTACACACAAATGACACAACGCATTCAACATGTAACACTTGCAACAATATGTCATTCTGTAACCTTAAGAGCCCATACAAGTTTCACGAGCTAAAAACAGAAAACAGCTACTTTTTCAGCGCAACTTTCTCAACAACTACAAGATATATGATAAAAAACATAATGATAACAATAAAAAAATTAAAAAATATTTTTTTACAAAAAAATAATACCTACCGACTTCCAAATAAGAAAACTACAAAGTAAAAATAACTTTATTTTTGGGAGTCGGTGTCTTTCGTAGGTACCATTTTTCTGCGTTATGGACACCGACCGACTCTTGTAGACACTTTGTAGTTTTCTTATTTGGAAATTTATTACCTGTATATACCACTATTATTGTACCTATGTTAAACAAATTAATAAATGACTTATGGCTTAAGTCGGTAGTATTTTTTTGTAAAAATGTTCATTTTTATTTTTCACTTTTTAGTTGTACCTACCTAATATCCAAGTTGTTTAGTAAGTTTCCTATAACGCCAGAATAGATTACCCGAATATCATTAAACTTGAACAAAACCGATCAAATGAGGGATCTGCTTACCCCTTAAGAGCGTACTGGCGTGATGTTATGTTATGAAATGGTATAAACAATAAACAGACATGCGATTGCAACAGTCCCGAGAGATTTGCCGTTATTTATTGAAGAGTTCTGTTGTATATCTTCGAAGTTCTTCATCAGATCTTCACCAAATTAAAATGGGACCAATGTCGAAGCATACTCTTTCAAACAAAAAAAGATTTTTTTAATCGGTCCACAATTGACGGAGATATCGGTGAACATACATTAAAAAAAAACATACAAGAAGTCGAACATAGAACCTTTTTCGAAAGTCGGTTAAAAACGACACAGGTCCGTCGTCTACAAGCCCTTGTACGAGACTGAATGCCTCGCGCGAGCGCAACGGTTTATAAGACATTATTTGGACAATTTATTACAATAAAATAAGTACTCAAAAATATAATAGAAAAACTTTTTTGCAAAATAATACTACCGACTTCCAAATAAAAAACTACAAAGTGAAAAATAACTTTATTTTTGGAAGTCGGTGTCTTTCAAAGGTAAAATTATTTTTCGTTATGGACACCGCACCGACTTCCAAAAATAAAGTTATTTTTCACTTTGTAGTTTTTTATTTGGAAGTCGGTAGTATTTTTTTGCAAAAAAGTTTTTTATTTTTCACTTTTTAGTTGTACCTACCTAATAGGCAAGTTGTTTAGTAACATATAACGCCAGAATAGATTAACTTGAATATCATGAAACTTGAACATGATCGGTGAAATAAGAGATCTGCGTACTCCTTAAGAGCTCACTGGCGTGATTTTATGTTATGAAATGGTATAAACAATGAACAGACAAGCGATTGCAGCAATCACGAGAGATTTGCCGTTATTTATTGAAGAGTTCTGTTGTATATCTCCGAAGTTCTTCATCAAATCTTCACCAAATTAAAATGGGAACAATTTCGGAACATAGTCTCTCAAACAAAAAAAGAATTTTCAAAATCGGTCCACAATTGATGGAGATATCGGTGAACATACACAAAACATACATAATGTCGAACATAGAACCTCCTCCTTTTTGGTAAGTCGGTTAAAAATTGGATTCGATTGATAAACACCTCAAATTTCAAAATATTTACCAGTTATTTTTATATTCAACATTTATTCTTACGCGTAGACGACGCTTTCGCCCATGATACGATGGCGATGGGCGAAAGCGTCGTCTACACTAAGCCCACGCGTAGTGTGAGTTTTGACTCACGCGCAATAGCGTTAACGTAAACGATCTCTTATGTCAAAAAGTATACAAAAAACAGGTTTTGCCTTGCCGTCACCAGACGGCGTTTATCCGGTTACAATACAAACGCGATTGAGCTTGAGTAAAAACTCGCACTAAGGCCTCTGATAGTGACTGGTGAGTGAGTGGTGTGACTGGTTGTTTCGCCCATGATATGATGAACTGTATTTATGTAACAATCTATCTAAAGAGGGTAAAATCTGTTTATAACTGTTCTACATTTCCTATTCCTTTGTTTAATGCATGCCGTGGCAGCCTTTAATATTTTAATTAAGGCTACACTATAAAATGTAAAAATATGAGTACTTTAACATGTATTTTTGGTGTACGCTTTGTTGGTTGTCCTTAATTAAATAAATGATAAAAATGCCTTTTTTCCGCGTGGTGTTTCGTGAAACTTGTAGGGGCTCTTAATGAATGTGTTTTTAAGTCCCTGGACTACACGTAACGACTGCCAAAGGGCTACAAGTGATAGCCGGGATCAACAGCTTAACATGCTTCCCGAGGCATGGAGGAGTTTCGGTACCGGCTCAAGGTACCAGTGTCAGAAGTGTCGTGGTCGGATATCCATGATGCATGGTTTCTGTTTCAAAATAGTTATCTTCCTTCTAATATTTTGTAGAAAAACTTGAAACGTCATCTGAATTTCTCATGCCGAAGGACAAAAAGTGGTGATACGCTCGTGTAAGCGAGAGAAGAAGACGCTGTTGTACATGAAGGATTGGCATGTAAATGTAAGCGAGAGAAGAAGACGCAGTTGAACATGAAGGATTGGCATGTAAATGTCGCAGAACATTTTAGTATAAATGCAAGAATATCAGTAAGTGCTCAATGGGCATGACTCTAAATAACATCTACTATCATATATTCTATTCTATTCTATTCTACACATTGTTCACCAATGTTTGCGAATAAACAATTTTGAACGTTTTTGCCTGTTGAACTCAAGTCGCACTAAGTTCGACAATGGCTTGTCAAGTTGTCGTATTGGAACTTCTAAGACCCAGTTAAATTTACGTCAATATCTTGTTGTCATAAGTTGTGTTTCCGAAGGAAAAGACCTCCCACCAAAGTGGCGCCAACTGGTGGCATGATTTTGCTGAAAAGCCTCATTAGCGTTGAATGATTAGTTTGACGATACTTTCAAGTGTTTCGGCGGCGCGCGGTGGTACCTGAACACTTGATGCGGAAGGTTTCGTGCTAACCTGTACATCGTACACCACAGCCAGCTCCCTTTAACACAGTAAGGACACGTCAGAATATGCCACTTTTTATTAAATTAAACGACATTAATTAACATGAAGCCGTTAAGCTTGCCTTTGTACAGCTGTCCTTCTGTATACATATATGTATGTTTTGTGAATAAGAATATAAACATGAACATAAAAACTGCAAGTGTACAAATGCTAAAGACATAAAATTAAATATCGTATAGACCGGTTCTCACAATACTATTTGCTCGCGTAATCTGTAAGTAGCATAATAAAGAAAGATAATTATGTGTGTGTTCAATGAACCCGTACTTGCGACCGTGTCAGTGGTGACTGTGTTGAGTGTGGCGAGCCAGCCACAGCCCGTAGCCGTGATGCCGCCACTGGGGATAGAATGCACACGTAACAACAACACGTGCGTGCTGCTACTGCCGAGGTTACGTTCGTCGCGGCATCAGTGACATATGACATGGCACACGACAGCGAGCGATAGTCTGCACACGCGGACGCAGTGATCGCCAGGCCACGATGACAAGCGAACACACAGACAACGTTCATTGAGGGCGCGCATGGGAAGCGGCCGCCGGTAACAATGCTGATGAGTTCGTGATGTAACGTCGCTAGTTAAAAGTGATGAAGTAAACGCTCGTGAAGGTCTCACGCGTTCTGTTCATTAGCAGTTCCGTGTGTTGCGTAAGTGATCCGCGCACCGCGGCCCTGTCCACGTCCCCAGTCACGACGTACGTAACTTGGTAATGACTGCTCAAGCATAGGTCGTGCGGGCGGCACCTCGGCACCTCCACTGTGGCGGTGACGACACGCTCGTGACCCGCGCATTACGCCACAAGGCTCATCCCCAATGATGAACTGCTACTCCCCCCCCCCCCCCGCACCTGGACCACGACCGAACCGAATCTAAAACTCAAAATTAGACGCAAAGATAGCTTAAGACTATATTTTAATTAGTAGATATTGATTAATTGTCGTCATCCTTGGAAGAGGAGGCAATTTCTTGAGTCTATGGAAAACAATAAAATCCACTCGGGCCACTTAGTCAGGCATATTTACCCTGTGGCCATAAATAATGACTATGGTTCGCTATAAACATCTCTAGTCTTCAAACCTGCCACCCTGTAAGTCAAAAGTCAAAGTCAAGTCAAATAAGTATGTTGAAAAAGATACTTCTATAGTAGCAAGTGGTCGACTGAAAATTTATTCTAGATGGGCAGTGCACAAAAATCTGTCCATTCTGGACCTTTTCAGCATAAGTCGATAAAGTTAATCCTGTTTTTGCACCTACAGTTAAACCTAAGCTTTTATTGCTACCTCAACGATGAAGTTATTGGAGTTCATCATTCGAGCGCAAAATCGTTATGTACAGGGATATATAATAATGCGAGAAGTAGAGGACGAAATGAATCGGTTAACTTCTGCTCAAGGATTACCCTCACCATACATAAAGCTTTTATTTAGACTGCCAGATCAAGCTGATCGCAGAAGGTTTAATATACCGGCGTGTAATGAGGTTTGTGCAGTTTTTACACTAAATGCTGATCAAAGCTTTCCAGAAAATGAAATGACTGTACACCAGCGCAATAAAAACATTTTGTTTTTAAAGAATGTTGATAAGCGAGTCAAGCCATTTATTTACCCATTATTTAACCCTGCCGGAACGGAAGGTTTTAGCCCAGATTTGCAGTTACAAACGTCTTATGCCAGCCGCAGTCATTTAACTCGGCTTGAACTAGCAGAATACAGACTTTCGTTCTGACCAGAGTTTGTATTTTTTTTTACAGAATCTCCAACAACAGAAGGACCCGATGTAGGTACGGGAACTTCCAGTGAATGCACTGCATTTTGGAGGCCGATTATTTCAACAATATTTAGTGGATACTTACATTCGTGTAGAGCGTGGCCATATTCAATGGATAAAATATAAGCAAAATAAGATTCTAGCTGAACAATATATGGGAGTAACCAGTTTCATTAATCAACTTGCCAAAAAAAAAATGCCACAGTTGGTGAAAAGATTATTTTTAATCAGCAGTATTAGGAGAGCAAATGTACCAGTTACTAAAAGGATAAAGACATTTTTTTTTACAACTTTTCAGACTAGCCACCACACAAACTTAAATATTGCGTAATTTAGACGGGTTATTGGACGATTCGCCCGAATCGGCCACTATTAAAAATATTAATTTTTCTGTGTCCACCGATAAATTAACTTCGGGCGAATCGACCACTCCAAAATTATTTAGTAGGCGATTCACCCAAATTTTATTTTAGAGAACAATAAATATAAAAGTACAGTCGAAAAACAGTCTTTTTACAAAATATCAATGAATAGCTACTTTTTCTTCAGACATCGTCCTAGCACCCTGACACTACTGTTCCCGGCCGACTCCTGGAAGTCGCGTCGCCCCCGCAAGGGGGCGAGGCGAGCGGTTACGAGACATAGTCCCCTGGCCTCGGGTGCAGTACCGGGGCTCGTCACGACGAAGCCCGTGGTTTGGGTGTCCTCTGGACCTAGCGTGTTGCTAGCGCGGTCGGTAACCTATACAAGTCAACGACCCACGCTAGCTATATTATTGTTGTGTGTGTGACTGCAGGCGCGCCGCGGCGCCCATTATGAACGGTACGCCGCTACTTCACGACCCCCTGGCGGTCCTCCTCCGCCGGGTGAGACCCAGAGCGTACTCTGGGAGGCCTAGCGAAGGTAACCAGCGGCAGGAGGGCCGGCTTAGACGAACCTGCAGTTTAGTAGTGTAAGCGCCTAGTGGCGCCGAATATGTATGTAGGAGCGGCAATGTTGTGTGTCACACCCCTCATGTACCAATAGCGTGCGAGGCGACCGCGACGCTATTCGGTGCAAGTGTACTGGCGAGTGTATAGTAATGATTGGCTGATTTCGACGTGAAGTGTGTCTATATTAACTTAGAACAAACTTCACGCCGCGGATGTTGTGTGAGGTGGGCAGTGTTACTGTATGAATAAGTAGCGTGTAGACTGGTGCTACTTATTCAAGTGTCAAGTCCGGGATGTGGATGGGGTCGCAGTGTCGGGTAGCAAGTCTCTAGGGAGGCGCTTTCGGTCGGGCGGGCGAGCGTGCCATGGCGCCAAGTGTTTCACGTGGGGCCAGGCAGAAGCGTCGGCCCGCGCGAACTTTGCTTTCGCTAAGCGCCCCACAAACTCATCCAGGCTCTCAATCCCTGTGTCGCGCTGGATGATATCATTTCTCACGCTGCGAGGCGCATTCACTACTTTGCGTAGTGATAGGTGCTGCTGCGCGCGGAGTTTCTTCTTATTGGCCTCGCTGGTGAGGGCGAACCAAGCTGGGGCTGCATAGGTGATTATTGGACGCACGTAGGTTTTGTAAATTCCCAGCTTGGTCCGGGCGGGGAGGCGGGATGAGAGTACTGGATTGAGGAGGTTACGAGCTACCCTACTGTTCCCGGCACGCGAGAGTACTCTCTTATATAGCCGTGATAGAGCATAGTCATAGCTCATTCATGTTTGCCTAAATCATACGTGTGTCAGTCACTTGCTTCGTATAATGTTCGCCTTGTACACGCGTTACTATTTGCAGTGCCTACCTACTTATCTAGACTCTCCAAACGCTATTAATTCATTTTACCAATAATAGGTACGACCATTCTATTACTTACGACTGACGCGTTAAGCCGCTTGCTGACGCTAAGAAAATCAAAAGAATTCCATGCCTCCCGGGCCTACAAAAATTGTTGTTTGGGCTAGACTAGACTCGTGCCTAGGTCCGACAAAATTCTTGATGCGTACATGATGAATTGATCGTGTAATACATGAGCTCTTGAACGTAAATTAAAAAAAAAAGTTATTCAGTCCCCAGCAAGGACGAGCACAGGGAGTGAGCGGTACGTCACTTATGTTTAGGACCTAATTAAAGGTTTATAAATGAGACTGAAGTGGACTGTAAAACTCTTATATTGTGGTTCTGAAGGTCAGTATATTGTTGGATATGACTAAGGAAAGGTTATAAGCACGCGCGTCGTCGACCGTGCTCGGTAGTGGAGTGCGGTGCGGGCGGCGGGCGGCGGGCGGCCATCACGCTGCCGTGGTGTCGTCCCGCGCCGTGTCTATGATTCACGTCTTGTCTGCGTGAACAACTTATGTTAGCTATAATGCCACAAACAGATACACAAACACATAGACACATAAATCAAACTAATAAAACCCCTTGTTTCCGTCGAGGGTTAAAAATATGTCTGTGTGTCTGTGTCCCTGTCTGTGTGTGTAAAAGTTAGGAAGATGGCTAAATGATACCTACTGCTGCTTATAAAGTCAAATTTAATATATTATGCGGACCAAAGGTTTAGTAATATAAAGGAGCGAGGGAGCACACGCGATGACCGCTAGTCGAGTACTGAATGCTCTACTAATATCAATTAGTGAAATATGGTAAAATGCACGAATAAGCATTAGTGCATTATTATTAGTGTAGGTATGGTTTCACCGTACATGATCCCGGGCCAAAAAGGTTACACGTCTTCTAATCTAAAGCGACACGTTTTAGAAATAGGTGACGTAGCCCAGTCAACGGGGCATAAGTAACCCGAAAAATTCGCCTGCCTGTGAGAGTAGGTAGTGTGATAAAGTAAGGTAATACAGATTACAGATGCAAAACGCCGCGCTATACGTTTAACATCCCAACCAGTTTTCTCAAATTAGCAAAGCACGAAATTATTCCAGTTATCGTTCACCTCGCAAACTTGTGTTTTGGTAAAGGTATCTTCCCTAAACTCTTAAAAAAGTCTACTGTTACGCCCGTGTACAATAGTGGGGCCAGAGATGATGTTAGTAATTACAGGCCTATATATCAGTTCTACCGGCTCTATCTAAAATACTAGAGAAACTCTTAAATAAAAGATTAACTGATTTCCTTAATAAATATCACATATTATCCGATACACAGTATGCTTTTCGACAGGGGAAATCAACTGAAGATGCAGTTACAGCTTTAACATCTCTAATTACTGAAAGTCTTGATTGTGGAAAGAAATGTCTCTCAGTTTTCCTTGACCTAAAAAAGGCTTTTGACACAGTTTCTGTTCCCATTCTTGTACGCAAGCTTGAATACATAGGAAAAAGAGGCACCCCCCTTGAATTATTTAAAAGCTATCTAACATGTCGTACGCAAAAGATTAGAATCGGCCAGTATACAAGCAGTGACTCAAATGTAACATTTGGGGTACCACAGGGAAGCGTTCTTGGGCCCATCTTGTTTCTTATCTATATCAATGATCTGTGTAGGTTGGAGACGGGTGGTTCTCGGGTCTTCTCTTATGCTGATAACACTGCGCTGGTTTTTACTGGTTATAATTGGGATTCAGTGCGAAGGGATGCGGAAGTGGGATTATCGAGAGTAGCCTCCTGGCTGAAAAGTAATTTGCTTACGCTGAATAGCCAGAAGACAATTTACATGTGCTTCTCTATAAGTGATAGAACCCAGCCACATACAAATTTTAAAATAAAAATACACCAATGTGATAATATTCGGGATACCAATTGTGCTTGTACATCTATTGAGAAGATGGAGAAAACCAAATACCTGGGTGTTGTACTTGATCAGCGTCTCTCTTGGCATTTTCATGTATCATTGGTTAGTGATCGTATGAGAAAATTAATCTGGATTTTCAAGTCTCTGAGACATGTTGCATCAGCGAGTCTAATTAAACAAATATACATTGCTCTGGCCCAATCTGTGTTAACCTATTGCATTCCTATCTGGGGTGGTGCCTCCAAGACTAAATTTATTGATGTTGAAAGAGCACAGTGTGTCCTTTTCAAAACTATCTACTTTAAACCTTATCGTTTTCCTACACTCGAGCTGTACAACCTATCCGACCTCTTAACTGTTAGGAAGTTGTTCATTCTAAATTCAACCTTTAAGATGCATAAAACAATGGTGTTTGATCCTGGTATACTGAGGAAGAGAAGAACTCACTTTCGTATTCCTGTGATTAGAGTTCGCACTGCATTCGCACGACGGCAATTTATTGCTCAAGCTTCTTTTCTATACAGCGTTGTTGGTAAAAAGGTTGTGCTGTACCAAAAAACGCGCTATGAATGTAAGGTATCGCTGACCGCATGGCTAAAGACACTCAGTTATGAAGAAACTGAGTTACTTCTACACCCAGTTACATAATAAACTAATGGAGGGAATTACGCTCACACACACACACACACACACACACACGCACCACACACACACACTCACACTGACACTCTACAAGTCTTTAGTTCAGTTTTATAGTCTGCACCTACTTTGATTTATATTTAATTTTATTGTATTGATTGATTATTATTTTTATCTAATCCAATTTTATTCTTATTTAAACCAATTATAATTTAATTTAATTAGTTTTAATTATTGACTGAAAGTTGATTATTTAAGTTTTTCAATTTTAACTTTATTTCTTTCATTCATTATTATATAATTGATTGTTTTAGTTAAGTTATTCAATTTTATTTATTACTAGCTGTGCCCGCGGCTTCGCTTCCGTCATCTGCCTGCCAACCCTACCATACTTACTAGCCTGCCTGCCTACTCCACATACTCAAAAATATACATACTAAATACCAATTTTTTTTTCTAGGGTCATTCTTTCGCGTAAAATCTTAACACCGCGATTCAGAAAATGACTTTAAATGCACAACGCCATCTATCGAATAGCGAGTTCAACTGTCCAAGTAACTGAATTGCGTGAGCTGTGATAATTTTACTTCTTGAACACTTTAAATTCATCTAACTTTTGATAGAGTGAACCGATTGCGATGAAACAAAAACTAAGTAATTCTTCAAGATATGCACAATTTTTATGTATAAAAATTATCTACATTGGTTTCGTACAATTCACGTGATGCGTGCACAATTATACAGATAAACAGACAAAAATTCCAAAAATGCTAGAAATGGGTTCTGTTGGTTATCCTTTAACACCCTGGCAATTTTTTTTGGAATTTTTTTTGATGTATAAAAAAAATTTTTCTACAGATTTATTATATGTATTGATTGATATTGATTATTTAATTTAATTTATAATTTTATATAAACCAATTTTAATTTAACTATCATTTTTGTTTGATTATGATTATGTATGGATATGGAAGAGAGAGGTCCTCTGGTACAGGTATATCCATACCTAAAAGAGGTCCTCTACAACCCTTATGTAAAACCTGTTGTTTGTGAAATAAAATAATTTAATTTAATTTTAATTCCTTTTTGTGCAGTTTTTAGAGCTATCTACTCTTTATTTAAAAAGAAATATCAATGAATAAAAATACATTAAATTTCTACATAATGTTGATTATTGTAGTACACTTTTTTTTTTTAAAGAAGTATATGTTTCACTAATCTTCTTCCAACAATACCTTAAAAATTTTAAATAATTATTGATAGCATGCATCTCCTCGTGAAGTGTTCATTAATTATTTTTTATAATGGACTAGCTGTCCCACGCGGCTTCGCTCCCGTCAACTGGCTACGTACCTACCCTACCCTACACCTCCCCTACCTACCCTACATACATGATTGCATAACTGAAACCGTTTACGTAGCGCACGCAACGGAAGCCCTCAAAAAGTAGTATTCTTGCCCGTTTTTGCAACATTTTTCATTTATGCTCCGCTCCTATTAGTCGTAGCGTGATGTTATATGCACTCAGGAATAATGTAGCTTTCTAACAGTGAAAACATTTTTAGAATTGGATCATTAGTTCCAGAGATTAGGTACTAGGGTAACTTACAAACTTACAAATTTTACCTCTTTATAATATTAGTATAGATATAGACTAGTATAGATAGACAATTTGATAACGAACATTTTGTAAGTTTTATTTTTTCAAAAGGCCAATATTCGATTTTATAAAGATTTTATTCTAAAATCTGGGCGTATTCACTACCGTAATTCATGCACCAACAGTGCCGCTAGGCCAATAGGAATGCTCATATCTCATGCTGATTTTTTGGTCAGGGTACGGCCTTAAAAATGAAGGAGGAAAGCGACGGCGAGTTGTGTGTGCTGTGTAAAAAACCTCTAATAGTGGGGTTTGTTAAAATGACATAAAAGGGACTTGAAAAGACTCGACAATCAAGCGGAAGAAGATATGATGGACTTTGCCCGCAACTTATGGAAGTTTCAAACCTTACAGTAGGTACACGTGAAATGTCGAATATGATATATGTGTCGCATCAAGGCTGGCCGATAGATTCAAACCATCGGGAAGTCGGGAAATATTCCCTTAGGTTAAGACATCGTGTGTGGGCAGGTCGGTGGGTGAATCGTGAAAATGAAATCACACAAATTGTTCGATACACTGAGTATATTCAAATAGACACAAGTTACACTCCTGCTTACTAATATTACGGATCGACACTGATTCTACGACGTCTTAGCACTACGGCTGCCAGTACTCAACTGCTCTATTTCCTCCACGCAAGTGCTTATAAAAGCGCGCCAATGCGTATTTGCTCTTTATTGCCGCTAGGGGCGTGCTTGTGATTTGTTTTGACGTCCGTACTATTGACTAAATCCGACACGGCCATCCTGCGAGACAGGCGTCCTCGTCTGTTCCTAATTGTCAGATTTTAACAGTGTATCGAATCATGTGGAAATCCTCAATGGATGTCCTCAGCCCTTGGGGAAAGCTGAGGGGTCTGTCAGACTCCCACTGACTAAAACTACATGGTATTCTCTAGGCCGTAATTCCTCTTGAGAGGCGAACGTGGAACACACACGTCGCCTTCTCGGGCCTCTCTCAGGTGACAGATCCCCAAATCTATCACCCGCAGGCATCATCTTCTTGTCCTTGCTCCATGCCATCTCATGGTCACCTCGTGTTACACCACACGTCGTCTTAGTCCACTTCATCCTGTTTTTTTGAAAAATACAAAATTTTCAAACAATATTTGCTCTTCCAATCCTGACTCATATTCTAGAGTGAGGAAACATTTTGAGACAATCAAACAAGATCATTCAAATCGCTCTGTTCACTATTGCAAGGAACGAGTAATTCTATTTCAAATTTAAAGAAAATAGCAACCTCATCGATTTGGTACCTAAAAGCACCCAATCTTCGTGATTACAAAGTCCAAGTACCACTGATAGTCATTACTCTCACATTAAATCAAACAAAAGAAACAATACACCAGGTTTCTTATTCACGATCTTTAGCCATCACATAGTTCTACTAGCTATCTCATAGCTCTCTTAGCTATCTTAATTGCTCTACTCGCACATCTCCACGATGTCGAGTCAACTCAACTCTTTGAACTCAGAACCTGTTCACAGAGATCCTATGTTACGTCAATTCATTATCTAATTCATCAACTATTTCAATTGGTACTTGAAATTTATGTGTCTTACTAACACGATCTACGCAAAGTAATCAAAATTAGAAAACCAAAATTATTTTAATTTTCGTAATGAGGGCTTGACGATTCGAACGTCATCAACATTAACATGATCTCTCCACACGCGTGACTGCGAGTTTACTTTCCTTTAACCTCATAACTCAATAGGAACTTTCTGTAAGGTTCCTAACACAAACATGACTTTTCACACCAGACAGTGTCACACAAACTTATAGGTGCCATACAGGCCTACCGTTGCCACACAGGCCAACAGTTGCCACACAGGCCAACAGTTGCCACACAGGCCAACAGTTGCCACACAGGCCAACAGTTGCCACACAGGCCAACTGTTGCCACACAGGCTCATAGTTTCCACTCAGGCTCTCAGTTGCCACACAACGCTCGGCTACTCCTGACCAAACTAGATTATTGGTTTCGTGAAAATAGGGAAATTTGAGAACTCTACTCCTGGGCCATGTACCACTAGTCGCTTCAAACAAACTTTAAAACTCTACTGCAGCAACAACTGCCAAGCTTACAGAAACCTTCGAGTAAAACCTCCAACGCCACGGCTCTCTAGCCGACCAGCAATTATATTGCTCTCACAACGGTCTCTCGGTCTCTCTCTAGACCCCGACCTCCGCCAGAATCCACTGGTACGGTTAAACGTAATGCGTTCGATAGACTGAATTACTCGACACCTTAAGCTTGCTCATTATCATCAAAATCCTTTTGACATCAACATCGACTGGTACATGACCCGCTGGCATCTGCCCTTACCTACAGTGTGCATACTTGTAGGTTTCAAACGTACCTATTTAAAGCTTTCGGTGTATAACGATCACCATCCTGTCGTAATCACCTATCGCGGACTTAATACAGGGCCTATTTAGTTTTCGTATTAGAGTGTCCCACACAACACTATTCATTAGAAAAAGGTCCGACGATCAACAAGTTCAACAACTAAACAAAGTACTTGTAACAATGCTGTTACGGTTTGTTACAATTCATAGGCAATGTGTACTCAACTCATGAAACTTTCACTGTGATTTGTGCACCAACACAAACCAGAATCGTATCTACCAACGATTCTTTACATATCTGCCGCCACATATGCTACAACACATGAGGGGCTCTGTGCACCAACACAGACAAGAATCGCACCAACGATTCTCAAAAATCTAGCGCAATATGTGCTACAACACATGAAGCGCTCTGTGCACCAACACAGACAGAAATCGTATAAACGATTCTCAAAAATCTAGCGCAAATGTGCTACAACACATGAGCGCTCTGTGCACCAACACAGACAGGAATCGCACCAACGATTCTCAGAAATCTAGCGAATATGTGCTACAACACATGAATCGCTCTGTGCACCAACACAGACAGAAATCGCACCAACGATTCCTGGTAGACCCATCGCCACATGTTACTCATGAGGTGCGGTCTAAAGTTTCGAGTATGAGTGTACAAGCCATGTTTCATTACCACTGTCATCAACTATGACGTCTAATTCTCAAGGAACTTGGTGATCGAGGATCCTTCTTACTAGATTCGCTCAATAACTCAGTCTTACATGATAAGGAAAACGATCGCGAGATCTACTCTGCTATCATAATATTACTTTCAAAGTAAGCAAGTGAATTCAGATCTAAAAACGGTGGTTGTAAATCGTTACGCAACATAAGATCTGTTCCGAATACACGCAAATGACCAGTACCGTTACTAACTCGATACAATTGCCTTCGCCCAACGATTTTACTAACTCGCTTTGTCACTGAAGATGACTCAACTAGTCATCTTCAGTCACTTTGGATAGATCATCTTCCTCATCATCTGCCTAGCCTTTTCCCAACCATACTGGGGTCGGCCTCCAGCCTCACCGGACTCAGCCAAGCGCCAGCGCTCTACATGGAGCGACTGCCCATCCGACCTCCACAACCCAGCAACTGGGCAACACGGTACCCCTTGGCAAGACTGCTGTCAGATCTCAAGCCTCCGACCACCCGTAACGACTGTCAAAGATCTTCAAATGACAGCCGGGACCAACGGCTTAACGTGCTTTCCGAGGCACGGAGGAAACTCAGTATGTTGAAATGGTCACCCATCCACGGACCGACCTCGTCAAGCGCTGCTTAACCTTGATGATCGACCCGTGCGGCCGCTATTATTTAGCCACCATATTAAATCCTAAAGTTCGTACTGAACCAAATGATGAAACTACCGCCAATAGCAAACTCATTAACTACTTGCTTACAAGTGTGTCTTAATTACCTAGTGATAGTGCCAGATGTAACCACGACCAACTCAGTGGTCAAACATGAACACTCTTCAATTTTGAAATAGCATCTCTTCACTAGAGAACATTCGACCTCACTATCGAAATAAAATGGAAGCGACTCACCGAGTATTCCATTCCAAACTTGCGCGTGTTCGTAACGTTCGGCTACCAACTGCGAACTGCTAGCCTGCCGTCGTCTCAACCTCTCAGATGTTGACACGTCAACCTTCGCATTCAGCATTGGAACCGCTAGCCTGCAGCAGAGGCTCCATTGCGACGCAATATGGTATCTGAAACATGAAAAACACTACGAGAGTAAATGTTCACACAGTTATCTTAACTATACACAGCTTTGATGGAAATTAACCGGTGCAGCGGTTTTATAAACTAAACCGGCACAGCAAAATGGGTTGTTGCGGACATGAACCACACAGACCACACTGTACAGAACCCAAGTGTCCAGGTAGGTATATGGGCTTTAGAGAAAATCCAATGAATGCCATAGCGTCAGTGGAATTTTAAGTCGCAATTAACGAGGCCTGGTAGGGTTTATCACCTTTTAGATAGTTTGGCCCTCCGACACAAAAGAAGAATACTATGCTTCTCCTCAAACTTAGTTAATTCTCGCTACATAAAACTATCACACTACAAAACTAATCAAAATAATTCATTGGAATTATGACATTTTTCAGACTGAAGTATAAGGTAGGTACGTCACTGTCATCGTTCTAACTTCCAATAACAGTCAGCCAAGGCCAGTCAAGGGCCATTTATTGCCAGTGTTAGTAGAATAATAACTCTTCAACAACACCAAAACTTGACCATCGATTGTAACTAAAGTGAAATTATAAACCGACAGGGGCCACCCCATCGATCCACTGACCGCCATACCGTACACAAGACCAGAATTTTTAATAGTCAACACTCTTGGCCATAGTCATAACAAAATGAAAACGACTCACCAGATTGGCATAAACGGATCTTTCCACACGTCCACAAGCTCTGCCTTGACCTGTCCAGCTCCTTGGTTGTTGCTAACCTCCTTGCTGCTCCGCTCCAAACTGGTTTTCATTATTCAATACCGAGGGTAGTCGCAACTGACACCACGATTTTTTTTTGCAAGAATGTAACCGACATTTTCACTAGCTTTGTTTTTACGTGTGATATCATTAGCACGATCGAATCCCAATTCTGATGTCGCATCAAGGCTGGCCGATAGATTCAAACCATCGGGAAGTCGGGAAATATTCCCTTAGGTTAAGACATCGTGTGTGGGCAGGTCGGTGGGTGAATCGTGAAAATGAAATCACACAAATTATTCGATACACTGAGTATATTCAAATAGACACAAGTTACACTCCTGCTTACTAATATTACGGATCGACACTGATTCTACGACGTCTTAGCACTACGGCTGCCAGTACTCAACTGCTCTATTTCCTCCACGCAAGTGCTTATAAAAGCGCGCCAATGCGTATTTGCTCTTTATTGCCGCTAGGGGCGTGCTTGTGATTTGTTTTGACGTCCGTACTATTGACTAAATCCGACATATGTATAAATGATGCCATGATCAAGGCGTTTAAAAGGAAGAAGATATTATTCATGAATGTCACAGCGTCAGAACCACCGGCAGCGAACATCCTGCTTATCGAATTCGATTTCCAGTCAAAATGTCTAATAATAATACTCCCACCGCAGTATCTCTACGTTGACGTCGTGGTGGGGCCTACGTGCTGCAATGAACCCTAGGGTTCCGGTAGATTCTACTTTGCCGCAACATGCCTAGGGTGAGGGGCAAGATTAAGAGAGATACAATCCGCAGGGCAGCTTTGTGGCGAGTTGGTGGGCAGTGGCGACCCCACGGACCTGATCTCTAGGCCTTGCCTTTATTGACCGGTCGGTGTGAACACTGACGGGGAACAGGGCTTCCACCTCTCTCTTTTCTTAATTTACATTAACGATTTGCTAAAACCCGGCACCTTTGGGTATGCAGACGACAGCACTGTTGCTGAGAGATACTTGTCCAACGCACGGGCCACCGGGCCACAGATACGGTCTCTCCGTGAGGCCATGGCGGAGCGTTTGAACCTGTCCTTGCAGGCAGTCTCCGAATGGGGCGATGCCAATCTGGTCAAGTTTAATGCTGCTAAAACCCAGGCGTGCCTTTTTTCCGCTAAAAGGAGCCAATTTCACCCGGTTCCAACTTTCCGTGATGTAACCGTGCTAATAACGGACCATCTTGAGCTTCTTGGCGTAACGTTGACATCGACTCTCAATTTTGGGCCATACATTGAGTCAAAGGCTCAGCTGGCTGCCAAAAAGTTGGGGATCCTTGCGAAGGTGAGAAGGTACTTCACGCCGGAACAGCTGCTCAACTAGTATCAAGCGCAAGTTCGCTCGTGCATGGAGTACTGTTCTCATCTCTGGGGACGGATCTGCCAAATACCAGCTAGATGCACTAGAGTCGATTGAAAAGCGGGCCAAGAGACTCATCGGCAATGAGGCACTGGTCAAGTCAAAGCTCCAGAGCCTTGAACATCGTCGCCGAGTTGCCAGTTTGTCGGTTTTTTATCGGTTACATTTCGGGGAGTGAGCGATGGAATTGCATGACATGATTCCGCCCAGCCCGTTCCATCATCAGACTACCAGACGTACGACGATGCGTCATCGGTACATGGTGGACATCCCACCCATACGCATAAAACGTTTTGGGGACACTCTTATTATGCGTTGACATCGACTCTCAATTTTGGGCCATACATTGAGTCAAAGGCTCAGCTGGCTGCCAAAAAGTTGGGGATCCTTGCGAAGGTGAGAAGGTACTTCACGCCGGAACAGCTGCTCAACTTGTATCAAGCGCAAGTTCGATCGTGCATGGAGTACTGTTCTCATCTCTGGGACGGATCTGCCAAATACCAGCTAGATGCACTAGAGTCGATTGAAAAGCGGTCCAAGAGACTCATCGGCAATGAGGCACTGGTCAAGTCAAAGCTCCAGAGCCTTGAACATCGTCGCCGAGTTGCCAGTTTGTCGGTTTTTTATCGGTTACATTTCGGGGAGTGTGCGATGGGATTGCATGACTTGATTCCGCCCAGCCCGTTCCATCATCGGACTACCAGACGTACGGCGATGCGTCATCGGTACATGATGGACATCCCACCCATACGCACAAAACGTTTTGGGGACACTTTTATTATGCGTACAGCTAAGGAGTGGAATTCCCTGCCGGAGTCTGTGTTTCCCGATAGCTACAATCTAGGGGTCTTTAAGTCAAGAGTTAATGGGTTTTTACTAGGCAAGCGTGATTCACCGTCGACCACATCATCGCTTACCATCAGGTGAGATAGTGGTCAAGCGCAAGCCTATAGATAATAAAAAAAAATAAAAAAATTGGCTGGCTTGAGTGGAGATTCGCAAGAGCATACGAGCTTGGAGGAAGGAAGTTAACCAAGTAAGATGCTGGTACAGAACTTGACGTACTTCCGGGATTGTCCTGATAGTCGTGGCATACCCCTCCACTCCTCAAGCACCTCCGTATATGTTGCTCCCTTGGCGCTACGTCTCTAAAGTGCTAGAGACTGTTTTGGGGAGGCCCATTAATTGAGTGTGCAAGTCTTGCCCTGCCATATAAAAGCCGTGTAGATCAACAGTGGTCAGGCAGGGGCCAATAGTCCATCTATACTGTTAGGTAATCGATCCACGAATCCTCCCAAACCCATAGTTCGATGTGTTTTGTGTCCATATTCTGCAATAGTCCTGCACCAGCCGGGGATTGTCTTTTGGTTCCCTTGCGTAGTGACTAGTGCATACAGGGATAATCGCCGGTTGGTGTCACATTTCATCTTACATGTCTAACAAGGCCTCTGCGAATTGGTTTCGGCCCTTGATACACCTTTCAAAGGTCCGGGACCCTAGGGTCCCGAGAATCACAAACATATATCAAAAATAATATTACCACAAGAAGGCCTATGACTCAGTGCCGCATACATGGCTCATGAGGGTGCTGGAATTGTATAACATTGATGCAACTCTGCGCGCCTACCTGATATGTCGTGAATAGGGCATTGGAGGACGGTCCTTCGCAATCCAGGACGTCCACAGATTCAAGAGAACTGCGAACCTATAAGGATCAAGCGTGGAATATTTCAGGGTGATAGTCTGAGTCAGCTGTGGTATTAATTAGCCCTGAACCCTCTTAGTACATTGCTGGTGGGTTCGGGCCTGGGATATCGGTTAAGAAGTGGAGGTCAGGTCATGTCACACCTCCTTTACATGGATGATCTGAAGCTCTTTGCCCTCCACAACTTGCAACTGATGGTATATAATATACTGAAGGTAACAGAAACCTTCAGGAACGCCATCAGGATGGAATTTGGTGTGGACAAATGTGCAGTCATGCATGCTACTGGCGTGAAACAGTCGTTGAATGAATCGTCTTGATGTACTCTTTCGGCATACTCAAATGGACTCATACAGAACTTGACACCCTTGATAGGAGGGTCTGCACACTGCTTACCGCAAATCGTATGCATCACCACGGTCATCGGTTATGAGACTGTTGGTGACGCAGCCTGCGAAGCCTCAACATCGTGTGAATTGTGATGGAGTAGATAGACTCATAAGTGATAGTGACTATTGACTCAAAGTGTTTAGGACAGTGATAGTGAATATGGACTTATGTAAGTGTTTGGAACAGTTAAGTAATATGTTTTGCTTTATATGTAAACCTCATTATGCACCTAATATGTGTTGTTAACTTATTGTAGCGAGGCCCCTAATTTAAAGTAAAATTAATTCGAAATAGCCAAACGGGCCTCGTTACAGTAACGTTTTGTCATTGAATAGTGCCGCGCCCGAATTGTGACTACTTTGCGCCGATTGGTCGAGTAACCGTTTCGCTATGATTGGTCGACGTTCGATCGACGTGAAGTTGCTCGACACGGCGTAATTTGTCATTTCTATAAATAAGGGGCCATTGTTGGCCAAAGCCCTTTGAGGATTGCCACTAGTCGAGCACCTGCACACACGTATTTCGCAAATCACCGCACGGACCAAATCAGCCTACCCTCTTTGCTTCCGATAGTGTAAATTTTTACAAGTTTGCACTTTCGGGGGCACTTAGGGCGGACTTCGTTACCACCTAACGGCCTTCGCTTGCGCGATAGTCGTTATAGTGGTCGCGGAGACTAGTTTTAGCAACGTATGCTTCATGCTAGTCCCCACAGCATAACAGCAAGAGAAGAAGAAGAAGATGTCGCCGCCAGGCGCCCGTGGCCCTCCTGGCCACGGCGCCCCCAGCCCTAGAGACCACCGCCCGCAACTGGACCGAACATCATCGCTCCCCAACCTGGGGACCACGACACCAGGCGCCCAAGCGGGAGGAACAGGACGCAGCCAGCAGGGAGGCGCAGAAAGGAGACAGGGCAGACCAGCTGCCACTGACTCCCCAGCGTCACCACCACCACCATCATCACCCACCAGGTACAGTGCCCCCTCAATGTGCCGCCCCGTACCAGCAAAAACACCGGTACCCGCGAATCGTACATCGACCGCACGTACCCCAGAAAGTCAATTTTCTACGGTATCACCGACTACCCACATTAGTCAATCATCATCAATGAACCGTACAAACCTGAACCCACGTACAACCCAGAACCCCACGCGACCCACTACACAACACGCACGCCAAACCACTGCGACAACGAGTGCAACTCATGCACCTGTTGCACAATCGTCCTCGCGTTCAAAAAATCAACAAGCTACGCCGTCGCGCACCGCGCCCCGCGTAGCCCAAGGCGCCCCAGCCTCATCACATACTGCATATACCATGTGCGGAAATTAGCGGGATTTATAATAAAAAATGCAGGAGGCACAAGTTACGTGTGTGAGCTTTAATTAGCAAGTACAATAAAAATGAACAGGTAGTAATTAGCAAAGGTGATATTTGACGACATGTAATTTATTGCTAAACCGTTTTGAGTAGGCGCTCCAACATGCCCCCGGGCGTTGAAAGTCGTGCTTTCAACCAGACTCCGATTCCGAAGTTACGGGTAATGGGCATATCCTGTTGAAGGCCCTCCTGATGACTCCTGTGGAAGTTTTGATATCCGCTACACGGACTATTCCGTCAGAACCCGGGTGTATAGCAGCAATCCTTCCTAGTCTCCACTTCAAGGGTGGGAGATTGTCCTCTTTCACCACCACCAGGCAGTCCTTCTTCAAGGCATCCTGACATGAACGCCACTTCGTCCGTTGCTGCAACTCAGCAACATATTCCTTACTCCACCTAGTCCAGAAGTGCTGGCGGAGTTGCTCGATACGTTGATACCGACTGAGATGGGTTGCGGAATGGTCGACATAACTCCTTTGTGGCAACGAAGTGAGTGGCCGGCCGACGAGAAAATGACCTGGCGTTAATGGAGTGCAATCGGCAGGTTCTGAGGACAGCGGCGTTAGTGGGCGTGAATTTAATATGGCCTCGATTTGGGCTAATGTGGTGTTAAGCTCCTCGAAAGTTAACTTACAATGTCCCAACACTCGCTGTAAGTGATATTTTGCCGATTTGACACCCGCCTCCCAGAGACCGCCAAAATGTGGAGTATACGCGGGAATGAAGTGGAAGTTAATGCCATCATTAGCTATACTTCCGCTCAAAGACTCAGAATTAGTTTTTAAGAACTTTGATAGCTCGTTATACGCACCAACAAATGAAGTACCGTTATCGGAATATATGTGGACGGGTTTGCCCCTACGCGAAATAAACCTATATAACGCTAATAAATAATTATGACTAGTTAAGTCACCCACAAGCTCCAAATGTACAGCCTTTGTAGTGAAACATATAAAAATTGCAATATACACTTTCACGAGCCTACATCCACGACCTTGACGACTAGCACTTATGATAGGACCTGCATAATCAACGCCTGTACTTTCGAACGGATACCCTCCTGGAAGAAGACGCTGTCGCGGCAGATTACCCATCAATGGAGTAACCACCTTACCTTGCATCCGTCGGCACAGAACGCATCGATGATAACAGGCCTTTGCTAAATTTCGACCTCCTATAGGCCAATAGGATTCTCTAATGGATGCTAACAATAGCTGAGGGCCAGCGTGCATTAACCTTTTGTGTTCAAAATCAAATAATAATTTAGTGAAATGATGAGTGGACTGTAAAATTATAGGGTGCCGTTTATTGTAAGTAAAATCGGAATTATCGAGACGTCCTCCGACACGCATAAGATGGTTTTCATCTAAATACACATTATATTTTAATAGGACGCTCCTTTTTGGTAAAGTTTGTTTATTTATAAGTAATTTATGTTCGGGAAATGATTCTTGTTGACTTTTATAAATTAAAATTATTAACGCTTCTTTTAATTCTTCATCAGATAAAAATTTACTAGCTAGCGATTTGCGTTTACATAATTTGATGAATCGCAAAACATAAGCCATGGAACGTAAAATTCTTAGATATTTAGAAAAACGTTTAAAATCTATAAATAATGCCTTATCGTTAGTGTCAAGAACAACATTCAATGATATATCAGGTCGAGTTTCAGGGAGTGAGCTTATTTCTTTATATTTAAATTGCGAAGGCCAACTACGTGAATCTTGTTGGAGAAAGTCAGGACCCGACCACCACATGTCCAAACCCTGCAGATGACTAATATCCACACCGCGAGATATTAGGTCTGCTGGGTTCTTATCAGTTGGGACGTGCCTCCACGTACAATGGCCTGCCTGATCTAAAATTTCAGCCACACGATTTTGCACGAATGGCTGAAGCCTTGAAGGCAATATCTGTAGCCATCCCAGCACGATGGTCGAGTCAGTCCAACAAAAGACGCGAGAGAACTTGAGTCGGAGTGAGCTCAATACTTTCTCATACAGACGAGCTCCCACAACCGCGCCACACAACTCGAACCTGGGAATTGTGGTCGGTTTAATTGGCGCCACTCGACTTTTTGCCATAAGTAACCTAACAATACATTCACCTACATCATTAATAATACGGATATAAACGCACGCACCATAGGCGCGCTCAGACGCGTCAGTGAATATATGTAGTTCCAACTCCCGGTATTAGTGACACACGACAAGTCGAGGAATGCGAAACTCATTTAAAAGAGGTAAAGCTTTAATAATAGTCTGCCATTGCAAATTAATTTCAGTAGGCAATGGCTCATCCCAAGACAATTTATCTAACCACATTTTCTGTAGTAACATTTTTAAAGTGATTACAAAGGGAGACAGAAGCCCTAAAGGATCGAATATCCTAGCAATCACAGAAAGTAAATCACGTTTAGTGTTACTATTACATGAGATAGTGGAGCCTATTGAAAAGACGAGTTCATCTGAACTTGCATACCAACCTAGTCCGAGCAGCTTGTCAGGTTCATTAGAACCTATATTTAAATCAAGCGAAGACTTAGCAACTTCAGATAATAATTGCGGTTCATTCGACTTCCACTTACGCAATGACATGCAAGCCGATTCAAGCACATTATTGACTTCCTGACGAATGAATTTGACTTCATCCAAATCATCACCGCCACATAGTAAGTCATCGGCATAAAAATCATGTTTAATGATTTCAGCAATCTTCGGATTTTTACAATCAAGCCCTAATTGATGAAGGCACCGAAAAGCTAAAAATGGCGCACTAGCCGTACCGTAGGTAACGGTGTTTAATTTATAAAATTTAACAGGGTCAGACACCTCACCACGCCACAGTATCTGTTGTAGATGTCTGTCAGACGGATGGACGACTATTTGTCGATACATTTTCTCGACGTCCGCTGACAAAACGTATTTGTGCTGTCTGAAACGGAGAAGGATCGACAACAGATCATCCTGAATGGTAGGGCCGACCATCTGCAAATCGTTGAAAGATACGCCAGATGATGATGGACAACTTGCGTTGAACACCACTCGAAGTTTCGTAGTGGTGCTACTTTCACGTAATACGCCGTGATGCGGAATAAAATAACCAGATGGGTCGAATTGTTTGCATTCTGTCATATGACCTAGTAACTCGTACTCAGACATGAAATCGTAATACATTTTACTAAAATCAGAATTAGGTTTTAATCTACGTTCTAACGACTTTAAACAATGAGAAGCTTTATTGACAGAATCTCCTAAAATGGACGGATTTTGTTTGAGGGGAATACGAACACAGAAACGTCCGTCAGCCAATCGTGTCATATTTTTTACAAAGTGCTCCTCACACAATTTCTCTTCTAGCGAAAAATGTGAAGACTTCTTATTTACCTCTTCAAGCTGCCAAAAGCGAATTAAATCGTTACTAATTTTATCGAAACTATCGTCGGAGGAAAAATTATTATTGATTTTAGTGAAGTTGCACCTAATGTTACTAGACAGTAATGCAACGTAATTACGACTAATAGGACCAGAGACAATCCAGCCTAACCTGGTTTCACATAAAATTGGCTTATCATTGCCTAACTTTATTCTTTGTGAACCTAGCAAGTCCCAGAAGACATCGGCACCGATCAAAATATCGACATCAGCGGGCTTGTAAAACATTGGATCTGCTAAACAAATATCAGAGGGAAGGTTCAGTGTAGATATATTTACCTCACGGCACGGAACATCACTAGTTATTAATGGTAAAACGAAACAAAATAGTTCAATGTTATAACTATTGTGTAATGACGTCACGTTAATGTGACACGTCTTACCTACGCGAGAAGTCACGTTATTGATGCCAAATATTGATCTATCTACCTGCCTAGTCTCTAAATTTAACTGTCGACATAATCTTTCCGTCACAAAGCACGATGTACTACCGCTGTCAAGAACTGCGCGAACAACATGTTCCCGACCATTACTATCATGTAATTTAATTAAAGCGGTTGACAATAACACATCATGACTCACACTTCTGTATCCAGATGTGACGTTAGCCGATAACGCGACATTATTTGTCTCAGTCACAGACGACGTCGAAGACGACTGTGGCGACAAGTTATTTAACGAGTTATTACTTACATTGTTATTAAGTTGTGCAATCGGTTTAAAATCAGTGACATGGATTAGAGTATTATGTCTGCGTTTGCAAAACTTGCAACCTGGCCTTTTACAATGGTTGGCAAAATGACCCGAACGAAAGCAGTTATAACAAACTTTTAAACTTGGTAGCATTTTAATACGTGCTTCGTTACTTAACGCGAGAAACTGCGCACACTCACCTAAATTATGGTCACCCTTGCATTTGGGACAGACTTTTGAACTTGACTCTGAGTTAGAATTACCGCTTTGTACAGTAACCATAGACTTCAGCTTAGCCCCTGTTTTAGTACTAGATTGTAACGGGTTATTTCGAGATAACTCTAAAGTTTCAACAAGCTCGGCGCGCTCGCGTATGAATTTAAGGAATACATCGAAGGTAATCTTGCTGTCTTTGTCTATGCGACCTTTGTACTCCTCCCACTCACGGAACGTTCTGCTATCTAATTTGCGAGTAAAAATGTAAATTAAAAGTGTATCCCAATACTTAACGGGCTCACCTAAAGTGTCTAACGCTCGTAAATGCTTATTAATTTGGTCTACTAAATTCTTTAAAGTGACAGAGGATTCTTTTGTGATGGTCTCCATGTTAAATATGGCTGAAACATGATTGTGGATTAGTAATCTCTTATTATCAAATCGTTCGCATAGTACGTTCCACGCCACAGTGTAATTATTGGCCGAAAACTCGATTGACTGAATCACCACGGCAGCGGCACCTTCCAGAGACGTTCGTAGGTAGTGGAATTTGTTGATTTCATCTATAGCATCATTGCAATGAATGAGACTCGTAAAAGTGTCATGAAACTCCAACCAGTTGCTGTAGGATCCACTAAACTTTGGCAATTGAATTGTGGGTAACTTAACTGGCTTATAAGTACTACAACAATTACTTTTATTGCTACAAACAGATTCATTATCTTTATTATTATTATAACTACTTACAAATTCCTGAGCCTTAGATAATGCTTTAAAATACAAGGACTCAAAATCGAAACGCTCAGTAAACTGTACCTTGATATCATCCACAATACATTCAATACGCAACTGTACTTCATCATATTGTTGGTATAACAATTCCATCTTGTTCATGCGCAGCTGTAGTTCCGTTATATTAGAGCTAGACAATGTTTTTTGATCTAGTGCGTCTAAATAATTGACAAAGGCTGTTAATCGGCCCTTGAAGCTACCTCGCTTCTTTATTAACTCCCTTTCCTCGGTCATTCTGGGATTCGGGTGTAAATCTGGAATTTATACAATAATGTGTAAATAAACAATAATAACTAAGTACCTATATACGTACAGTGTATTTGCCTTTACTGATGTGCAGTTGATAATTACTATATAATACTGATTAGAATGATTTAATGACCACTGACAATAACTGCGTAAGTAGGTAGATACCTATCTAAAATGTAACAACTCATTTAATTATTATACAAAATTAATGACCTACAAACTTTAATAAAGGTCAACACAATAACTTAATGACACGGTAATTAAATGTTATTACAGCAAACAATCAATTATATCTAACACTCTAAAATTGTGTCGTAACTAAATAGAAATACCTACGTAACCTATGCAACATAAATCGTTAAAGTGACCTTTGGAACAGACAATTAAATTGAAATAATGTAATATAATAAATCAATATTACTATACTTTAATAAATATGTTTTCTAACTTAATTGCTGCAAACTTAACAATAATAATATATATTGTTGCTACTGACTGCCATGTATCACAATATCACAATGCAAACGGTACGGTACATTTTTACGAACAACTAATTTACATATGAAATCGGTAATAAATAGGACTAACCTTATAACTCCTTAATTGGCGTTATATACTACCTGAATGAGTGTTGGGTGACGATATAACAAAACAATTGGGCTTAACACCGTTTAATGTTCACATACCACACTGCCGGTTAATAACCTCAATGCCAATGACGAGGTATAATTTTTCGCTAATTCCACTGTTTAATTTAGTTTTCTTGATTTTCCAATTATGTGTAGCTGATCCACGTTATTTAATTTAATCCGGTTCGTAATTGGACCAATATGTGCGGAAATTAGCGGGATTTATAATAAAAAATGCAGGAGGCACAAGTTACGTGTGTGAGCTTTAATTAGCAAGTACAATAAAAATGAACAGGTAGTAATTAGCAAAGGTGATATTTGACGACATGTAATTTATTGCTAAACCGTTTTGAGTAGGCGCTCCAACAACCAACACATCGCGTAATATAGCAGCTACAAATCCTCGCCCACCAGTGGCAGGTATAGGCCCGGGTACAACAAAAATAAATCCAAACGACCCACGTACAAGCCGAGACCCGCGCCGCCAGATGGCGCCAGCAGTAGCTTCAATAGCCAATACCGGCTCGCCTGCACCCCCCCGCACCTCAGCGTATGACTCCCCCGCTCATTGTTCTGGCCAATCATCAATAAGTGGGTCAAATACCTCGCTCGCGTCCATCGGGCACCAAACAGAGATAGAGGACCTAATGACGCCGACATCACCCACACCTTCTATGGACGTCGATTTTGACTTCCAGGCGGGGGGTAGAGGAGTGAGAAGGCGCAGAAGCCCCGATGAAACCGCCGAGGAAGAGGCAAAACGCTATCGCATAGATACGCAGCGCACACAGGCGCAAAAATCGCCTACTTTCGCCGACGCAGTACGGCGCTCCCCTTCGCCAAACTCAAACTCTAACTCAAACAATAGGGACAGGCACTCACCCAGGGAAGCCATAAGGGCTAGGACGTCACCTACACCTAACCCAAACACAAACACACCCCTTGATCCGACTACCACCGGCAAAAACCCGGCGGAGTTGGAGAAAAAGAAAAAGCGCCCACGCTACCCTCCACTTATTGTCGAGAAATTGCCGAACTGGGCAACTCATTTTAGGACCTTAGCTTCCAAGTTAGGACGACCACCCAACGCCAGACCCTTTGGGCAAGGAGTACGCTTCTGCCCAGAGAGTGAAGAAGAATATAGGGTGGTCCAAAAATACTTAACAGCCCTTGAAAAAGAGACCAACATAAGCTGGCTCGCCTACTCTTTACAGGCGGACAAAAAATTAAAGGTGGCCATCAAGGGGCTACCTGCAGACACAGACCCTCAGGAAATAGAGGAGGAGCTCCGTACTCTGGGGTACGAACCAGAGTACGTGAGGCATATAAATGCACGCCAAGGACGTCCCGGCTGCATTTTCCACGCCGTGCTAAACAAGACAGAAAATGTACGCGCGATTTATGACACTACAGAATTTATGTACATGAGAGGTGTCAAAATCGAGGCATGGCGTGGAAAACGTGGGCCCGCCCAATGCCACCGGTGCCAGCATTTCAGGCATAGTTCGCACCAATGCCACCGACCGCTCGCCTGTGTACGATGCGGTGAAGGGCATACGGCGCGCGACTGCCCGCGCCCTCGGGAGGAACCAGCCACCTGCGCAAATTGCGGGGGCGCGCACCCAGCAAACAATGTAAAATGCCCAGTCTTCCAAAAGGAAATACAACACAGGCGGGCGGGAACGGTCGCCATCACGACCACCTCAGCACGCCGCCAACAGCCGGTTCAACAACAACAACAAACCAGAAACCAAGTAGAGGTACAGCCGCGAGAAGAGGCGCATAGAACGTCGTTGATGGCGGCAGCAAATGGGCCCACGCAACGAGGTGAACCCTCCTCCTCCTCTGGGCGGAGGAAGAAGAAAAGAGGGGGCAAAGGCAAAAAGCAAACCCCTCAGGCGACCCAAGAACAAACCACAGAGGCACCCCCTGCAAACCAACGGGCGCAGGCAGTAAACATAAACATAAACACAAACACTCAAAATGAAGAAACACAGCATACCCTCCTGCATCGGTCGGGTAAAAACTTAAAGATGGCCGTCAGTGCCGGCACAGAACAACAGCGGCGCCATCTGTCGTATGAAAGCAACGCCAAACTGAACGTCGACCAATCAGCCGGCACTGACCAAAACAACGCAGCCAATCAGAAGGCGGCACAAAATTGGACTAAACAAAACATTAAAAACCAAAATAAGAATTTTACTGCTTGCGCTATCCAGCTGCTGATGGACCTAATTAAGGCCATCAGCCGGCATGACGTGGAGCAGGTCATCCTTGACGGCCTAGCCGCGCTATTAACACTGTATCACAATGAATAATAGGTCGTTAAGGATGATTCACTGGAACGCCCGCGGCCTCAAAAACAAGGTCGCACTCCTCCGCCACCTCCTGCAGGAACAGGACATCGACGTGGCGCTGATAAACGAGTCACACCTGGGCCCCGAAGATAGGTGCAGGTTCCCAGGGTACATCGTTTATCGAAAAGATGAGGTAAACGCGCTAAATGCCCGTTATCGTGGCCTGGCAATACTTGTAAAGAGAAGAGTCGTCCACCAGGAACTTCCACTGCCAACTATGCAGTCAGCCTACGCGCTGGGTGTGCAACTGCACGTAGCCGGCGAGGACCTAGCTATATATGCTTTCTACAAACCGCCCACAAACAAGCTAGATTTGGCAGAGTTACGGGCGATTCTACTTAACACAAGCCACCCAACAATCCTCGCCGGTGATTTCAACTCAAAACACCCAGCGTGGAACTCCTACAACATCAACCAGGACGGGAGGCGACTCTTCGCGGACTCTGAAGCCCTCGGGTACACAGTGTCGGGCCCTGAAGTGCCCACACACTACCCAGATAACCCGGCGCACATGCCGGACGTACTCGATATCATTGTACACCGAGGGCTTACATGCCAGGTCACCCAACAGACACTTGACGACGAGCTACAGTCTGACCACCACCCAGTACTCGTCGTCCTATCAAGTATGCCTACCAGAGTGAAACCTCAAGCGCCACGTCGACAAATAGACTGGACAAAATTCACAGAAAGGGTTGAAGCCACAACACCGACTCGGCCTATCACTTCCGCTGCGGACGTCGACGCGCTGGCCGATGACGTCACTGCTTGCGTAAAACAAGCAATGGAAGATGCAACAATGCCACAGCAGCAGGGGAGAGTGCTTCAGCCGCCCCTGCCAGCCCGCATACGCAACCTTATAACCCAGAAAAGGCGCCTACGCAAGCAGTGGCAACAGCTGCGATGCCCAACACTAAAAACCCAGCTAAACAAGCTCACTGAAAGGGTGAAGGCCGAGCTCGGCGCTCTGAGAGCCGAGAGCTGGGAGGAACGAATCGACGCCGCGGAGGGCGACTGGCCCTCCGTTCATAGGCTGTGCCGCCAATTGAATAATACCCCAGCTCCGGTAAGACCACTCCAGAGCAGCGACGGGGCACTAAAATACATAGCCGAGGACCGGGCGGAGGTCTTTGCGGAACACCTGGAGCGTCAATTCCAGCCGAACCCGACCACCGAACACGAACATGTCGCAGCAGTTGAGAAATACCTTGGGGAGTACTTCGCAACGCCGATAGCTCCCGACGAAGACGCCATCTTTTTCTCGCCAGGGGCAGTCCGACGCGCCATCTTGCGAACGAAGCCCCGGAAGGCCCCAGGTGCTGACGGGATCACAAACACAGCGCTGCGCCACCTGCCGTACCGTATGGTCGCGGCCTTGGCGCGCCTGTTTACGGGGATCCTGCGCACGGGCTCCTTCCCGGCCTCGTGGAAAGAGGGGCGCGTCATTATGCTGCCCAAGGCGAGGAAAAACATTCTGAAGCCGGAAAGCTATCGGCCAATCACGCTGCTATCCACCGTCTCCAAGGTATTCGAGTCGCTCCTGTTGCGACATCTCACACCGCATATAACACCAAGAGAGGAGCAATTCGGGTTCCGCGCTGAACACAGCACGACGCTCCAGCTGTCGAGGGTACTGCACCTGCTGTCATCTACAATGAACAAGAAGGAATACGCGGTAGCAGTACTCCTCGACATGGAGAAGGCCTTCGACCGTGTATGGCACGACGGGCTAGTATACAAGCTAGCCAAAACTAGTACGCCCCGTCGCGTGGTGAAGGTTATTCAATCCTTTCTGTCCCACAGGAGTTTCAGAGTGGCGGTGGAGGGAGCGCTTTCCGCCCCCCGCCCGATACTGGCGGGAGTGCCGCAGGGAAGTTGCCTATCACCTGCGTCTTACTCATGCTACACAGACGACATCCCCACGACCCCAGAAGCGACACTAGCGTTGTATGCGGACGACGCTGCATTCATCACCACGTCGATAAATCCGAAGCATGCAGCGCGTAAAATGCAACGCGCCCTTGACCAACTGCCCGAATGGCTAGCTAAATGGCGGCTGTCGGTAAACGTGAGTAAGACGCAGGCCTTAGTTACAGGTCACGTCCCCCTCCCGCCACCACTGAAGCTGCAAGGAGCCGACGTCGAGTGGTCCCCCCAGGCCAAGTACCTGGGAGTCACCATCGACCGCCGGCTCACGATGGGGCCGCATGTCACAGAGGTAGTCAACAAGAGCAGGGTAGCTCGAAACCTCCTCAATCCAGTGCTCTCATCCCGCCTCCCCGCCCGGACCAAGCTGGGAATCTACAAAACCTACGTGCGTCCAATCATCACCTATGCCGCCCCAGCTTGGTTCGCCCTCACCAGCGAGGTAATCAAAAGAAAACTCCGCGCACAACAACACCTGACACTACGTAGCGTAATGAACGCTCCCCGCTGTGTGAGGAATGACGTCATACAGCGTGACACGGGTATTGAGAGCCTGGACGAGTTCGTGGGGCGCTTAGCGAAAGCTATGTTCGCGCGGGCCGACGCTTCCGCCTGGCCCCATGTGAAACACCTGGCGCCATGGCACGCGCGCCCGCCCGACCGAAAGCGCCTCCCCAGAGACCTGCTACCCGACACTGCGACCCCATCAACATCCCGGATTTGACCCCTGAATAAGTAGTACCAGTCTACACGCTACTTATTCACACAATAACACTGCCCATCCCACTCGACACCCGCGGCGTGAAGTTTGTTCTAAGTTAATATAGACTCACTTTGCGTCGCAAAAACAGACATTCATTACTACACACTCACGAGTACACTTGCACCGAATAGCGTCGCGAGCACCTTGCACGCTATTGGTACATGAGCGGTGTAACTCAGAACATTGCCGCTCCTACATACATAAACGGCGCCACTAGGCGCTAACATTATCAAACTGTAGGTTCGTCCAAAGTCGGCACTACTGACGCTGGTCACCTTCGCTAGGCCTCCCAGAGTACGCTCTGGGTCTCACCCGGCGGAGGTAAACCGCCAGAGTGTCGTGAAAAAGCGGCGTACCGTTCATAACGGGCGCCGCGGCGCGCCTACAGTCACACATACAACAATAACATAGCTAGCGTGGGTCATTGACTTACAAAAGTTACTGACCGCGCTAGCAACACGCTAGGTCCAGAGGACAACCCAAGGATGGGTTCGTCGCAACGAGCCTCGGTGCTGCACCCGCGGGAAGGGGACCACGTCTCGTGACCGCTCGCCTCGCCCCCTGACGGGGGCGACGCGACTTCCAGGAGTCCAAAGCCCTTTGGATAGCCACTAGTCGAGCACCTGCACACACGTATTCTGCAAATCACCGCACGGACCAAATCAGCCTACCCTCTTTGCTTCCGATAGTGTCAATTTTTACAAATTTGCACTTTCGGGGGCACTTAGGGCGGACTTCGTTGCCACCTAACGGCCTTTGCTTGCGCGATAGTCGTTATAGTGGTCGCGGAGACTAGTTTTAGCAACGTATGCTTCATGCTAGTCCCCACAGCATAACAGCAAAAGAAGAAGATGTCGCCGCCAGGCGACCGCGGACCTCCTAGCCGCGGCGCCCCCAGCCCAAGAGATCACCGCCAACTGGACCGGACCTCGTCGCTCCCCAACCTGGGGACCATGATGCCAGGAGCCCAGCCGGTGGACCCAAGACGCAGCCAGCAGGGAGACGCTACAAGGAGGCAGGGCAGGTCAACCGCTGCCGACTCCCCAGCGTCACCACCACCAACATCACCAACTAGGTACAGTGCCTCATCGATGTGCCGCCCTGAACCAGATAATACACCAGTACCTACCGACCGCAAGTCGATTGTACGAACGCCGGAAAGCCAATTTTCAACGGTTTCACCGACTACCCGCAGTAGTCAAGCATCATCCGGGAACCGTTCAAATTCAAACTTGAACTCATCACGTACGAGCTCGAACGCCTCACGTCCCGTCACCCAACAGACGAGACAAACCACCGCGACAGCAAGTGCATCTCATGCACCCGTTGCACAAACGTCCTCGCGTAATAACTCGACCCAAGGACACATAGCGCCGCGCACCGCGCCGCGCGCAACCCAAGGGGCTATAACTACCCCACATACCGCCGCGTCACAAAACACCGCGACACGAGCAAATAAAACACGGGCCCAGGTACGAAAACATTCGTTAACGACCCGCGCACATACCGTGAACCACTCCGCCAGATGGCGCCAGCAGTAGCATCGGTAGCCAATACCGGCTCGCCAGCGCCCCCCCGTACCTCAGCTTATGATTCCCCCGCACACCGATCCAACCAATCATCATTAAGTGGGTCAAACACGTCGCTCACATCCAAAGGGCGTAGGGCAGAATTAGAGGACCTAATGACGCCGACCTCACCCACACCTTCGATGGATGTGGATTTCGACCTCCAAACGGGGGGTAGAGGTCTTAGGAGGCGTAGAAGCCCAGATGAAACATCTGAGGAAGAGGCCAAACGTTACTGCGTCGACAAACAACGCGCACAGGCGAGAAAATCGCCCTCCTTCGCCGACGCAGTACGTCGCTCGCCATCACCGAGCGCTACTACCAAAGCTAGGCACAAACATACCGACACCACCAGGGCAGGGATGACACCCAACCCAGCCCCAACCATGGACGCACCCCTTGACCCGGCCACCACCACAAACAACCCGGCGGACGCGAGCAAAAAGAAAAAGCGCCCACGCTACCCTCCACTTACAGTGGAAAAGTTGCCCAACTGGGCGACACATTTTAGGGCCCTAGCCACCAAACTAGGTCGACCACCAAACGCCAGACCCTTCGGAAAAGGAGTTCGCTTCTGTCCAAAAAGCGAAGATGAATACAGGGAAGTACAAAAGTACTTAGTAGCCCTAGAGAAAGAAACCAGAATAAGTTGGTTCGCCTACTCTCTGCAGGCGGACAAGAAGATGAAGGTGGCCATCAAGGGGCTTCCTGCTGACACGGACCCTCAGGAGATAGAGGAGGAGCTCCGTACTCTGGGCTACGAACCAGAGTACGTGAGGCACATTAATGCACGGCAAGGACGTCCCGGCTGCATCTTCCACGCCGTGCTTACGAAAACAGAAAACGTCCGCGCTATTTACGGAATTCATGTTTATGCGGGGCGTAAAAATCGAGGCATGGCGTGGAAAACGTGGGCCCGCCCAATGTCACCGCTGCCAAAAAATTTTACACGGCTCTCACCAATGCCACCGGCCGCTCGCCTGCGTACGGTGCGGGGAAGGGCATGTGGCACGAGAATGCCCGCCCCACGAGAAGAGCCAGCCACTTGCGCAAACTGCGGGGGCGCGCACCCAGCCAACAACGTTAAGTGCCCAACATTCCAAAAAGAAATCTTGTACAGGCGGGCGGGCACAGTCGCTACCACCTCAACATGTCGACCACAGTGGGTGGTACAATTCCCACAACCAGAAGGAAGGCAGCCGCAAGAAGAGGCTCAAGGTGCGTCGCTGATGGCGGCTGCAAACGGGCCCACACAGCGTGGTGAAACCACCTCCTCCTCAGGGCGGAGGAAGAAAAAGAGGGGGGGAAAGGGCAAGAGGCCAACCCCCCCAGCGACCCAGGACCAGGATCAGGAACAGAACCAAGAGGCAGCCCCTGCAAAACACCGGGCGCAGGCAGTGAAAACACACCAAAAACCCAAAACTCACGATACCCTCTTGCATCAGTCGGGTAAAAACGATAAGATGGCCGCCAGTGCCGGCCCAGAACAACAAAGGCGCCACCTGTCGCATAAAACTCAGAGCAAAATAAGCGTCAACCAATCAGCCGGCACTGACCAAAACTACGCAGCCAATCAAGAGGCGGCACAAAACAGGACAACAATAACAAAGCAAAAACCAAACAGAAATTTCACTGCCTGCGCGATCCAACTGCTGATGGACCTAATTAAGGCCATCAGGCAGGGGCATGACGTGGAGCAGGTCATCCTTGACGGCCTAGCCGCACTATTAACATTGTATCACAATTAATAATAGGCCGTTAAGGATGATACACTGGAACGCCCGCGGCCTCAAAAACAAGGTCGTACTCCTCCGCCACCTCCTGCAGGAGCAGGACATCGACGTGGCGCTGATAAACGAGACGCACCTGGGCCCCGGAGATAGGTGCAGGTTCCCGGGTTACCTCGTTTACCGAAAAGATGAGGCAAACGCGGCTAATGCCCGTTACCGTGGCCTGGCTATACTTGTAAAGAGAAGAGTCGTCCACCAGGAACTTCCACTGCCAGCTATTCAGACAGCTTACGCGCTGGGTGTTCAGCTGCACGTAGCCAGCGAGGACCTAGCTATATATGCCTGTTACAAACCGCCCACAAACAAATTAGATTTGACAGAATTACGGGCGCTGCTAATTAATACAAGTCACCCAGCAATCCTCGCCGGTGATTTAAACTCAAAACACTCAGCGTGGAACTCCTACAATAACAACCAGGACGGGAGACGACTCTTCGCGGACTCTGAAGCCTTCGGGTACACAGTGTCGGGCCCTGAAGTGCCCACACACTACCCGGACAACCCGGCGCACATTCCGGACATTCTAGACATCATTGTACACCGAGGGCTTACATGCCAGGTCACTCAACAAGTACTAGACGACGAGTTACAGTCCGATCATCATCCTGTGCTCGTCTTCCTATCTAGTATGCCTACCAGGACAAGACCTCAAGCGCCACGTCGCCAAGTTGACTGGACAATATTTGCAGAAAGGGTTGAAGCCACAACACCGACTCGGCCTATCACTTCCGCCGCGGACGTCGACACGCTAGCCGATGACGTCACTGCTTGCATAAAACAAGCTACAGAAGATGCAACAATGCCGCAGCAGGAGGGGAGAGTGCGTCAGCCGCCCCTACCTGCACGCATACGCAACCTTATCACCCAGAAGCGACGCCTACACAAGCAGTGGCAACAGCTGCGTTGTCCCACACTGAAAACCCAGCTGAACAAACTCACCGAGAAAGTGTAGGCCGAGCTCGGCGTTCTGAGAGCCGTGAGCTGGGAGGAACGAATTGACGCCGCGGAGGGCGACTGGCCCTCCGTTCACAGGCTGTGCCGCCAACTGAACAACACCACTCCGGTAAGACCACTCCAGAGCAGCGACGGGGGTCGGGGGGGGGGGGTCTACGCTCTTATGGACGAAGGTTCTACGGTCACGCTGATAGAAGACTCAGTAGTCGAGAAGATCGGGGCACAAGGGCCAGAAGAGGAGCTACGCATAGAAGGCGTAGGCGGCCACCGCATCGACCAGAAGTCCAAGAAGATTGACCTCAAGATCCGCGGGATGTTCGACCGTAATACCGAGAAGTTGTCCAGTTACTCTATGAAGAATTTGTACTTGACACCTCTGACCTCAGGAAGTCAATGAAAAGGACTTGGAAGGATGCGAGCACCTGGAAGAGATACAGGACCAGTTGAAGTACCCCAATGCCAAGCCGTCGGTGCTCATTGGTCAAGACAACTGGAATCTCATCACCTCACAGGAAGTCAAGCATGGTCACCGCAGCAAGCCAGTCGCATCGAGAACGCAGCTGGGATGGGTGCTACATGGAGTGCGGTCAAGCAGCAGCGCTCCAGTCAAGGTCGTGAATCACCTTGTATACAATCCAGCTTCAAAGACGATCACAGGGAATGGCGATGGGCGCCCACGAAGCACATTGACGTGGACGACGCCACGCGAGACGCGCCCAAGGACTCCAGCAAGGAACATCGGTGGTTTGCGGGGCCATCATTCCTCGAGAAAGGCCAGGAAGAGTGGCCACGGGATGAAAAGGATTTCACCAAGTACAGCAGAGAAGAAAATCCACGCGCCGTCACGTTGAGCTTGGGAAGAATCGCGACCACCGCCGTCTCAGAGTCAGAGAGGTTTGCGACGGCAATATTGCCGCAAGTTGTGGGCGCTTTCAAGAGAAGCATCGCCTACAGAACACCCAGCACCAGAACAACTACGAAGAAGGAACGTGACCTGGCTTAGGAAGAAGTCACGGAAGAAAGACAAGGCACCGGTCTTTTCATGATGACCGGTGGAGGTGAAGCAGCGAAGAATTGAACCTTCGTCAGAAGCCGGCGCTATACGTCGAAAACCGACGGATTTGGCATAGTCTTGAGGTTCATTCCTCCTGGAGCCGCACACATGAGTGGCTCATGGGAACGGCTAGTGCGCACCGTCAAGACCGCACTGGCAGCGACACTCCACGAAAGAAGACCGAGGGAGGAGGTTCTGCACACCCTGCTACTGGAGGCAGTACACGTGGTCAACTCATGGCCACTATTGTCCGTGAGCACCGACCTCAACGAAGAAGAAGCACTGACCCCTAACCACTTTCTTATCGACAGGTCCAGCGGAGCCCAGATGTTTGGCTCATTCGACGACGCTGAGCTCATCGGTTCTCCATCGTGGAGGACCTCCCAGCGCCTGGCCGACCACTTCTGGGCCAGATGGGTGCGAGAGTACCTACCAACGCTCTTGCCCGTCCTGCTGGTGGACCACGTGGCGTGATCAGCGCGACCTACCCCGGGCCAGATGAAGGACTCGGATCGTCGACGGCCGCACCCAGGCGGGCGTACTGCGGCGGCCAGCATCCCGGCTGGTCGTGATAGTGCCGGCATCGTCACCCCTGCAAGCTGAGGTACAAGGCACCGAGGGGGAGACTGTTGGTGACGCAGCCTGCGAAGCCTCAACATCGTGTGAATTGTGATGGAGTAGATAGACTCTTAAGTGATAGTGACTATGGACTCATAAAGTGTTTAGGACAGTGATAGTGAATATGGACTTGTGTGTTTGGGACAGTTAAGTAATATGTTTTTGCTTTATATGTAAACCTCATTATGAACCTAATATGTGTTGTTAACTTATTGTAGCGAGGCCCCTAATTTAAAGTAAAATTAATTCGAAATAGCCAAACGGGCCTCGTTACAGTAACGTTTTTTCATTGAATAGTGCCGCGCCCGAATTGTGACTACTTTGCGCCGATTGGTCGAGTAACTGTTTTTATGTTATTGCTGATGGCATACTGCTAGAGAAAACAATTATTCTTGGTTTACAATATTTATTTACTTTCATGAGCCATCTTCTACAGAATTATTACCTTGACACCTTTCATCTACTTATAATATTTTCTTCACACCACAGACAAATACAAGTAGGTTACATACCTACTTAACAGCCCATCTCGATTAATAGCGTTTTATTGAATATCAAACACTTTTAATCGCTTAAAATAAATGTAAAGAATATGACTACACTAGTGTCATTCCTATTCTTTAGGGATTTAATAACTATAGATCTCTAATAGATGTCATTGTAATGTCAGTGACACCAACTGTCAAATTTGATGTAATTTTAATAAGCTAAAGCTAAGTTATGTTAATTGGAAAAACGTGGAACAATAAATAAGTAGTATATAAACTAAACTAGAAGTAAAGGCTTTAAATGTTGTTTTTTGTTATTTCAGGTAAGTTACTCTGTTTAAAATGTGTAAACTGTGCTAACCTTTGTATTCAATTGTGTTGTGAATAAAATAAATTTTGTTATTTCAGAAAACGCAATTTCGTCTTTATTTCACGAAAGCATATTACTATTATAAAACAACATTTTCTGCGAATATTTCAAGAAGTATGGAGAAGTTAAGATTCGATTTTTGTGTGAAAACAGCATCAGATGGAAAATCAAACATGTCGCAAATAATACAAGCCCACGCACTTCCGGACGCCGCCGCGCATGCGTTCCCTCTCGCTTTAATGACTATGCACTCGAGGCATAAGAGAGGGAGAGCGATAACGCAACCGTAACGCTCGCGCGCCGACCAACGTCCGTCGCGAGAGTAGTACACGCAGGGACTCGTTTCGAACCGGCACGCGCGCCCGAGCTCCAAAACCGCCGCGCGTTTTCTGAATCGGTTGTTGTATAGAAATAGTTCCGTACCAATGTAATAATCTACAATCTAAGTGCACCTTTACCGTGATTATACGAAAACTACTACTAAAGTGTTTTATTCCTCAATTCCACGTGAACCAATATGAACACAGTTACGAAATATGGCGTCCCAACTGTAGGCCGAATGCCACAGTTCCTGTGAAGAAAAAACTATAGTGAAAATATTTAGTGTGTGTACAACTGTGCTGTGAACATAATTGTGATCGTGTAACAATGCCGAAGACACGGAGTAGGCAATCCCTCAGTGGTTCGCATGACGATGAACTCAACGATAGCGTCACACTTTCCCGCGATAACTTTAGCGCTCTGTTAGCAACGATTCAGCAATCGAATGCGGATATCTGTGAGCGTATGTTAGAGCGCCTGTCGACATTAACGTCCCCTCTGACCGCTCAGTCACCGGCGCCAGTGCCGAGTGCGGCAGAGAGCACCGGTAATTTCTCACGATGCTCGTCCAGATTCTCCGGAGCGGCGAAGGAAAACGTTGAAGCGTTCATCGATGCCATTGAAGCTTTCAAAGAGTGCACGAACATCTGCGATGATGTCGCTATTCGTGGCATGTCTATGCTACTTATCAGCGAAGCAGCAACCTGGTGGCAGAGTATCCGCGCGGAGGTCACATCCTGGAAAGATGCAATACAATACCTACGTGACGCGTACGGCGACCGCCTTCCTGAATACAAAGTATATCGGGAGTTATTCAGAGATGAGCAGGGTGAAGACGAACGGACAGATATCTTCGTAGCGAAGAGTCGAGCCCTCCTAACACGCCTACCAGCAAACGACCTGTCTACCAAGGTGCAAATTGATATGATTTACGGCCTATTACACCGAAAAATCCGTAAAAGATTACGACGCGAAGAGGTCAGTAATTTTTCCGAGTTGCTATCGAAATCTAGAATTATCGAAGATTCCATAAACGAATCGCTAAAGCGAGAATCGCAAAACGCCGCATCCATTGCTTCGCGAACGAATCGTAACGCAACCGAAACGCCTAATCAGCCCGCAATGAACAACGCGCGAACATCAAACTCCACTGCAAGCGTGAGACCGGCGAACGGGGCAGCTATCACGCCACGCGGCGGCGGCGCTCCGCCTTACCGCGCGCGCCCGCAGGAATCGCACGCGCGTGCCTCCGCCGATACACCGCGTGATGAACACGCACCCGCTGCAGCAACATCGAGACAGCAACGACCGTTTTGTGCGTATTGTAAACACTACGGACACCATAAGGACCAGTGCCGTAAGTTGGCGGACAAAGGTGAGTCAGCAATTGATTCTCATAATTCGGTTTCGTGTTACAAGTGCGGATCTAAAAATGTTACTCGTGAAACTTGCAAAAAGTGTAACAACGAATCCAGTTTTTACAGTGTTGATACTAATGTTCAAATTTCGGGATCAAAGCACAATCAAATACTAAAGTCTAAAAATCGTGATCTTAGTGCGTGTTCCGAAAATTTGTGTAATCCCGTAGATTTGAACGATACTACTTCTCCGTCTTCTTGTTTTAAGAATATTGATGCAAATGTTAGTTGTGTCGTTCCTGAAAGTACTAACTGGTCTCGTGATAGTTCGAGTGAACCTGCGTACAATCAAGATGAAATGTCTTATAATAATTATTGTTATTCCGTACAAAGTTATTTTTCGGACAACGGTTTGTCGAACGATCAACAGACCAGCTGCGAGGTCGATTATAATAACGACCGTTTTTATAATTTTCCAGTTAATGATTATTTAGATTATAATGACGTCGGTTTTGCAAAGGGACGTAAGGACCATTTTTGTAATGTTTCAGAAAATAAATGTTTTTGTCACGATAACGTTCCCGATGTAAAGTGGCGTAACGACGATTTTTGTACTTTGGCGGAAAATCGTAAATTTTATTGTAGTGACGACCGTAATGCATTAGAGCGTAACAACCATTTTTGTAATTTTTTGCAAAATGATTTATTTAGTTGTAATGATGTTCCTAAGAAGGTGTTAAATGATAATATGGTGTGTAGTAGTGACACATGTGTAGAGAATGCGCGCGCCGGTAGGAGCTCCGACAAGAAAGTTTTGCGTCCGATTTTTGATATCGAAATTTTAGGCACGTCGGGGACCGCGTTAGTTGATACTGGTGCCAAACATTGCATTGCGGGCCATACACTGCACACCCTCCTCTGTCGAAAGGGACACCCTCTTGAACCGGCGCGAAGACGTATTAAGCTTGCCGATGGACACATTCGCGACATAGACGTTCTCATAACTACTCTTGACGTGCACTTAAAGGAGAAGGTCATTAGGACTCCTTTTCTTATCCTCCCTGAGGCGCGGAATAATGAAACGTTGCTCGGCATGGATTTCTTGTTTGCAGCCGAAGTAGTCATGGACTTTTCTCGGAAAAGCTGGTACTTTTCTAATAACAGCCGCGTTCAGTTCTTGATGCGTTTTGAACCCTCCTTATCACTAGAGATGTCATGTTCCTCTGCTGACGTACTCCGGGACGACGAAGGCACATCGCTGAACCCACCTGACCGGAACCTGCTGGCGCAGATCTTGGTAACCAATACGGACATTTTCCAGCTAGGGGGAGAGACTACCCCGTTTGCTGAGCACCGTATTGATACAGGTGAGCATCCTCCTACCTATGTACCTCCGTACCGATTGACCCCGGCCAAAAAGGAACGAGTCGAATTACAGCAAGATCAGTCTAAGGAGGTTGCTGATCGATCCCGTCGACCAAGTACCACGTACGAGGTTGGAGATAAAGTTCTGGTCCGGTCACATGTACTGAGCCAAGGTAGCAAAGGTCTTACTGCTAAATTCGTGCCTAAACGGGATGGACCTTATGTTATAACGGTGAAGGTTAGTCCTACCACTTATCTTATCTCGCCCATAGGAAACCCTGAGGAATCTTTAGGAAAATATCATGCACAGGATTTGACGCCCTTTGTAGACAGTGGTACTGGAAACGACGTACCACCTAATCCTGTCATTCCCAAGCGACGGCGCGGACGTCCGAAGCACAAGGGCAATGAGCCAGTCCAGGAACGAGGGCGTTCTCCTAGACTAGAGGGGGAGTCTGTCGCAAATAATACAAGCCCACGCACTTCCGGACGCCGCCGCGCATGCGTTCCCTCTCGCTTTAATGACTATGCACTCGAGGCATAAGAGAGGGAGAGCGATAACGCAACCGTAACGCTCGCGCGCCGACCAACGTCCGTCGCGAGAGTAGTACACGCAGGGACTCGTTTCGAACCGGCACGCGCGCCCGAGCTCCAAAACCGCCGCGTGTTTTCTGAATCGGTTGTTGTATAGAAATAGTTCCGTACCAATGTAATAATCTACAATCTAAGTGCACCTTTACCGTGATTATACGAAAACTACTACTAAAGTGTTTTATTCCTCAATTCCACGTGAACCAATATGAACACAGTTACGAAAAACATTATTTGCATAACCTCAATAGGAACACCTGATGGTCAAACTTTTGGCATACCGACCGAATATCAACCTGCAAGTTTACATCATTTAATAATAAATACATCTAACTATGCCAAGATAAGAAAAACATTGAATAAAAGACATCAGACAAGAAAAATATGGATAACTTTAACTGATGAGATATCAAAGACAGACATATTTAGATGAAGAACAAAATATACAGTTTAATGATTTTTACCTTGAAGAGATTATGGAAAACATAAATGATCAAAAATCTTTGACTAGAAGCTCAAATGAAACATTGGAGAAACTATTAGAGAAATTACTCGAAGATAAGCAAAAAAAATCTGAAACTCAAAATTTGGGGCAAATTTCAAAAGATTTTGTGATTGAAAAATTCACTGGTAAAAATGCAAACGCTCACCAATGGATTAAAGACTTCAACAAAGAATGTGAACGTTTCCATATTGATGAAGACAGGAAAAAGATTGAAATTTTAAAACAATTTTTAGAATATTCAAGTGTGAATTGGTACAGTTGTATGTTAATTAAATTTACAGTAGAATCAGAGTGGATTAAATGGGAAAAAAAACTTCTGTGAAACATTTGGGAACAAGGGTTGGTCGCCGATCAGATATGCTCTTGGATTTAAATATCAAACGGGTTCATTGCTTGAATATGCACTGAAAAAAGAAAAATTGCTATTAGAGGTTAGAAAGACAATTGATACTGGTACTCTTATAGACCTTATAGCCGCAGGCCTGCCTAATTACCTAAGTGACAAAATTGACCGAGTGACATTACAAGAAACCGAAGATCTTTACAATGAGATAGGCAAATTAGAACATCTTGTTGGGAGGAACAAATATGAAAAGAAGAACTACACATACTCTGACATAAAAACTAAAAAAAATGAAGAAAAGAAACCATGCCAAATTTGTTTCACTGAGAAAAAAGGGAAACGTTTTCATCCTGAGGAAACCTGCTGGTTTAATGGGAAAAATAAAAAATCAGTTGTAAAAAGTGTGAATAACTCTGAATTAGAAATTGAACTAAATAAGGAGAATCCAAAAAACTAGAAGTATCACCATTAATAAAAGTAAACATATTATTAAATGACAGTTTAAAAGTTACCGCAATTTATGATTCTGGTTCAAATGTGTCATTAATTAATGCAAAATTATTGAAAATACGTGAAAAAGAAGAAAACACACTTAATAAACAAACAGCAAACTTGAAAACTATTAATGGTGAAAAGGAAACAAAAGGTATGGTAACATTGAAAATAAAAATTTATAACATTGAAAGAAAAATGAATATTTTTGTGGTAGATAGTGAAAATTTTCACTATGATTTTCTCATTGGTTTGGATTGTATAAAAAAATTTAAATTAATCCAAAATGAAAAATTGAATATCATACAATGTCCAGAAAAAGAGAATAAAATTCAAAATGAAGAGGATAACAAAAATAAAGACTCCGAAACTAATATTTTCAATTTAATGAATGTCGACATTCCTGATGTACTAGGTGACAAATATGAACAAGATGTTTCTCTATACTCTGAGGTTCGGAAACAAGAAATGAACCATATAAACGGATGTGAAGTAAATTTCAATGAAAATATTAATTTCAGTGAATTTGAAATTTCAGTAAACCACCTAGATTTATGTAAACAAACTGAAATTGATAAATTAATAAAAAAATACAAACCAGTCTTTGCTAAGGACAAATATGACGTTGGTATGGTACGAGATTATGAAGCACACATAGACTTAATAGTAGATAAATATTGCTACAAACGCCCATACAGATGCACAGTTGAAGATAGAAAAGAAATTGAAAATCAAATATCAAAACTATTGAAGAACAACTTAATTGAGGAATCATAATTATAGCCCTTTTGCTGCTCCGGTTACCCTGGCGTATAAGAAAGAAGATGGGAAAAGATCAAGACTGTGTATTGATTTCCGGGAATTGAATAAAATTGTTGTCCCTCAATCACAGCCATTCCCCTTGATTGAAGACTTGATGGTAAAGACTGTAAACTGTGAGTATTATTCTACCTTTGATATAAATTCAGCATTTTGGTCCATTCCGTTGAAAATTCAAGATAGATATAAGACAGCATTCGTGACACAAGAAGGCCATTTCCAGTGGACATGCCTCCCATTTGGTTTAAAGACAGCGCCGGCTATTTTCCAAAGAATATTGAGAAACATAATAAGAAAACATAAACTCACAGATTTTGCAGTGAATTTCATCGACGATATCCTAGTTTTTTCTAAAAGTTTCGAGGAACACATAATACATATCTCAAAACTACTTGAGGCAATACAAACAGAAGGATTTAGACTGAAATTCTCGAAATGCACTTTTGCAAACAATCATGCCAAGTATTTGGGACACATAATAGAAAATAATTCAGTTAGACCTCTTAAAGATTATTTAACAGCTGTCCGAAACTTCCCCATTCCAGAAACAAGGAAAAATATACGCCAGTTCCTTGGGAAAGTAAACTTTTATCATAAGTTTGTACCACACAATGCAATTATTCTGGAACCATTACACAATTTATTACGGAAAGATGTAAAATTTATATGGACCAAAGAATGTCAGGAATCATTGGATAAAATAAAGGAATTACTATGCTCGAAACCAATTCTAAAAATATTTGACCCAGAACAACCAATAAAAATTTACACTGATGCCAGTATTAAAGGAGTGGGAGCAGTGTTAAAACAGGAAGATGAAAACGGAGTAAATAAACCTGTAGCCTACTTTTCAAAGAAATTGAAAGACACTCAAAAGAAAAAGAAGGCAATATATTTAGAATGCCTGGCAATTAAGGAAGCTATAAAATATTGGCAACATTGGCTTATGAATAAAGAATTTATAGTATATTCAGATCATAAACCATTGGAAAATCTGAACATCAAGTCTAGAACTGATGAGGAACTGGGTGATTTGACATATTATTTATCCCAATACAATTTTAAGATAAAATATAATCCGGGACAGTCAAATCAAGAAGCAGACTGCTTAAGCAGAAATCCAGTCTTAGAACCTCATGACAATACTGAAGATTTTTTAAAAGTTGTAAACTTAATAAACATGGAAGATATTAAAAAGGACCAACACACAAATCTAAATCTACAAGATGGACAGTCAAAGTTACTACTGGAGAATAACATTTATTACAAAAAGAATAAAAGAAAAAAAAAATTATACTATCAGAAGCATTTAGCAAAACACTAATTAGAAATGTCCACAATATCTACTGCCACATTGGGAGAACCCAGATGATAAATAAAATAACCCCTTTCTATACAGCAAAGAATATCATCACAAATATTAATAAAATTTGTGATGAATGTGACATTTGTATAAAAAACAAATCAAGAAGGAATTCAAAATTTGGTTTGATTTCCCATTTAGGCCCAGCAACACGCCCATTTGAAATTATATCAATTGACACAATTGGAGGCTTCGGAGGATCACGGTCTACAAAAAAATACTTACATCTCCTGGTTGATCATTTTACACGATATGCTTATATTTTGACATCAAAAAATCAAAACTCCAATGATTTTATCAAGTTGATAAAAAATGTGACACAAAGCAATCATATTGATATGGTATTAACAGACCAATACCCTGGCATAAATTCCAAAGAATTTAAAGACTTTCTGAAAAAGAAAAACATAACAATTGTATTCACTGCTGTGGATGCACCATTTTCAAATGGCCTTAATGAAAGGCTAAACCAAACTTTAGTAAATAGGATAAGGTGCAAAAGTGACAAGACAAGTGCGAAGGGGACAAGAAAACAGCTTGGACAACTATTGCACAAAAATGTGTAGAAAAATATAACAACACAGAACATACAGTCACTAAGTTCACCCCAAAATATCTTTTGGAAGGAGAGAAAATGGATATTTTGCCACCGGAATTGAAATCAAGATGCACAATAGAAGATCTCAAAAGAGACAGAGAACTAGCATTTGAAAATTCAATGAAATCTCACAACTATAATAAAAAAATATATGATCTACATAGACAAGAATATGAATTCGAAGTGGGCGATAGAGTATATGTAGAAAACGGAAACCGGCTAAATAGGAAGAAAATGGATGAATTAAGGATCGGACCATACAAAATTCTAAGAAAGATGTCAAATTCGATCTATGAAGTTGATGCTGGACATAAGAAGGTGGAGTCAAACTTCTACCATGTTACAAAATTATCTCCAGTAAGGGTTAGCTCTTAATTGAACAATCATTTTGATTGATTCTCTCCGAGGGTGGGAGATGTAAAGAATATGACTACACTAGTGTCATTCCTATTCTTTAGGGATTTATTATCTATAGATCTCTAATAGATGTCATTGTAATGTCAGTGACACCAACTGTCAAATTTGATGTAATTTTAATAAGCTAAAGCTAAGTTATGTTAATTGGAAAAACGTGGAACAATAAATAAGTAGTATATAAACTAAACTAGAAGTAAAGGCTTTAAATGTTGTTTTTTGTTATTTCAGGTAAGTTACTCTGTTTAAAATGTGTAAACTGTACTAACCTTTGTATTCAATTGTGTTGTGAATAAAATAAATTTTGTTATTTCAGAAAACGCAATTTCGCCTTTATTTCACGAAAGCATATTACTATTATATAAATTCAAATCAAAACATTCTACATTTCCCAGTAACAAAAAAAAATAACTTATGGTGACACTAATTACCCGAAAATGATAATAATATAATGGTCACCCTACCACATGAGAATACAATTTTTATTTATTTTAGCTTATATTTAACTTCTCACACATTTCTTTGAATCTATCCAACGTCTTTGTAAAAATATCCGCTAAATTTTCAACAGTATTCACATATTCAATTACTAGTTCCTTTTTGAATATTAAATCCTTTATAAAATGATATTTTATATCAATATGTTTCGTTCTTTTACTATTTTCAAACGTTTTAGTCATATCAATAGCACCTTTATTGTCCACATAGAGAACACACTGCACATCTTGGCTTTTGTTGGTATTCTTGCATAGTCCTTTTATATTTATCAAATCGCACGCACTAGTGGCTCCAACGACATACTCAGCTTCTGCTGTCAACAAAGCTACACAGTTCTGCTTCCTCGAGAACCATGCTACCACATGACCGTTTAACAAAGTAACAGATCCACTGATAATCTTTCTGTCAATGTGATTACCTCCCCAATTTACATCAGAGTAGGTTTCAATAACATTCTTCTTGTTATTCTTGACATAGGTCAAACCACTTGTCTTTGTTTCTTTCAAATAACGTAGAACTCGTTTTGCTTGTGTCCACAGATTTAAAGTAGGCTTATCTAAGAATTGACTCAGAAATGTTGTACTAAAGGCAATATCAGGTCTTGATACCGTCGCTAAAAACATTAAACCTCCAATCAATTGTCTGTAAGGAACATCAACGCACTTACTATCTGAATCTGCTTGAAAACCTTTCGTCATTGGACACTTTGTTCCATTCGCCTCAGCCATATTAAATTTTTCCAACATTTTATCTATTTGTTTTACCTGTGTTATCTTTAGAATTTCTCCATTTCTCTGTAATTCCATTCCAAGAAACTTCTCAACTTCACCAAAATCTTTTGCATGAAATTCTTTCTTTAACTTTTCTTTTACGTACGTTATCTCTTCTTTACATCCTGTTACCAAAATATCGTCTACGAAAACTATAATCCAACATTTATCATTATAATACATGCAAAAATCATTATTTGACCTTATAAGTCCTATTTTCAGAATAAAATCATTAAATCTATTGTTCCAACATTTTGGACTCTCTTTTAATCCATATAAGCTTCTATTTAGCTTTAGAACTTTACCTTTTTGCTCACATTTTACTCCTTTTGGTATCTTTAAGTATACATCTGATTCTAGTATTCCATTTAGAAATGCTGTCGGAATGTCCATTTGATGGATTTCAAAATCATTTTGCACTGCATGTGACAAGAAAGTACGGACAGTGCTCATTCTTGCGACAGGGGAATAATTAACCGTAAAACCATCATCTCTTTGTAGAAAGCCCCTTGCAACCAGTCTCGCCTTCTTTAGGTTATTATCTTTCTTTACAAAAATCCATTTAGCATCAATTGCTTCTTTTCCATTTGGTAAATCAGTGATTGTCCATGTTTTCATATTTTCTAAAGCATTCAATTCTTTAACAATTGCTTCATTCCAGCCCATTTTTATAGCTTCATTATAACTTTTTGGAACATCTTCCATATATGTACTATAAGCATAGTGTGTCTCATATTCTTGTAGTCGTTTTGGTTTAACAATTCTTCTTCCACTTCTTGTATATTTTTCCTCTGGTAACTTTTCTTGTATTACCTCTTTCACTTGTTCAGTTGCATCATCAAATTTATCCTCATCATCACTGTCTTCATCATTTTCAGTCACAGTAGGACGTTGTGAAACTTTAATTTCACCTTTACCTTTTCTTTCTATTAGTCCTGATTTACTTGATTTGCTTTCTGTTTCATCTAATTCTCTGTATATTACTGACCTTACATTGTCTCTTTCGATGTCTCTTATTCCATCATATCTCACATTTGTTTCATCAAAATGTACATCTCTCGAAATTTTAATTTCATTACTTTCTGGATCCCACAATCTATATCCATTTGGACTACATCCAATAAATCTCATTGCTTTTGCTCTTTCTTCAAATTTTGACTTTCTTGGCAATACAATCATCCATGCTTTCGATCCGAATATTTTCATATTATCTACTTCATATTTACCATAATACAACTCTGATGGTGTTTTAAATTTTATAGCTGCTGATGGACATCTATTTATTTGATACATTGCACACTTAACTGCCTCTCCCCATAATTCTCTCGGAAGGTTGGATTCCATCATTAATGCTCTTGCTTTATTATATACAGTCCTGTTCATTCTTTCAGATACTCCATTCATTTGAGGACTGTATGGAATTGTGTATTCCATTTTTATCCCATTTTTTATCGCAAATTCGTTTATTATTCTATTCTTAAATTCGCCACCATTATCGCATCTTATCCTTTTTACTTTATTTTGTTTCTGTCTTTCTAAATATCTCACATAATCTATTAAGTTTTGAGTTGCTTCATGTTTATACTTCAACAGATATATTACTCCAAAATGTGTATAATCATCTATAATTATCTGATAATATCTTTCTTCATTTATGCTGGGTACATTTACTGGACCTGCAATATCAGTGTGTAAAAGTTCGCAAACTTTGGCCGATCTTGGCATAACAACTGGATAGAATGGTAATCTCGTTGATTTTGCTCTCATGCACAAATCACATCTTTTCTCATCATTTGGTAAATTTAAAGTTTTCAACCCATTTTTATTCAAATCTTATCCTAGTCTTTGATGCCATAGATTTGTATCAATTGCAGTTGTATGACATTCATTCTCTGTTTTTATTTTCAGTTGCAGTTTATATAGTTTTCCAAATTTTTCTCCATACACTCTCAAGTCATTTTGTATAATTTTTACAACATTTCCTTGAAATATTACAAGACTATTCTGCACAACTAATTTACTTACTGAAAGTAAGTTTTGCGTTAAATTAGGCACAATTAGGGCTTCAATATCTATGCATCTGCCTTTTACTTCTGTTTCGCTATGATTGGTCGACGTTCGATCGACGTGAAGTTGCTCGACACGGCGTAATTTGTAGAGGGGCGCGGCGTTAGGAACATTTCTACAAATAAGGGGCCATTGTTGGCCAAAGCCCTGGATGGGCCCCTAGTTACCCAATACATAAAACGTACATAACAGTCTTACGAGTTTCACCGCACGGACCAGTTCAGTCTACCCTCATTGTCGTCGAGAGTGTAGGTTTTACAACTTGCACTTTCGAGGGCAATTTGGGGAGACTTTGTTGCTAATCAACGGCTTTTGCTTGCGCGAAGTCGTTGTCGTGGTCGCGGAGTACTAGCCCCCATATGTTAGTAGAAGAAAGAAGGAGAAGCCAGCGAAGAAAAGAAGAGGAAGAAGATGTCTTCGCCAGGTACCCGCGGCCCCCCGGGTCGCGGTGTCCCTAACCCCATGGACCCTAGCCAGACGATGGACCGTACAGCATCGCTTCCCAACTGGGGACAGCGACGGCCAGAGCACCGCCGTCGAGAGCTGAACAAAATAACTACCCACACACCTCACAAAACTACACAGGTAGGATCGACGCCGACGCGCCGGCGTCACCGACGTCGCCTACAGCCTATGGTGACCCAGCAATGGGCCCTCCACCTTCCCATGGCCCGACCAACTTTGTTATACGGGCCGAATCGTGGGGCGGCTGCGGACATAGCACGTCGCGTATCCACTCGCGCCCCGGTTCCCACTGGCCGCACAACTACCGCGCAAAATCCGAGGAAAAGTATAAGCGACGCTGACGCGCCAGCGTCACCGACGTCGCTCACATCCTACGGTGACCAACACATGGGCCGTCGCGTATCCACACGCACCCTGGTTCCCACTGGCCGCACTCCTACCGCGCACAATCCCGGTAAAATTTTCACCCAAGGATCACCACCTACCTACACTAACAATCGTTCCAAACAGAATGTCAAAAACGTAACACAAACGGCATACACCGCGAATAATAACTCGCGTCCATACCCACATACGGGCCGCGCATCGAACGTGCGCGCGCCACCAACAAATAAAAATAATGAGGCACGCTCAACGGCGGGTGAGTTCCCCGCCCCTGCACCCGCGCACGCCGGTCGCTCCACCGCAACACCCGCGCGCACCGCCCGCATCCCCTCGCAACCTGCGTCGGTGGCTCGCGCGCCGCTAAGCGAGCCCGGCGAGACATCAAGTCAGCCCTACGCGGATTTAAACAAAGTACCGTTACATACCGAGCTGCGCGTTACCCCGTCCGCACCACGTAGCAATAATACAGCGCCCCAGCACCTCGCGCATTCGAGCGTGTCGGGTAAAATTAATAAAAATAGACCGCTAGCGGTGCGAGTACCCGATTCACCCGCACCCCCCCGCACCTCTGCATATGATTCGCCCGCGCTACGTTCAAACATTTCGTGGCGTTCGGGCTCAAACATCTCGCTCGCATCAACAGGGCGCGGCGCAGAGATGTTAGAAGAGGACCTTATGTCTCCGACCTCACCTACTCTTTCCTTTGGCATAGAGATCGACCTCCAAATGGAGTCGAGAGGTATGAGGAGAAGGAGAAGCTCGGACGAGACAGCGGCGGAGGAGGCTAAAAGGTATTGTACCGACCCGCCGCGTACACAGACGCGCGATAAAAATAGTGCAAGATCACCCACCTTTGCTGAGGCCGTGCGACGATCCCCATCTCCAGGGGCACCCACCACCTCCTCCGCCAACAGGAAACCAACAGGAGCAAGGGATATGCCTCCACTTGCACCAAATTCGCAGCAGCCCGCGACACAGTCGCCGCTAACCAGGCAGCGGTGCCGGCTAAGAAGAAGCGCCCACGCTACCCACCGCTGGTGGTGGAAAAGCTGCCCAACTGGGCCAACCATTTCAGGGCGCTAGCGGCCAAACTAGGACGACCACCCAACGCTCGTGCTTTCAGAACAGGAGTCCGGTTTTCACCGGAAAGCAAGGACGAGTACAGGGTGGTTCAACGCTACCTCACAGTCCTAGAAAAGGAGGAGGGCATCAGCTGGTTCGCGTATTCGCTGCCAGCTGATAAGAAGCTAAAGGTAGCAATCAGGGGGCTGCCAGCAGATACACCACCCCAGGAGATAGAGGAGGAGCTCCGCAATTTAGGGTACGAGCCAGAGTATGTGCGTCACATTAACGCGCGTCAAGGACGACCCGGCTGCGTATTCTACACCCTGCTGACCAAAACACAAGACGTGCGCCAGGTCTACGATACCACCGTGTTTCTAAACATGCGGGGTGTGAAAATCGAGGCCTGGCGAGGCAAACGTGGGCCCGCGCAGTGTCATAGGTGCCAACAATTCCGGCACAGCTCCCATCAATGCCACCGCCCGCTCGCTTGTGTGAGATGCGGCGAGGGACACACAGCCAGGGACTGCCCACGACCGAGGGAAGAGCCGGCCACTTGTGCTAACTGCCAAGGCCCGCACCCGGCGTGTAGCATGAAATGTCCCATATTCCAGAAAGAAATTCAACACAAGCGGGCGGTTACTGTCGCCATCACGACAACACAACCACGCCGCACACGGACGGACAACAAGGACCCGGAACAACCAGCAGAAGAGGCCCCAGAGGCCCAAGGCGCATCGTTGATGGCGGCAGCAAACGGGCCCACAAACCGCGGGGACGCTACCTCCTCTGGGTGGAGGAAGAAGAAGAGAGGAGGCAAGGGAAGGATACCCAACCCCTCAACAACTAAGGGAGCAACAGAGACGACGTCAGAGGCCGCCCCTGTCCCACCCACGGCGCAGGTCGTGGCAAAGAAAGCGGCGCTAGCTGGCGCCGGCATAGCGCAAGCGAAACGCGCTGCTACAATAAATTGCTCGGAAGGAAACGCTAGGCGCACAGAACATCCCGCCGGCGCTGCACAAAAACCGCAGCTTGTACAACAAAAGCTAGCTGCAAATAAAGAATTCACGGCTTGCGCTATCCAGCTGTTGATGGACCTGATCAAGGCCATCAGACAGGGGCAAGACGCGTAGCAGATTATCCTCGACGGCTTGGCCGCATTATTAACCTTATACCATGGAGAGACTGTGTGAAAGGGAACTACGAGATGGCGTCCTCAAGGCATTACCTCTCCACGGTAACCAACACGCATACAGCTCGGGTAAGTCCACGGAATCTGCTCTCCATTTGGTGGTAGGCCAGATAGAGGAAGCAATCCATCAGAAAGGTACATGCCTGGGCACTTTCATAGACATCGAGGGGGCCTTCGACAAAACCAACTTCTCCAGCATAGGTGCTGCACTCTCCAGACACGGAGCAGAACAGGTACTAACTGACTGGATAACTAATATGTTAAGCAAACGTGCGGTTCGGCTGGAGGGAGAACAAGAACTGGCCCTTATAGCCAGGGGCTGCCCTCAGGGAGGGGTGCTCTCCCCTCTGCTGTGGAATCTGGTAATCAACGATCTTATCACCAGACTCAACGAACAACGTTATTACACAATAAGGTATGCAGACGACCTCGCAATTCTGGTACCTGGGAAGGTGACTGGAACTATCTGTAACCTTACTCAGCAAGCGCTTCGCATAGTGGAAAGGTGGTGCAGGGAGTATGATCTTTCAGTTAACCCCTCTAAGACGGTACTGGTCATGTTTACTCAAAAAAGAGTACTAGGCCCTTACCGCCTACCGAAGCTGTTCGACACTGAACTCCTGCTGTCCAACGAGGTCAAGTATCTTGGGGTCATTCTTGACAGCAAGCTAAACTGGAGCAGTCATTTAGACAGCAAACTTAACAAGGCGTGCATTACCTTCTGGCAATGCAAGAAAATGATAGGCAAGAAATGGGGCCTGTCCCCCAAAATCATTCTCTGGCTGTACTGCGCGGTGATCCGGCCCATGATCTCCTATGGGGCCGTGGTTTGGTGGCCCCGCACAAAGTTAAGTACAGCCGTGAACAAACTGCAACGCATGCAAAGACTGGCCTGCATGGCGACGACAGGCTGCATGAGAACTACCCCGACTGCTGCGCTCGAGGCTATGCTGGACCTTTTCATTCAGCAGGAGGCCACGACGGCGGCAGTGCGGCTTAAGGCATTGGATCTCTGGGGTAGGAGAACGACACTACACACGGCTCTGCTGGAGGACCTAAATAAAGAGTTTCCTCTTACGACAGCAATTAGTGACCGGATACCTAAACAGTTTGTTTTTGAAAAAAAATACAAGATCCAACTCCATGAGGACCACCGCTGTGAGGGGTTACGCCCAGACGAGTTGAGAATCTTCACCGATGGTTCCAAGACAGGTAATGGCTCAGGTGCGGGGGTGTTCTCAGAGGACCTCAACATCCACATAGCCGTGCCACTTGGGGCACACAACACGGTGTTCCAGGCAGAGTGTGTGGGCATCACCCTGGCCGCATCGGCCATTCTAGACAGGAAAGTAAAGGACTTCCCAATACGTATTCTCTCAGACAGCATGGCCGTCCTGCAGGCGCTGGGCAGCCACACCGTCTGCTCCGGACTGATATACGAGTGTCACCAACGCCTAAACCAGGTTGGGTCGAGCAATAAAGTAACCATTCAATGGATCAAGGGACATAGTGACTCCCGAGGTAACGATGCGGCGGATGAGCTCGCGCGTAGGGGGTCCAGTATGGCGGCGGTTGGTCCGGAGCCAATCGTGCCTATAACATTTGGCTACCTCCGCAGTCTGGTAAGGAAACGCACCAAGGAGCAACACCACAAATTGTGGATTGATCACAGTGAGTGCAGGCAGTCCAAGGAGGCACTTCCCTCTTTGGATGGTCGTTTTACGCAGAAGGCCCTACGTCTGACGAAACAGCAGTTGCGAGCAATCACAGCTGTAACGACTGGCCACGGGACTTTTAATAAGCACCTTTTTGTCTTAGGGATTACGGACAGCCCGCTGTGCAGGGCATGCATGGAAGAGGACGAGACAGCATCGCACCTGCTTCTAAGCTGCCCAGTAATCGCCGGTTACAGGGCCAAATACCTCGGTGAACCAGGTACCGTACAGGAGGTAGTCAGCAACACGAAGGCGCTGTTGGCCTTCCTCGAGGAGCTGGGATGGATCGAGTGAGAAAGTTGGTAGAAGGTTAATTCCCACCCGTACGCAAATTACGCGCTTACTCGTGGAGTTGCGGAAAACAGCCCGTTTTAACCTAACCTAACCTTTTTTTTTTTTTTTTTCCCGGGGTGGAAAATCCTCATTGGATGTCCTCCGCCCTGGGGTGGGTGGAGGGGTCTGTCAGACTCGTACTGACTAAAAACCACCCCGGTGTTCCATCTCACACCTACGCTGGGGGTCGCGGGAACAACGATACTTCCGCAACCCCCAGCTAGTGCCGGCCCGCCTCCGCGGGCCTCGATCTCGGGTTGGGGGGGAGTGAGGTGTTTGCACCCCCCGCAACGTCTAAGAGGGGCGCGCGTGGACCACTACGCACCACCACCACCTCGGGCCCAGATGTGTGGTGGACGACGGACGTCCCCGAGTCCGTCGCCCTAGGACCCATTTAGGGGGGCCGGAAGAGGGCGTTGTCCGCCCTCCGCCGACGCCCGGCGCGTCTGCTGCGGATCGGGTTAGTGGATGAAATCTCCCTCTCCCTCTCCGCAGCCTCCTTCTGCGAGACGACTGTTTCGCAGAAGGATACCACCGCGTCCCAGGACTCCTCGCTGCCGACCATAGACTCGACTACGGCCGGCAGCGACAGGTCACTGCCTACTTCAGAGATGAGGGCACGGCGTGGCCCCTCCCAAGCGGCACACTCAGCCAGCGTATGCCAAGCCGTGTCCTCCCGGCAGTCGACGCAGTGATGACACCGGGCGTCCGGCTCCCTGCTTATGCGACACAGGTACTTTCCGAAGCAACCATGCCCCGAGAGCACCTGCGTCACCCGAAACGACAGGGAGCCGTGCCTCCTCCCGAGCCAGCGCTCGAGCACTGGCCGGACCGCCTCGATGGTATTGAGGCCGGCGGTAGGGCGTGAAAGCCTGTCCCGCCATTCCGCCACCAGGACCTCGCGAAGCTGGGACTGACGCAACTCCATATGTCGCTGCATCAGCCCTTCGCCCCGCACCCGCGCTTCCTCGCGCCAACGATACAGTGACGCGAGTACCTTCGCCTCCAGGTCCCAGGGTGGGGATCCGGCCAGTGCACAAGCCGCCTCGTAGGAGATCGTGCGATACCCCCTGATGACTCTGACGGCCATCGCTCTCTGCGGCTTTCGCAGAACAGCGATGCTGCCGGCCGTCAGGTCAGCCGCCCAGATCGGGGCCCCATACAGGGCCATTGATCGCACGATCCCCACGTAGAGCCGTCTACAGGCAGCACTCGGGCCCCCCAGATTGGGAAGCAGCGTTGACAGCGCCCCAGCCGCGCCCAACAACTTGGGCGCCAGCCGCCGGAAGTGGGGGCCGAAATCCCACCGGCTGTCGAGCACCAATCCCAGGTACTTCATGGTTGACTCGACAGCGATTCGAGCCCCCCCGACGACTATGTGGGCATCGGGCGGTGGTGCCCGCCGGGGGCCATGAAAGACCATGGCCTCCGACTTGTTGAGGGCCACCTCCAGGCCAAGGCGCCGTATGCGGCTCACCACCTGTGAGACCGCAGCCGTCGCCAGCAACGCTGCCTCCCTGTACGAACTCCCCCGGGCGGTGACCAGCGTATCGTCCGCGTAACACGTCAGGTCTACGCCCGGTTGGAGTTCGCCCCTCAGCACCCAGTCGTACCCGATGTTCCACAGGGGCGGGCCCAAGACCGAGCCCTGTGGAACACCGCACGACATGCGGTGCTGGTTTTCGACGCCATCACGTCCCACATAGGTGACACACCTCTCCGCTAAATAAGCCCCGACAATGCGGCGGAGGTAGGGAGGCACTCGATGATACCGCAGTGCCTCCCGAACACAACTCCAGGGCAGGGTGTTGAAGGCGTTGGAAATGTCCAAGGACACCGCCAACATCACTCCACCCCGGGACACTGCTTCCTCCGCCAGGACTCTCACCTGCGATATCGCGTGGATGGTGGAGCGCCTATGCCGAAAGCCAAACTGGCTTTCGTCCAGGTCCGGCCCCTCTCTGTACAAGTGGCTGACGAGGCGGGCAGCGATTATCCGCTCAAACCTAACCTAACCTAACCTAACCTTATACCATCATGTATAATAAGCCGTTGAGGATAGTTCACTGGAACGCCCGCGGCCTCAAGGACAAGGTCGCCCCCCTCCGCCATCTCCTGAGGGAACAAGACGTCGACGTGGCGCTTCTTAACGAAACACACCTGGGACCTGAGGACAGGATAAGGTTCCCAGGCTACCATGTTTATCGGAAGGATGAAAGGTCGGCATTCAATGTCCGATACCGTGGCCTGGCAGTGTTAGTGAAACGAAGAGTCGTCCATCAGGAACTCCCAGTACCATTGATGCTATCCGCCTACGCGCTAGGTGTACAACTACACGTGGTTGGCGAGGACATTCACCTATATGCAGTTTACAAGCCGCCCTCACACCGATTAGACATGGCAGAGTTGAGGGCACTAATAGTACCTACATCGCAGCACCCTGTCGTCCTCGCCGGTGACTTAAACTGCAAGCACCCAGCGTGGAATTCATGCAATATGAACAGCGATGGGAGACGGCTCTTCTTGGACGCAGAAGCCTTTGACTACACGGTGTCCGGGCCTGAAACGCCCACACACTACCCGGATAACCTGACACAAATGTCCGACGTGCTGGACATCGTAGTCCACCGGGGGCTGCACTGTCAGGTCACTCAATAGGTGCTAGACGACGAGCTACAATCGGACCATCACCCCGTACTCGTCGTCCTATCAGGAATGCCGACCCGACAGAAACCACCGGCGCCACGTCGACGTATCGATTGGGACATTTTCGCAGGAAGGATTGACACCACAACACCGACTCGGCCTATTACCTCTGCCACGGACGTCGACGCGCTAGCACATGACGTCACTGTTTGCGTACAGCAGGCATTGGAAGCGGCGACGGTGACACAGCAGCAGCAGGGGAGAGTGCTACAGCCGCCCCTGCCAGCGCACATCAGACACCTCATCACCAGAAAAAGACGCCTACGCAAACAGTGGCAGCAACTTCGCTGTCCGACGATGAAGCGCGAACTAAACCACCTGGCAGAGAAGGTGAAGGCCGAGCTGAGAGCTCTGGATGCCGCGAGCTGGGAGGAACGTATTGACGCCGCGGAGGGCGACTGGCCCTCCATACACAGGTTGTGCCGACAGCTTTCGAACACCCCAGCTCCGGTACGTCCACTACAAAGCAGCGACGGGGCGCTAAAATACGTCGCAGAGGACCGAGCCGAGGTCTTCGCCGAACATCTGGAGCGTCAGTTCCAACCGAACCCGACCACTGAACACGAACACGTCGCAGCAGTCGAGAAACACCTTGGAGACTACTTCGCTACGCCGATAGCCCCCGAAGAGGACGCCATCTACTTCTCGCCCAGCGCAGTCAGACGCGCCATCCTCAAAACGAAGCCGAGGAATTAAGGCCTCTGGTGCCGACGGTATCACCAACGCAGCGCTGCGCCACCTACCGTGCGGTATGGTAGCGGCCCTGGCGCGCCTGTTTACGGGGATACTACGCACGGGCACCTTTCCGAATTCGTGGAAGGAAGGGCGCGTCATTATGCTGCCCAAGGCGGGAAAGAACGTACTGAAACCGGAGAGCTATCGGCCGATCACCTTGCTGCCCACCATCTCCAAGGTGTTCGAGCAACTCCTGCTGCGGCACCTGTCACCGCACATCACACCACGCGAGGAACAATTCGGGTTTCGCGCGGAACATTGCACGACGCTCCAGTTGTCGAGGGTACTGCACCTTCTGTCGAACACCATGGACAGGAAAGAGTACGCGGTTGCAGTATTCCTCGACATGGAGAAGGCATTCGACCGAGTTTGGCATGACGGCCTCATATACAAGTTATCCACCTCAGGCGCGCCCCGTCGCGTTGTCAAGGTGGTTCAATCCTTCCTCACAAACAGGACTTTCAGAGTGGTGGTCGACGGAGCACTGTCTGCACCCCGCCCCATATTGGCGGGGGTGCCTCAGGGCAGCTGCCTCTCGCCTGCGGGTTACTCACACTACACCGACGACATCCACAACTCCAGAGGCGACGCTCGCACTATATGCGGACGACGCCGCCTACATCACCACCTCAATGGGCGCGAAGCACGCTGCCCGCAAAATGTAGCGCGCCCTCGACCTGCTACCGGAGTGGCTAGCCAAATGGAGGCTATCCGTAAACGTGAGTAAAACGCAGGCGCTCATCACGGGGCGGTGTAACCTCCCACCACGTCTGAAACTGCATGGAGCCGAGGTCGCCTGGACGCCCCAGGCCAAGTACCTGTGCGTGACCATTGACCGTCGGCTCACGATGGGGCCGCACGCGAAAACCGTCGTGGGCAAAGGTAAGGTAGCCCGCAACCTCCTCCGCCCAGTCCTCTCATCCCGTCTCCCAACCCGCACTAAGCTGGGCGTCTACAAAACGTACATAAGACCTTTACTTACTTACGCCGCCCCAGCTTGGTATGCACTCACGTCCAAGACATTCCGCCAAAAGCTCAGCGCGCAACAGAACCTGGCGCTGCGCCGCATTCTAGACGCACCTCGGTACGTACGAAATGACGTCTTAACCAGGGACCTTCAGCTAGAGAGCCTAGAAGAGTTCGTGAGGCGCCTAGCTACAAAAATGTACGCGCGGGCCGACGCTTCTGCCTGGCCGCAAATCAAGAACATAGCGCCATGGCACGCGCGCCCGCCCGACAGCAGACGTCTCCCTAGGGACCTGATCCAGGACGAAGCGACCCCATCCACATCTACCCGGACTTGACGCCTAAGTAGGTCGCCCCAGACTACACGCGGCCTACTTAAACAATAACACTGCTCACCCTACAAGCATCCAGACGCGCAATGTGTTCTAAGTTAATATAGGCATAATTGCGCGCCACAAAACAGACACGCGCTACTTCACTCACATTCGCAAGTACACACGCACCGGATAGCACAGCGCGGGCTCGCTTACCGGTGTAAACATGGGCGGTGTATACACACATACACTACCGCTCACACACACATACGGATCCTTAGTCTGAGTAACGACCGGCTAGATTCGGAAGGGAGGCAGACGGGAGCCATACATTTATCTGTAGGTTCGTCAAAGTCGGCACTACTGACGCTGGTCACCTTCGCTGGGCTCCGCATGGTTCGCCATGAGTTCCACCTGGTGGAGGTTGACCGCCAGAGTGCCGTGAAGAAGCGGCGACGCGTTCAGAACGCTCGCCGCGGCGCGCCTACAGATACGCACAACATGTTACCAATACAGCGCGTGCGGATTTGCTAAGGCAAAGCGAGTAGGCGCTTTATCCGCACGCACTTGATGCTAGGTTCACTGGAACACCACAACGACGGGCTCGTGTTTGCGAGCCCCGGTATGGCCTCTGCGGGCAGGGAGCTTAGCTCCGTGACCGCTCGCCTCGCCCCCTTGCGGGGGCGACGCGACTTCCAATCGGTTGCCAAAGCCCTTTTTATACTGCGAGTAGATAAACGGTCGGATACAAGTTCTAAATGTACAGCTTTAGTCGCTAGACAAATAAACAACGCAATATATCCTTTTGTGGTCTTAATTCCGCGCCCCTTGTTGCTTTTTACCTCTACGAAACCTGAATAATCCACTCCAGTGTGATAGAATGGCGGGGCGGGGTTGCTTCTGGCTTCGAGTAACTCTCCCATCAATTGATGCTGCAGTTTGGGCTCATGTTTTCTACAGTTGACACAGTTTCGCACTTCTTGCCTTACAGCTTTGTTTCCAGCGATTATCCAGTATCTCTGCCTAAGATTAAATAAAGTTAATCGCGGTCCACCATGGAAGGTGAGCTGATGAGCTTGCTGAATTATTAGAGTAGTAAGCCGACTGCTGTACGGTAATATGGCTGGATGCTTCATTTCCATGCTCATGTTTGCTTTGGTTAAACGGCCTCCCACTCGTAAAATCCCCTCGTTGTCAAGGAAAGGATTTAATTTTAGTTCTGCTTATTACTTCTGCTACTCAATTTATTATTTTTTCGTAATGACATGATTTCCTCTGCAAACTCAGTTCTTTGTACATATTTTATAATGAGTAACTTTTGCTTGCCGTAATTCAAGCAAGGTAAGAAACTCAGGCAAACCGCTATGTTTACCTAACGTGACTGGATTCTGCTTAAATTGTATCGTTTTGATGGCTCGTAAAAGCCATGCTAGTATTTTAGTTATTTTATTAAGTGAGCTGAATTTAAGTAACAATTGTAATATGATGCTTTTCTTGCTATCTATTTGAGCGGCATTCAACTTGCTTGGTGTTGATTTTGCCTTTATTTCTTGATCCGTGGTATAAATGCTTTGCTTTGCTTCTAATTTTTCATCAAACGTTCTCAATGACTGCGGTCCATGCCACCACAGGGTTTGATTTTTCAGTTGTGAGGCTGAAATGCCTCTGCTGGCTGCATCTGCCGGATTATCCTCCGACTTAACATATCGCCAGCAGCTTGGTTTCATTGTTGCTGCGATAACTTTAGTCCTGTTCGCAACGAAAGGTTTCCATCGGCTGTAATCTCCTTGTAGCCACCCTAAGACCACCATGGAATCTGTTCATCCATATATCCGGCTCGAAGGACCAATGTGAAAGTTAGGAAGATGGCTAAATGATACTGCTGCTTATAAAGTCAAATTAAATATATTATGCGGACCAAAGGTTTAGTAATATAAAGGAGCGAGGGAGCACACGCGATGACCGCTAATCGAGTACTGAATGCTCTACTAATATCAATTAGTGAAATATGGTAAAATGCACGAATAAGCATTAGTGCATTATTATTAGTGTATGGTTTCACCGTATAGTGAGTCCCTGTCTGTGTGTCCAAGTCGACTACTTTGGGAATTACTTACCTAGACTAATCAAATCTATACATTTTTTACTTTAAACCCCACCCGACGGAAATAGAGGGGTGTTATAAGTTTGAAAGTTGTTTGAAAAGTAACTTTATCTAGAGTTTTTAGAAATGTTTGATGTAAATCGGTACAACCGTTTAAAAAGTTATGGGAATTTTTATTAACTGTTTGAATCGGGGTCGTGTCATAATTATGTGTACATTCGTTCGATAGATGTGTGTCTACTAATAGATAAATTATGTAGTTTAAAAAGCTGACTGGTGTTTTTTAAATTTTATTGTTTAGCTGATTATACTATGATGCAAAAATCTTGCTCATCAAGTAAAACGGTTAACATGGTAATGTACTTATCGCACCAGTTTGAGCTTTAAATCAGCTCCCGCTTGCGGTCGCGGCTTGCACCGGCGTTTAGTACTAGTAACACTAGTAACGAGCTAATTGCTCACTGCTCAATGCTCACTGCTAACTGCTCAATGCTCACTGCTAACTGCTCACTGCTAACTGCTCAATGCTCACTGCTCACTGCTCAATGCTCACTGTTAACTGCTAACTGCTCAATGCTCACTGCTAACTGCTCACTGCTAACTGCTAACTGCTCAATGCTCACTGCTAACTGCTCACTGCTAACTGCTCAATGCTCACTGCTAACTGCTCACTGCTAACTGCTCAATGCTCACTGCTAACTGGTCGAAGAGGAAGAAGGAAGGTGGTGCGGGGACAATGAAAGAAGTTGTTACAACGGTCATACATACTATATATTTACATCTGGCACAACCTGCACGCACAGTTTTAAACGAATAGAATACGTGTACAATGTGATTACAGACAGCGTCACGCCGGCGCGTCGCTCGGGGGCCCGGAGCCCAGGGGCCCACACACAGACTCAGGGGCCCAGGGGCCCGGGCCGCGGAGCGAGGCTAGTCGTCACTAAAGCTAACGCTTTGTACTTTATATACAAAAAATGTAGTCGTAAGTCGTGGAGCCCGGTCAGGGTCGTCAGGCGGTCAGGGCCCCGACAGGGGCGCGGCCTCACGCAATAGCGCGGCCGCCCCGACCGAGCATCAAAATATACTTCCAAAAAAACCAAAAGGAATAAAAATAGTGGGTCGTTAGCTGGCGCACTTGGTCTTGCCGTCCAGCAGCTTGCGCCACAGGTCGAACTGCTCGTGGTAGCGCACCATGTGGATGGCCAGGCCGCGCTGCACGGCGCACGGGTGCGCGGCCACTCGCTTGTTGTAGAACTCGGCCGCGTGCTGGCGGCGCAGGCCCAGCTGCTGCGCCAGCACGCCGGTCACGAACACGTCCTCCAGGCGCAGGTAGCGCTGCGCCGGCGCCGCCAGCAGCAGCGGCCGCACGCAGTCCGCGCTCAGCAGGTAGGCGGGCCCGGTGGCGAAGTCCGGGAACACGCGGCCCGGGAACTGCAGCGGCGACACGTAGTACTTCGACTTCATCGTGCGCTTCGGCAGCGAGCGCCGCATCACCTGCAACACATTATTACACGAATTTACTTTTTGTTAAATTAAATCACGAAAAAGGGTTAAATCATCATAAGGAAAAATATTTACTATGTCATATTTAATATACCATCAGCCATTGTACTTGTTTGGGCAAATCAAATTAAAGGTTAGTATTGTAATGAATTATTTCGATAGTATGTTATAGTTGGATTAACAAACAAAATATGTGTTCTCCCAAAATGAAATTAAATAATTAGAAAATAAATTCGGGCGCCTGGGAGGTTCACACAGTAAGGTTGCCGGAAAGAACTAATCGGAAGAGTCAGACTTTTAATCTGCCGGTGGGAGGCTAAATAAAGAAAATTAAAACCAGATGTTTAACTTTACTCCATTTAATTGCCCGTAGTTTCACATCCACTAACCAGTATAGTTAAAATACAACAATTCTTATACTTATTAACATGACTAAATTAATGGCTATATTATAACTAAAGGGTGATATTACTGCATCTTGCACTAATTGAAGTTTTAATAATAATAGAAAGGAAAATTCCTACCAGATTGCTGGCTTTAAGAATAAATTTAACATAACCATAGAAGCGATGATTGCTGAAGGATTCCCGTAGTGCAGTCCAATAAAAGGATATTATTTTGGATGTAAAAGAAAAATCAAAATTTTAAGAAAATAAATATCTAATGAAAACCGCCAACAATGGGCGTTTTTCTTCTTTAAATTAATATTGATGCGCTACGCAGCCAATAAAATCCAACTGTTTGCGAGCGAAAATCATCATAATCCAAAATTAAGGTCAATCCTTTTCACAACATCGTTCTAATGGAGTTTGCACGTATTTACTCCATTAAGAAGGAAAAATATCCGAGATTACTACGGATAAAATATACTATTGGCGAAACGTTCAAAATTAACGACCAGCCATTATTGAAAGAAAATCGCGGAGTCTCAAAATAATAATAATAATAATAATAATAATAATAATAATCTTTATTCAAATAATAAAAAGGTAAAAACATTGTATTAATCTTAGATAACTAATGTAGGTATAATAATGGAAGATGCCTGTACTAGGTAATCCTGTATCACAGGCAGTAAGGAGATCTAAAATATGCTTTAAACAACAGAATTTAAACAATATTTAACCTAAGAAATTCTTAAAATAGTAGCAAGAATAAATAATTTTGAAAAAATATCCTAATTTACTTAAACACTATAAACATATAATTAAATTACTAGGTCATAATTATTAATATAATGTCTTATTTATCTATATTACAAATAGTGCACTTTGATTACACATGTAAATTAATTGCATAAGCAGAATTGTTACACTCAAAGTTGTAAAATGAAAACACTAAATTTTTACGGTAAGTAGGCCAATGTGGTGTCAGCAGCAGACGCTCAACGCGTGTGACCTTGAGAATGATTTAAATAATATTATGTAGCGCTCTTAGGTGCCCTCATAGTCTATTGAGTTAATGTAGTTGGTCTCTGCATATTTACGTGCCGGACAACTTAAATCACCGGTCGGATGATCACATTTCCTCTTGAACCGCTTGCAAGTTGCACATTGAGGGGAAGAAGATTTGCTGCTGCATTCCTTCAAGGAGTGTCCAGTTTCTCCACAGTGGCCACACGTAGAACTGCTTTCACGGCAAAACTTGGCTGCGTGGCCAAACTGCTGGCAATTGAAGCACCTCGTGACTATGGTAAAGTCTCGCACAGGGCATGAAGTCCAATTAATAAAAATTCGGCTTTGGTTTATAAGCACTTTTCTTATGCTGGCGGACAGCTCGACGATGTAGTTGCAGGTAGGAAGGCCCTTCTTTCCTGATTTATGGCTCAACTTGATGTTCTCGAGGAAAGTCTCTCGACTTGTATTGGGCAATTTGTCTGACAGATTTTGTTCGTAGATACAGTCAAATACCTCCTTCTCAGTAAGGGTTACGGGAACACCAATGACTGCGACTCTAGGGCGTCGTTTAGACGGTTCTTCTATAATTAGGTCTGAGGTAACAATTTTCTCCGATTTCATTAGTTTTTCAATATCGCCTTTGCTTTCCGTGCTAATCAGTACGCCCCCATTTTTCACTTTCTTTAGGCCACGGACTTGGATCTTAAGTTGTTCGGGTGAAATCAACTTCTGAACGAGTGACTTGGTGTCGTCACTCGTTTTAGTTTTATCGCTCGGATAAATGGCGATTGAGCTTAGGTTTGCAGGACGGACGAAGTTGTCGGCGCCTTTCTTAACCATGCTGGCATAAGAAGAGGAGGGATTCAGCTTCGATTTAAAAACCTCTTTGAATTGTTCCAGAGAGTTCACCACGTTCTGCTGAAGTTGTAGGTGCTGGACGGTAGTGTGGCTCTGGATCATCTTCTGCTTCAGCGATTGGTAAAGGACAGCCATCTGAGAAGTCCCACTTGAGACCTTTCGGCAAAGAGTTGAAACACGGAGTTTCTGTTCAGAGTTCATTTTTCCATCACTGACAATAGTGCACACTTCGTTTAGAATGCTATCTATAGATCCTAACCATTTCTGGATGTCTGGCGTGCTGATAACTTCACTCGGCAACTCATTCTCCGTAGGTGCTGGTGGGTTTGGATTTCTCGGGGGCAATTGTTGGTTAGGCGTCAGCGGAGGACTTCGTATTTGGCTAAGAACAAACGGGCTCGATCCTGGGATAGACATACTACCCGCAACACTTCATATAATGTACACAGAAAATAAACAATATTTCAGTGCATCCTGCACATAAAAGTTGGAAAAAACCTACTAGTCACACGTGACACACTTAACTTTGGTTTTAACTGACGCCGCAAAATGTTAATTTGATGCAATTGTTTATAGATATTTCATTTTAGCAAGTACAAATAAACACGTCCGCCTAGTCTCGCGACTGGTCGAAGTCCATCCCAAAATGACAGCTCACAGCACAGATCTAGAGCACTGTCGTTCGGAAATCGACAAAATTTAAAAAACCATGTGACGAGGTTAAAATAACTCGTTACAGTATAAAGTAAACACAATGAAGGTCTAAGAACACTACCATGTGGTACTCCAAATTTCAATTCCCTTCCGTCGGGAAAAAAATACTTTCTAACTTAACATACTCTCTTACTTTCTGGATATTGCTCTGACGGGTAGGATACAATATAAAAGACAATGATTCTTCAAATCATATCAAATTATTTAAGAAGATTTTTTGTTTTGAATTGACGTGCGCACTCAAAAGCATTAGTTACGGCAAATTATATTCAGTGTCTAATGTTGTCATTTTTGTTCTTTTTAACTGGCTTTCCAAAAAAGAGGAAGTTTTATGTGCCACTATATGTGTTTTTACCCGACTATAACGAAGCAAAAAGGAGGGTTATGTTTTTAACGGTATATGTGTATGTATGTTCATCTGTCTGTTCGCTCATAACTTCTAAACTACTTAACATAATTTGACAAATGAGGTGTCGTTGGAAGCGTCTTGCTTGTCCGCTGGTTATAAATGATAAATGATTTTATTTCTCTAAGTTGGTTTGTACAAACACTTTTACATGTCGATCATATTTTTAAAACTAGATGAGGTCGGCGTTTCCTATCTGACTACTCTGAGAAGAAAGGCCGAAACAAACTCAGAGGTCACAGTCTCTTTTAAAGTCCAGACAAAAATCTTGGTTAGATCATGTGAAGACAATGTAGATTGATGTCTGAAATGGTCTTTTGAGGAAAGAACCAGCCAGATTGAGTGGACCTGTCCAGTCAGTGCACGCATTTGTCAATAACCGAGGCATATAGGCATTGCATTATCTAGATACTTGTAAAACTACAAACCCTACACAGAAAAAAATGTGATGTGGCTCTGAAATAACCCCCAAAATACTTTAAATAATAATAAGTCTAAAAACTAATAAGTAAACTAATAAGTCTACAAATCTACGAAGAAAAACGGTAAGTTTTCTTGTTCAAACGCACGCTTCCACGTGTTTAAATTATATTAACTTTTCCAAACATTTTAAATTTTTGTTCCAGCCCATTGTTGGCAGTTTTCTTCGTTTTCTTCTTTAGTTATTTATTTACTTAAAATTTGAATTTTTCTTTCATATCCAAAATTATTATCTTTTTATTGGACTGCACTACGGGAATCCTTTCAGCAATTGTCGCTTCTATGGTTATTTTAAACTTATTCTTAAAGCCAGCAATCTGGTAGGAAGTTGCTATTTTTTTACTTTTTAAAAACTTCAATTAGTGCAAGATGCAGTAATATCACCCTTTAGTTATAATATTTAAATTTTTAATATTCGAATTTATTATCTAATAATTTAATTTCATTTTGGGAGAACACATTTTATTTTGTTAATAACATATTTGACTAGCTTTTGCCCGCGACTTCGTCCGCGTGGATACGATCAATTAAGATTATAAAAGAAGAAACAAACTAACTGACTGATCGAACGACGTTTGTTGCTAAAGATGCAATAAAAGGTGTTTATGACAATATTTCTTTATAAACAACATTCTTAACCATTTTTGTGGATGGAGCTAAAATGACCAGACCGCGAGGTGAGCTCACACGAGAACACGCAACGTAAAACTGCCCATGTGAAAACAGGCCTTTTTTTTTTTTTTTTTGCCTGGAGAATGCTCATGCATACTGCACTACCACGGGGAGATAGTGCAGTTATGTGGGACTCTAACCCACTAAAACTCCACGGTGACCTCCTCTGCCGCTTATGGCGGGAACACGGGAACGCGTAAGCATACATCCGCGAACCCGCCGCGGCTGTCCGTCGCCGGACCCTCCTGTGCGCATTATGAAGGATGTTTGGAAGCGCTTGGTGCGAATTGGTGGAATAGCAACTAGGTGAGGATGGTAACTTGCAGTGCGTCTAGATGTCCGATGGTAGAAGGGGGCCGGTGGGATGAGGTCGTGGAGTTCATGAGCACACTCGCCAAAATACAGTCTGTAGAATACCGACAAGCAGGCAACCTTACGGCGATGAGCCAAGCTGTGAAGCTTGGCATCCACCAGTTTGACGTCGCCAATTAGTCTCTTAGCTCTGCGTTCCACCGAGTCAAGCGCGGCAAGCTGATATTTAGCTGAGCCATCCCAGAGGTGGCTGCAATACTCCATGCAGGAACGGACTTGCGCTTTGTAAAGAGTTAATAGCAGTCCAGGCATAAAGTATCGCTTCACTCTTCACTCATTATTCGGCCGCAGAGGATAGGGAGAGCGGCCAACGCTATACCGACACTCCTCTTCCCCTGCGGCCCCACCGCGTCCGCCATCAGACGGTGGCGACCCCGTGCAGGCCGCGGCGGATAGGGAGAGCGGCGCACCGCAATACCGGCACTCCTCTCCCGCCGCAGCCTTCAACCCTCAGCCGCGATGCCTCGACCATACCACATCGCGGCCCGCCTCAGTTGCGGTGGCGCCCATACGTCACCGCAGCCTACTTATTGGCCGCTACGTCGTCGGCTTGTCGGCAAAAGCCCTGACGAGCGGCCCCTCCTCGGGTTCCTCTTCGTTTCACCGTGGTTGTCCAAGCCACGGCTACTGAGCCCCCCCGCCTCGACAATGCGGGAACCCACCGGGGGGGATGTGAAAACAGGCCTGCCGCAAGTGGATGCCCGCAAATTAAGAGTTTGGCCTTGTGACTTATTTATTGTCATGGCAAAGCAAACTTTGAGAGGAAACTGAAGGCGCTTAAATTCAAAAGGCAGATCATTAGGAATCAACGGTATACGCGGCACAAATACTGTTTCTCCTTGGGCCGACCCCGTCAAAATAGTGGCTTCTACTAAATTCCGATGCAAAGCCTTAACTTGCAGTCTAGTACCATTGCATAGTTTCGGTGGTTTTATATTCCGAAGTAACATCACAGGTGTACCGACACGCAGTCTGAGCTTATGATATGGGAGACCTGCTGGATTAATAGTATTTAAAAATTCAACAGGATAGTGGACTGCTTCGTCTGTATTTACCACCGTATCTATGGAAAAGTATACAAATTCTTCGCCTTGAAATGACTCCAACAAAAGATCATTGATTAAAGCTGCTTAGTCATTTTTTGGCATTAAAATAGCTCGTTCACGCAACCACTCCAATGAATTATCCCTTATGAGCGCTATGTCGGGATACATTTTTTCTATAAGGTAAAAGGTATAAGGTGAAATCACTCGGTCTAGAATAATGAAATTTTGCACAAAGGTTTGTTTTAAATGACGTACTTAAATTTGCACCAAGAAGGGATTTTTGGAAATCCATCCTTTAAGGGGTAGCAATAGGGGATGAAAGTTTTTAAGAAAATTCTTCATTTTTAACCGACTTTCCATAAAAGAGGAGGTTCTATGTTCGAATTTGTTTGTAATTTTTTATTGTTTATTTTCACTGTTTTCTCCGTCAATTGTGAATTCTTTTTTTGTTTGAAAGAGTATATTTCTAAATTGTTCCCATTTCAATTTGGTGATGATCTGATGAAGAACTTTGGAGATATGCAATAGAACTCTTCAATAAATGACGGTGAATCTCTCGGGATTGCTGCAATTGCATGTCTGTTTATTGTTTGTATCATTTCATAACATAACATAACGCCATTCGGTCTAAAGGGGTACAGTTGTGGAACGGGGCATACTCTCATTTCATCGGTTATCTTCAAGTTTCACTACACATGTAGCACCAATTCTTGTGAAGATCGGTGACTTTACAGAAGAAGGTGTTAATCGAATCCGACTCAGTTGGGTGGCATTTGAGAAGGTAAGCATTACATTATCGTCTCACATACCTCAGTGTTTCAAGGTAAATCCTTTGACCAGTGCATGATACCAGTGATGAGATAATATGAGACTGAAACGTCACTCACAATGGGCCCTATCAGAAGATTGAATGTCCGATGATTTTCCGGGCGTGTTCGAATTAAAAATACAGGAAAACTGAAGTAACTGACATAGCCCCAAGAATTAACAAACTTTGGTTGCATTAAAGCAGGCCCGATTGTTCGCTGAACAGATGGCCTATGTGACTGAAACGTTTTGAAGTGGCGAGCTCGTTACTGGAAGACGCAACATTGCAAGGCCTCACACAAGTTGGACTGATGTCCTGGCGAGGGACGCAAGTCTGCTGGATACGAAGAGCAGAAGACTGGTCCTGTTTTTTAAGACGAATAATTTCGGGTGGACCAAAAATTACTTTAGTATGAAAACGAATGCTATGTAAATTACGCGACACAACACAAAAATCTAATACAGCGTAAATTACGTGACACTAAAACGTCACTCACAACTATGTTTACCTGAGACAAACGGTCCAGTTCGGTAGTTCCAAATCGATGTAGAGGTCTCCGTCTTAGTGCCATTTGATTCTTCATAAAAACTTTGACATCCCTAAATCGTCTACTGGGGGTAATTCCGAAAAACTAATGATGCCAACCTTTATTATTATGCCAAAATAATAAGATTTTTCATACAAATAAATGTCGCCCTTAATTTTAACCCCTTAAAAAGTTGAATTTCCAAAAATCTCTCCTAAGTGCTCCCTTACATCATAAAAAAAAGCTATGTGCAGTAAACGTAATCTTAAATCTTTACCACCCTGAAATCGTATTTTAAGGGTCGTTTCGAAAAACTAATAATGAAAACTTTTATTGTTTATTTAGGTTGGTATTTATGTCAAGTTTCATGTTTATTGACCCAAGAAATCAGATTCTTCCATACAAACATCAACACTCCCTAAATCATCATTTGGGTGAGTTTCGAAAAACTAATAACGACAACATTTATTGTTTACTTAGGATGGTTTTTATGTAGGTTTTAATGTATTAACCCAAGAAATAAGATTTTTCAAAAACACTGTAATACCCCCTAAATCATCTTTTGGAGGTACTTTCGAAAAACTAATAATGATAACTGATGGCGCTAGCTGTCATGTAAACATTGAGCTCCCGTTATAAAAATTTCTAAAATTATTATTTAAACACTATCTACTCTAATACATCATAAAAGTTAAGAAGATAGTACAATACGCGTGTGAAAGTGTTATCCTAACAAATTATTCGCTGTGAAACTTATGGACGAAACTTATAAATTTGGACAAAACTTTGTGAAAAAAAACAATTTTGAGTGTAGTATTTATGACTCTAATGAACTACATATTGCTAAATACTTAACTAAAAAACGTGTGACAAATAAAATATAAACAATTACATCGAAAAAAGTGAAAAAAAAAAAGTGAGTCATAGTGAAAAAATATTCAAATCGTTCAAATCACAACCGATATCATTAACGATTTTTTACTTGGAAGAGCCTACTGTTCGACTATTTCGACAACACACTTAACAGACACGGTGGCAGGTACGGCAAACCGCCTACATGATACATTTGTAGCCTATGACTCGAGTTCGATCCCCGCAATCGAATTCACTTTTTGGGATATCTACAAATTAATCGGAATTTATCTGATAGTCAAGAATAACAACGGGCAACGAATACTTACAAACGACGGTAGTAGTAACATCATTAATACAATTTATAACTGCAATCTAAAATGAATTTCTTGGAGAATATAACTTTCCGGCGGAACCGCACACGGTCGGAACCAAATGATGACGAAAGCGATATTATATCACAAACTTTGAACTGTACGACGAGTAGTCTACCCGATATATCCGAAGATGAAGACGCTCCGCAGTTAAAAATATTGAAAGATGAGGTAGCGAGACTAACATCTCAACTTAATAGTGCTCACAAAGAAATCGAGCTTCTGTCATTAGAAAACAGTCAGCTAAAAGAATTGAATGATGAATTTTCAAAAAAAAATGAAATGTATAAAAAACTTATTAACAGTCCAGGAAAACGTGTACCGAAGACAACATTAATGACACCTAAAAACACACCTAAAAATAACACGAAGACAAAACAAACCCAGACCACTCCAACTATTGAAGAAAATGACATTTTACGTACAAAAACTGTCAACTGCAACGATTGCGTCTCGAAAGAAACAAATAATATAAAAACAACCAGAACTGATGTTGTTATATCTCCTTCCGTGAAACATAAAATATGCCTAGTAAGCAGCGAAACTTCAAACAGACTTTATACAATTGCTCAAAAAACTAATTTGTGTAACTTTGAAATCTGTCACTATCGCAAACCAACATGTGGGTTGTTGCAACTTATTGACAAAATCAAAAGAAAAGTACATAACTTTACACACTCGGACTTTTGCGTTATTTATATCGGCGAGGAAGACTTTCGAAAAACGCATAACTACTTAGAACTAGTCATATCTGTCAGGGAAAAATTGTTACCACTGAGTCATACAAACTTCATAATTTGTTTACCGACTTTTAAATATATGACAGATGCCAACATAATGTTTAACAGCCGTATAGAAACCTTCAATAACCTTCTTTATTTAGATATAAATACGTGGAATTATGCTCATTTATTAGACTCAAATTTTAATCTACCTTACAATTACGAATCCTACAGTAACAAATATGGAACTTTAAATTACTCTGGTTTAAAGATTGTTGTATCAGATTTGCAAGACCTTATATTTGACCTTGGCGACCTAACTACTACACACTTGGAAGTGGACTGCCCATCTCAGAATCAAAATACTCAGCCTATAGATTCACAACATGCAAATACTCAGTTTTTTCTTTAAATACCTTACCATTTTACATCAGAACATAGCTGGACTAATTAATAAAATTGATAATCTGACTGTAAAGCTAGTGGAATTATCTGACAGAGGAACTATTATAGATATTATTTGTATCACGGAGCACTTCGTACAAAAGGGTTTTGAAGATTTATTACACATTCCTAATTTTTGTCCAGCAGCTTTTTATTCTAGAGAAGTGAAGAGAGGAGGAGCGTGTATTTTTGTTAGAGTAGGATTACAGTTTAAGGAAATACCGGAAATATCAAAACAATCGGTTTCAGGGATTTTCGAATGCTGTGCCGTAGAGATAATAACTCATAAAATTATTATAATTTGTGTATACAGAATCCCTAAACCTAATTATGAAATATTTTATGAAAAATTAGATTATGTTTTAAGTAAAGTTTCTATCTCTTCGAATAAAAAAATAGTCTTGTGCGGAGACTTTAATATTGATGTTTTGAAAAGAAACAAGGCAACATTAGAATTGGAGTTTTTTCTTATGAAGTATAACCTAAAACTATCACTTTATACACCCACAAGATTAAGTAGTAATACCTGTATTGATAATTTTGCACACAACTGCAGGAAAGGTTGCGAAACTGAAGTTATAGATTTAATCCTTTCAGATCATGTATCACAAATAATTAAAATACCTATTAAAAAAACCTGTAAATTACAGTATTGGAAAACTAAAAAGCAGGACCTAAATATGAATCATTTACTTACTTTTAAAAAACATCTTAGCAGTCTATCATTTACACAGGTTTTTGATGCACAAGAGGCAAACACAGCTTTTGATGATTTCATGGATGATTTTACTCTTTTTTATAAGCTGTGCTTCCCGGAAAAAATTGTAACAATTAAAACGAACAAGGAAACAAAATGGATTTCTCGAGGAATAAAAATATGTAGCAAGAAACAAAAGCAGTTACTTTGGGCTTATAGGTTAAATTCTAACTCACAAAATAAAAAAAATCTTAAAAACTACACAAAACTTTATAGGAAAATTATTAAGCTAACACAAAAAGCTCAAAATAATCATTTTATAAACATCGCTGAAAACAAATCAAAGGCTACATGGCAAATAATAAATAAAACCAAGTTATGTTTGCCACAGGAGTCAATCATGACCATAAATAGAGATAATCTAACGTTTACACACCCTATAGACATTGCGAATGAATTTAACAATTATTTTATTGACGAAATTGAAAATAAAACTAAAGCTGACATAACGTTAAATAATATTAATTTAAAAAATCAGACATTAAATTCCCTATTCATGCAACCTGTTACTGCCGATGACATTATAAAAATAATTTCTAACCTAAAAAACACGAATACTGTAGGATACGATGGCATTTCTACAAAAGTCATAAAATTTGCAAGAGACGTAATAGCACCTCCATTGGCGCATATTATTAACTTGTGTATTGCTAATGGCGAGTTCCCAAACAAGCTCAAAACGGTTGTCATAAAACCTTTACACAAAAAAGATGACAAATCGGACTTAAAAAACTATAGACCAATAGCGAAAATCCCAATATTCTCGAAAATTTTTGAAAAAGTTGTATATAACTCTCTTTACTCGTATTTCGAAAAGTATAAATTATTTTGTAAGGAACAAAAGGGATTCCGCAAAAATATTACAGTTAATATGGCATTCTTTGACCTCTTAACAAACATCATGTCATCTGTAGATAAGAGAATTCCAGTTTGTGCTATCTATACTGATATGTCCAAGGCTTTTGACCATGTGGATCATAAAATTCTGTTGGAAAAACTGCATAGCTACGGAATAAGAGGAAATATTCTTCAGTTAATAGAGTCATATTTAAGCAACAGAATTCAATACACAGAAGTCTCTAGAATCTGTCCGAAGACTAAAATGGAAACCATTTATGTATCAAAGCCAAGACACGTAAAATATGGTGTTCCGCAGGGTAGCGTACTGGGGCCACCATTTTTTCTAATTTACATCAATGACCTCCCAATTGCAACATCAAATAAAATGATTCTCTTTGCGGATGACAGTACAGCTGTGATTAAGTGTGAGAATCATATTAATTACGAGCAGGACATAAATACTTGTTTACATGACATAATAAATTGGCTAAATAATAACAATTTAATTATAAACCTCAATAAAACAAAAATAATGCAATTTCATCAACGCAGTGAAAACCCAAATATTAGCATTGCTTACCAAGGTTGTAATATTGAGGAAGCAAGCCAGGCACGGTTTTTGGGTATAGTTATTGACAGTAAACTCACTTGGAAACCTCATATTGAAGTTGTGTGCAAAAAACTCAGCAAAACCGCGTATGCTCTCCGTCAACTTTCAAAAAAAGTCAACATGCAGGCTCTTTTATCAGCATACCATGGACTAGTTGCCTCTGTCTTGCGGTATGGTATCATATTTTGGGGGCAGTCTACCGATAGGGAACTAGTATTTAGAATGCAAAAGCGATGTATAAGGTCAATGTGTGCGCTTAAAACAACAGATAGCTGTCTTCCCTATTTTAAGTCTCTAAACATTTTAACTTTCCCGTGTTTATACATTTTAGAAACAGCATTGTTTGTAAAAATTCATCCAGAATTATTTGTAAAACTGTCAGCAGGCAGAAAAAATCCGACACGGGCTCAATATGTTAATAAACTATCCCAAGTAAAATGCAAAACGGCACTTATGCAGAAGAGTTTCTTTGGTCTTGCCCCACGAATCTATAATAAAGTACCTGATGCAATAAAAAATATGACTGTAATAAAATTTAAAAGGGCACTAAGCCAAATATTAATAGAGAAATGTTATTACACAATTGATGACTTTCTTAATGATAAATTATTACAATGACATAAAAACGTATTATTGTGATGGACATGTATGATACTATTTCGACATTTATATTTTTTCCAAATTGACTTATTTATTATTCTCTTTGACATTATTATAAAAATTCTACTACTTTCACTTGACTAATTTTAAAAAAGATATTTTTTTTTGTATTTTGATAAATTGACATTTAAATTTATATTATCATTACAATTTTATATTACTATTTTTTGTGAATGAAATAATTTTTTGCATGCCCACAAGACGGTAGAATATGGAGGAGCTAATTACCTTTAAAAAACATCTATGTACCAATCACCCATATTTGCAAAGAAATAAATGATTTATGATTTATGATTTATGATTTATGATTTATAACCTTTATTGTTTATTTAGTTTGGTATTTATGTCAAGTATCAGGTTTATTCACCCAAGAAATCAGATTATTCCATACAAACTTCAACACCCCCTAAATCATCATTTGGGGGAGTTTCGAAAAACTAATAACGACAACATTTATTGTTTACTTAGGATGGTTTTTATGTAGGTTTTAATGTATTAACCCATTAACCCGTAAATCGTCTTTTGGGCGTAGCTGCAAAAAACTAATAATGACAACCTTTCTTGTTTATTTAGGATGGTATTTATGTCAACTTTCAAATTTATTAACCCAAGAAATACGATTTTTCAAAAACACTTTAACACCCCCTAAATCATCTTTTGGAGGTACTTTCGAAAAACTAATAATGATAACCTTTATTGTTTATTTAGTTTGGTATTTATGTCAAGTATCAGGTTTATTCACCCAAGAAATCAGATTATTCCATACAAACTTCAACACCCCCTAAATCATCATTTGGGGGAGTTTCGAAAAACTAATAACGACAACATTTATTGTTTACTTAGGATGGTTTTTATGTAGGTTTTAATGTATTAACCCAAGAAATAAGATTTTTCAAAAACACTGTAATACCCCGTAAATCGTCTTTTGGGCGTAGCTGCAAAAAAGTTTTTCTTGGTGTAAAGTGGCTAAAATTTGAAATAAAATTCTATTTTCGTTATGATGCTAAATGAAACTCAGTCAGTTTCATACCGTCAGCGGAGTTCGCAAGAGATTAAGACGACTTGTGCAAATACAATGCAAGATAGCAAACATCCTAAGCTACAGCTTGATTTAGCAAAACATCATTATGATTATGCTTGTGGAACACTTATTCATAGACATGAATTTTTCAGCCGTTCGCACAACATGCAACAGATAACAGGGACGTCTGAGCCCTTAAACATGGCTGTGGATACCACAAGTTCTGTTATGACCAGCTGCGTGTGGTGAAACAAGTGCGGAGCTCGGGTTCCAATTCAAGAGGCAACACACAAACTGCAACCTACAGCGCTATGAATAAGGAAATTTTGCGGTGTTATACATGCCGCTGCGGTGATCAATCAATTTGATATTTTCTGAAAGCAGCTAGGAGTCTGGACAAGTGCATGGTCAATGACAAAATTATGCTTTTGTGCCTGGTGTACTAAGCGCTGCTGCCTGACCTTCCCGTGAGTACAGGCTTAAAGGTATGTGACTTTGATCTGCATTCAACTATCTGTGCATCGGCATACATTTGTGGCACCCGAAGTATGTATTGGGTTTGGAAGTACCTTTTATAATTAATTGTTGTTTTCATTGCAATTTATAATTATTGCATTATTTTATTTCATGGAAATGTGTAAGGTAAGTTACATGAAAAGAGTAGAAAATTCAAACAGCGCCATCTATTTAATGGTATTGATACTGTGTTTCTTTCAATAATCATCGAAATTAGCTTCGGGACCCCATTTTGCCATAATATGCTGCTTGGAGGAACTTATTGAATAGGTGCATGAATTTTTTTATGATCAATTTAAAAACGAACATATTATTTTTACATAAACAGAATGAGAAGTTGGTGCATGTCACGCCATCTATTTAAATCTATGTCGTGTTCGAGCTTTGAAACATTTTGCTACAAGTATTTTAATCATTATGTTCACCAACAAAACAAACAATGAAACAATTTTCGCAATTATTATCTTTATAATGTATCCGGAGCATTGAAACGTGAGTACAAAACGCAAAGAAAACAAATTTCAGTATGTTATGTTGCATGATGTTAGAACAATATACGGTTTTGTGACCACTAGTGCTGTCACAAGCGTACATACAGATTATTAAATAGGTTGTTAGTTTGCTGAAAATCGAGAAGTGAAGATATTAGCAATCCGCTTTTTTTTTACATGTTTGAACACTAGCAATTTCAGCCATGCATTATTTTTTTATCAATAGGTGTCACTTCAGATTTCCCGTAAATACTACTACCACTGAGTTTGTTGTTGATTTGATCACCAAGGGAATTCGTGAATATGCTTTTCTTTGAAATTAACGTACTTTCTAACTATTCGCGTTGGTATTTTTTAATGCAAGTGTGAATACAGTTACGGAACGCAATAAGGAAAATCGAAATAATAGTCGATCTTTTAACATCTTTGGCTGATCAGGGTTGTTTTCACAACTAAATTAAAGTATCAGGTATAAGGGAAAGATATTTATTTTGTTTACATTGAATTCACTTAAGGAGGAGCTCGTGGCTAAATAATAACAGCCGCACGGGTCGATCATCAAGGTTAAGCAACGCTTGACGAGGTCGATCCGTGGATGGGTGACCATTTCACATACCGAGTTTCCTCCGTGCCTCGGAAAGCACGTTAAGCCGTTGGTCTCGGCTGTTATTTGAAGATCTTTGACAGTCGTTTCGGGTAGTCAGAAGCTTGAGATCTGACACCAGTCTTGCCAAGGGGTACCGTGTTACCCAGTTACTGGGTTGTGGAGGTCAGATAGGCAGTCGCTCCATGTAAAACACTGGTACTCAGCTGAATCCGGTAAGACTGGAAGCCGACCCCAATATAGTTGGGAAAAGGCTAGGCAAATGACATTGAATTCACTTAAGTTTGTGTAATACATTAAATTATTCTTAAATAATATTTTGGTTCATATCATAACAGAAGAATCTAATCTCGATTTTCTAGGGTGAAATGTCGATTCGCTGGATCGATTCAGTACTAAATGTCGATTGGAAAATTATTTATATTTTTTTTTTGTCCTTTAAATCGATTCGTCGATTAATCGATAACAGATCGCCATCCCTTGCCCATCCCTATCAGAGAGTGACATGTAAATGTCAACATTGAAAAAAAGTTTGACGAAACAAAACAGATAACTTGTGATATGATTTTTAACTTATAAGTTACTAGTTATAGACTAGATTATTAATAAATCGATACAAGGTGTGAGTCAATGTGAGGATTAAACTTTTGCTTTGATCCTAAGACTTACGATAACTTTCAGTTAAGAGTTATATTCTGATCAAGATTATTTTCAAACCGGTGTTTAAGTTTAGTGAAATAGTTTGTTGTTAGACTCGATTTGCAATCTTACAACCCGAAAATATCACGAGGATTAACGTGACTATACCTTAGAGAGTTGGCGTTTAGTTTTGTTGCTACCAACGGTTGAATAAAGGTAAAGTTAATGTCTGTAGTTGTTATATATCGCATTGTAGAGAACTAACCAAATGATAACATGTCATTCTGACGATACCTACAAATAATAATGATTTAAATTGACTACGGCGAATGAAAAGTGCAACTAGACATTTAGATGGTGTCTAGAAGACGTATTCAGGTATTATGAGATGCTTGAGGGCCAATAACTGTTGAAGTCGTGCCTGAAGATGAGATAGATCTTCAATTGGCAACATTTTAATTTACATAGAACATTTTCTCTGTTTCGTGGGTCAGAGAGATGACGGAGTCAAGAGTTTTTTTCGGCAATTAAGTTGAAAGTGCATTCTGTGTAGCGAATGTATGTACTAAGTTATTGTGGATTGTGGACACTTGGGTTTTATTTTATTTACTTGGTACAGGAGTAATTTTTTTGGAGGAAACTAGGAATGGTTTTCTTGTTCTGTTTTGTTCAACGATACTTGGCCTCGGTAATCTTAAACATTGTTCAAAAGTTTTAATATTGTAACATTTCTTTAAAATAAAGGTGTGAATTTGTGTGATTGTGTGGTGTCATGTAGGAAGTCTAGTACCTACCTAACTTGAATAGTAAATGTGGAATTTAAAGTATACTGTCAGTAATGGTTGTGGTGTACTAACTTGTTGAATGTTTTGTGCTGGTCATTGTGAACATACCTAACGAATTTTGTATTATTTGCTATCTGACCAAGATGGATAAGATAATGTTAACACAGATGTAAAGTCGGTGACATGCGGTGCATGATTTCATTTTCTTTTTATTTTGCAAAATTGGTAATGTTTGATGTTGGTAGTTATTATACCTATCGCACTGAGGGTTTGGTATGAAATCATGAACAGATAATAGAGTTCTTGAATATGCTTTTGGCTGGGTAAGAAATCCTGAATGTGAGGTTGCCGTTGTATTTAGTACTGAGAATAAAGGTTGAAATAACAAATAATGTTATGGTTTATAGGTGCTGTTTATGGTTATTAGAGTTCTGAAGGGTGGCAACTATGTGTTGAATTAAAGGCTTTGTTTGGTTCATGATGAGTTAGAGGAAAGGTGAAAGATCAAGTACCCATTGACGTAACTGAATGTACTATGTTGAAGACTGATTCAAATCAATCTAGCAATGGTGAGGTCGGTGTGTACGGTCAAAGGACTGACTGTACGGTGAGGTGTGTACGGTCAAAGGACTGACTGTACGGTGATGAGTAGTCACTGCGGTGACTGCTGTAACCAAGGAGGGTTACGAGGTGTGAGTGGTCAAAGATGACTGCTGTAACCGAGGCGAGTTACGAGGTGAGTGGTCAAAGATGACTGCTGTAACCGAGATGGGTTACGTGGTGAGTGGTCAAAGATGACTGCTGTAACCGAGGTGGGTTACGAGGCCTGGTCAGGATGACTATGGTTGCAGGATGGTCACAGGGTTGACCATCGGGAGCCACAGCGATTGCTGTGGGACCAAGAAACATTGCTGGATATGTGTGGGGGGGAGCCTGGTCCCTCTGGGGCTTCGGTGACCTGTTGTATGTCTGGGGAAGCCTGGTCCCTCTGGGGCTTCGGTGACCTGTTGTTTAGTGTATGTGGTATGGGTATCTGGCAGTCTTGTTGCTTTGAAAGGACCGGTTGTCTGGGGGAGCCTAGTCCCTCTGGGGCTTCGGTGACCTGTTGTCTGGGGGGAGCCTAGTCCCTCTGGGGCTTCGGTGACCTGTTGTGTGTCTGAGGGAGCCTGGTCCCTCTGGGGCCTCGGTGAACTGTTGTTTGGTGTATGTGGCATGGTATGTTGTGTTGGGCGTTTGGGTGGTTTCTGGCACACTTAGTGCTTCGAGACCGAATGGACGCCTGTTGGGAACCTGGTACCTCTGGTGCTTCGGTAACCGTTTAGAATGTGGTAATATGGTTGTCTAAACGGTGAGGTGGCTGTTTCGATGGTACGAATATGGTTGTGTACGGTGTACGGTGTGGAGACCTAGATTTACATGGAGAAAACAAATGAACAGTGTGAAAGCTATGAGAATTCCGTTTTCATGAGTAAAGAAGTACTTGATTTTTGTCATAGGCTGGTAATATAGGGTGTTGATTGAAGGTTTCACGTAGAAGGATGATGTCACGACCACGTTATTTTTTTATTTGGTCAGGAGCGGCCGAACTTAACCTATTACTTATTTTTTTATTGTTGTTCTGTCTCTCTGTCTGTTTTTTTTATTAAAATTGAGTAACGATTTCTCTCGTCGCTCAAACGTGGGGCCGTTTGTCTGTCAGGTTGGCCGTGTAGGAGGAAGGTATATTACTAATAATAATCTAGAACAAAGAAGTATGACGCATTTAAACTTATTAATTCAGTTTTGTTTAATTGGCAACATTTAGCCTACGATTCAATCTCAGTTCGATTTTATTCGATTGACAACACTTTATTTGGCTTATGTCAAAATACTCGATTTTGATTGGATGTTAAAAGCTGTGAACTTTGCCCGAGGTGTTCTTAAACCAATGAAAGCAGGGTAGCCAAGGATAATGGCGACCTCAGGTCGAAGTCGCCCGCCATATTTGGTCGGAAAAAGTTAGAAAAAGGAACGCGCGGTACGCGTTTGCAAAAAGTTGAAAACAGAGTTGTGAGGGAAATAATTGAGAAGTAGCCTAAAGTGTGGCGTTATAAACTTGAAAGCGTGTTTTGTTGAGAGAAAGCGAAACGAATAGGTGGCCGAATTCGCTGCTTTGATAAGATTGGAACAAGGACTATCTCCAAATCGGCATAAGTTACCTGCTTTGTAGCATGCATATACCCACGAAAGCCCACAAGATCGAGTGTTTATCCAAGATAGCCCTCCTATTTGCGACATATAGATTAATTACAAACTAATGAAGAAGGCCACAGATGTCCTTAGATCACCTAATCTAACTTTGTTTTGTGTATGAGATATCTCGAATAGTTAAATCACTGTGATGAAGCCGACAGCCTTCGTTTTATAGTGTTTTGTTTTGGAAGTCTGTTTAATTTTATTGTTAAACCCTTTTGATCAGTCTAACTAAAGGAATTTTATTTATTGAAGAAAGAAATATGTGATGTATTATATAATATTGTTTTCGAAAATGTCAGTAGGCTCGTCGTTACGATTTATACAGAAGTACATTTAAGTTGTATGTACCTTGCCCCAGATGGTGCGCGTGGCGTTGGCGCGCTGCGGAGCCGCCGCGAACTGCAGCAGGCGCGGCACGTTGATGAACATGTCGTCGTCCGTCTTCAGCAGCATCGGCGCGCGCGGGCAGTACGTGTCCACCCACTCCAGCATGCTGAGCGTCTTCAGCGTGAGGTTGGAGTACGAGTCCAGCCAGCGGCCCTGCACCAGGTCGCCGTACAGTGCGTCCTCGGCGTCGAGTGCGGCGTTCAGCCCGGCCGGCGCCGCGCCCAGCACGAAGGCGAGGGCCACGTCCGCGCGAGCCGCGTAGTGTCCCCACGTGAGCCGCACGGCGTCCCGCGCCGCCGCGTGTGACGGTGCCGAGCTCACCAGCACCAACAGGCGCAGGTGCGCGCCCAGCGCTGGGCACAGCTCGGCGTGCGGCCGCGCGTGCCCCCCCACGTACAGCTCGCGCACCAGCGTGGCGTGCGGGCCCGCCGCCGCCGTGCGCGCCACAGCCGTGCTGGCGGGCGCCACCGGGGTCGGCGGCGCCGTGCGGTTGGTGGTGGTGGTGACGGGCGAGGGCGCGGGGGTCGTGTGGGGGCGCAGGGGCGCGGGGCGCGGGGCGGGCGGCGCGGGCGGCAGGCGCGCCAGCAGCAGCAGCAGCAGCGCGGCCAGGCCGGCCAGCGCGGCGCAGTGCGAGCGCCGCACGGGGCCCAGCATGGGGGGGGCGCGCTCACTGCCGAGCACCGCCAACCTGCAACACCACCCGCACACGTCACGTTACAGATCATCAAGCTCTTCGTGTCAAGTATTTGTCGACATAACGTTAAGGAATGTCAACATTGAATCCACCTGCCAGCCTGTTCCAGTCTAACCGGATGCAGCTGACTATCAAACCAATATATTTATAAAAAAATATCAATATTTAAATCCTAAATTATAATTTTCTTTACCAGTATTGGAGACATGGAGCAACTGGGCAACTCTTTGGCCCTGGTGGCAACTGGTGTCAGATTTCTTAGTTTCTGACTACACCATGGACTCGAAACTGTAACCGTAATAAGTGTTTTTAATTAACACTGTTTTTAGGGTTCCGTACCCAAAGGGTAGAACCGACCAAGTGCGAGTCGGACTCGCGCACGAAGGGTTCCGTACTTGGTAAATTGCGGTTTACGATTTATGACGTATTCAAAAAAACTACTTACTAGATCTTGTTCAAACCAATTTTCGGTGAAAGTTTACATGGTAATGTACATCATATATTTTTTTTGTTTTATCATTCTCTTATTTTAGAAGTTACAGGGGGGGGGGACACATTTTACCACTTTGGAAGTGTCTCTCGCTTAAACTATTCAGTTTCGAAAAAAAAAACATTAGAAACCTCAATATCATTTTTGAAGATCTATCCATAGATACCAAACACGTATAGGTTTGATGAAAAAAAAATTTTGAATTTCAGTTCTAATATGGGGAACCCACAAAACTTTGTTTTTTTTTTCTATTATTGTGTGAAAACCTTAATGCGGTTCACAGAATACATCTACTTACCAAGTTTCAACAGCATAGTTCTTATAGTTTCGAAAAAAAGTGGCTGTGACATACGGACGGAGAGACAGACATGACGAATCCGTAGCCAAATGGCAAAAACGGAACCCTAAAAACGGGACCCTATTACTAAGATTGAAACACGTGCCTGATATCTGGAAAGTTGCTGAAGTAATAATGATCCCCAAACCCGGAAAATCGCCTCAGGAAGTAACATCATACAGACCTATATCTCTTTTACCAATCAAATACCAATGTATGATGTTGACATTCAGAACCTACAAAGGGAATTATTGAGTAGGGAAAATACACTAAAGATTTCCTTTTGTAAATATGAATGTAGTCAACAGATGTTAAGTGAGCGCTTGCAGGAGGCCTGTGAGTTGGTGGACCTGGTGAAATATAATGCAGAGAGGTATGAGTCATTGACTAACAACCTCACCTGTAGTTGTGCTGCCGCTCCGCCACCTCTCATGTCACAACTGACAAAGATGTAGTAGCAACATGTTGATGTTGCTCCTACATCTTTACCCATTGATCTTACTGCAACAACTTTGAACCCCACCAAAAGTAATATCTTAGTATATTCAGACAAATTAGGAACAGGTTTTGGATCTTTGTTAAATAACCGTTCTAAACACACAATAGTGAACCATTGTTATCATAAACTGCATTTTAATGAGCTCATTCATAAAATTCAACAGACACACTTGAATGAGCAAACTACTGTAGTGCTTCTTTTTGGAAATAGCCTTAGTGTAACAAAAAGGGACATAGTTAATGGTATTGACACCCTACTTAAGTTAAGATTAGGCAAATTAATATTATGTGCATTGCCCTATTCTGACAAGTTACTTGTTCAGGAAAATGAATACATTTCTAGTTTAAATAACTTGATGCATATTTTATCTTGTCGTCATAGTGACCGTTTATTGTTTTTTGACACCAACAATTTTGTTAGTGATTTTGTTTTGATTCGGGATCATATGTTTCTTCCCAAAAATAGTCGACATTTATTAGCTACATTGCTAGCTTTTAATATACACGCAGTTATTGATGATTTAACTGAGACTAGGTTTAGTGATTTAACAGTATTATCCAGTTTTTCTGATAATACTACTGTAGATTCTTTAAACGATTTGAGCCGACAATAGAGAAGACGAATAGTAATATTTTAATATATCATCAAAATATAAATCGCTTCTCCGGCAAAATTTTAGACGTGGAATTGTTAGTAGATAAATACCACATGGATATCTTATGTTTTTGTGAAACTTGGTTAAAACCAGATAGGATGTTGTTTAATGTAAATAATTTTTCAGTTGCCAGCGCGTACAACAGATCCACAGTGGGTGGTGGTACCCTGATACTTTGTAATAGTCATCTCAAATATAAGGAAAGAAAGGATATCACTGCTTACTCTGTTGATCGCTTATGTGAGGTAGCATGTGCAGAGGTCGAGGGGCATACTATCTTGTGTGTTTACAGACCACCAGCATCAAACTTGTCATTGTTTTTAATTACAATGGAAGAATTGTTAAGTAAACTTTTCAGAGATAATAAATTAGTTTTTGTTTGTGGTGACTTAAATATAGATCTGTTAGTCAATTCACCTGAAAACTGTAAGCTCATTTCATTGTTCAAATCATTTAACTTAAAATATTTATTTAATGAACCGACAAGAATAACAGCAACTTCAGCTTCGTGCATAGATAATGTATTCACGAATTGTAAAGTACAAAAATCGTTTTTAATTAGTGGCGTTAGGTCAGACCATACTGGTCAGCTAGTATCTTTTGAGTCAGATAAAAAACATAATCTAGCTAAATCAATTCGATTAAGACCTCTTACTAAAAATAAATTAAATTCTTTTAATAATAATGTTTTTAGCAACCTTTGTAACGCCAGTTTTGATTTAAAAGACCCCAATATAAATTACGGCACGTTGTTTTCTACAATTTGCCAAGAATTCAATAAAACGTGTACTATAAAAACAGTTAAAGTCACAGTCACAGAATGGGCCACTGTGGCTATAAGAAAAAGCCGAGATAATTTATATAATTTATATTACGAAAAGTCTTTGACTACCGATCAAGTTTTCCACACATATATGTTAGAAACTATTCCAAAATATTCAAAAGAGTATGCGCTCAAGCAAAATCTCAAATAATAATTAACAAAATTGGTGTTTCTAATAATAAAATAAAAACTGTGTGGCAAGTAATTAATAGAGAAACTGGAAAGACACAACAACGCGATCAGAATGAGTTGTCTTTGAAAATATCTAATCAAACCATTTCTGATAAGCAAGAAGTCGCTGAGAAATTAAAAAAATTCTTTACCAACATTCCGTTAGAGGTTACGAAGTCACTTCCCTCCTCATCTAAATTGGCTGCAGCTCTTCTTAAGGAATACTTTACTAAAGACATACCAACCTTTAAATTTTAACCAATATGCATTGATGCAATTAAAAACGCGTTCAAAAGTCTCAATATAAAAAACACTGAATACTTATGGGGGATATCCGTTAGGGTTCTTGGAGATATTATTGACTCAATTGCTTATGTCCTAACAGGCATATTCAATCAATGTTTGGACAGCGGCACGTTTCCTGACTTAATGAAACACAGTAAAGTAGTACTTACCAATTTTCAAATCAGGCTGTAAGAGCGATCCCTCTAATTATAGACCTATATCCGTGCTACCAGCATTGAGTAAAATCTATGAAAAAATCATGCTGGACCAGATGTTGTCTCATTTCAATTCAAATGGGATCCTGCATAGTCAGCAGTTTGGTTTCACGAAAGGTAGGTCGACAACGGACGCGGGAGTAAAACTCATCAGCCACATCTTGGAATCTTGGGAGAAGTCCCAGGATGCCATTGGCATTTTCTGTGATCTGTCAAAAGCGTTCGACTGCATCGACCACAACACACTGATCTGTAAATTACAACACTACGGAATTCGAGGACAAGCTGCTGATCTTGTGCTTTCCTATTTGTCAAACAGACAGCAAAAAGTAAATGTTAATGGGGCGACGTCCTCCGGGTCTCTAGTCAAAATGGGCGTGCCCCAAGGTTCAATTCTCGGCCCTTTCCTTTTTCTTGTTTACATTAATGATCTCCCTTTTATGATGGCCAAATTATCGGATATAATTCTATTTGCTGATGATACTTCGCTAATTTTTAAAATAGATAGGAAAGATACGGATGTCTTACATGTCAATGAAAGTCTAATTGTTCTCTCGGAATGGTTCGCAGCTAACAATCTTTTACTGAATGCGAAAAAAACAAAATGTCTAAAGTTCTCTTTACCAAATGTACCTCAACGTGACCTAAATCTAAATCTTGACGGCAAAAATCTTGAAATAATAACGGAAACTGTATTCTTGGGGATTACTATCGATTCAAAATTGCAGTGGGGCGCGCACATTAGAACTCTTTCGGGCAGGTTAAGTTCGGCTGCCTATGCAGTAAGGAAGATAAGGCAGTTAACCGATGTAGCCACAGCTAGACTAGTATACTATGCTTATTTCCACAGTATTATGTCTTATGGCATTCTGCTGTGGGGGTCAGCAGCAGACGTTGACTCAATTTTTATCTTACAAAAGAGGGCAATCCGCGCGATCTATAAAATGGGTCCTCGCGAGTCCCTCAGAGAAAAATTTAAAGAGATCGATATACTGACTCTACCTTCACTTTATATTTTGGAATGTATTTTGTATGTCCGCAAAAATCGAGGACTTTTCAAAACTAGAAGTGACTTCCATAATTTAAATACACGCAGTAAGCACGAAATTGTAATACCCAAATTCAGATTAACGAAAACTAGCAAGTCTTTTCTTATAAACAGTATACGCTTTTATAACAAGTTGCCTAAGTCAGTTATAGAACTGACCGATGGAAAGTTCAAAAACTACATCAAACGTGTCCTTGTTAATAAAGCATATTATAAAATCAAGGACTACGTTGAAGATAAAAAATCTGGCTTTGACACCCTCTGCGCATGCGGCTTCCCTGGTAACTCATAAACGGCACAAATATATGGATATCTCTAACTATTCTCAATCTCATTTTTTTTTCTCTTTTAATTAGACTTTTTACAATATTTTTCAATCATCATTATAGCCCTTTGCTAAGAATAGTTACAGCACTGATTACAGTATTTGTGCCACATGTTAAATTTAGTGTTGTGGTTTTTTTTTTTTACCTTTGTATAGATTATTTTACCTATTGTGAATGTGTGAACATTGTAGGCTTTCTAGTTTTCTAGATGATTGTTAACATTTGTTAACTTTTTATTTCGTGCATTATTTTTTTTTGTTTGTTTTTTTTTTCAATTTCGTACGATTTATTGTCGGGCCTACGTTGTCCCCCCATATCCAAGTACTAATGCTGTAACATGGAAATATTGTAAACAAAACAATTTAAAAGAGTAACCATGGAGTTTCTTGCCGGTTCTTCTCCATAGGAAACGACTAACCCGAACCGTGCACCTTTTGTCGACGTTTTATAAGTGCCCATGTAGGCCTATGTAAAATAAAAATATTTGATTTTGATTTTGAATCATTTCAAAATTATTTGAAAAACTACTTATAAGACGCATTAAACCAATAATAGAAGACAGAAAACTGATTCCCAATTACCAATTCGGTTTCAGAGAAAAACACTCCACGATAGACCAAGTACATAGAATTACCAACATTATAGAAAAAACCCTAGAAGAAAAAAAAGTCTGTTCTACAGTTTTTCTAGATGTAGCACAGGCATTTGATAAGGTTTGGCATAAAGGTCTCATTTATAATTTAAGGAAAATGCTTCCTAAACAATTTGCAGACATTTTAGAATCTTACCTAACAGAGAGGACGTTTAGAGTCCGACATGAAGATGCTTACTCAGATCTCAAGCAAATAAAAGCTGGTGTACCACAAGGAAGTGTTCTTGGACCTATCTTGTACCTATTATACACCTGTGATATCCCAGAAATGAAAAACAACTTTATTGCAACCTTTGCAGATGACACAGCCATCATGGCTATAGGTGTCACTCACAAAGAAGCCGTAGATAAAGTACAAATTGCTGTGAACTCCATCACCAACTGGACAAAAAATGGCGAATTAAGTTAAATGAGTCCAAATCGACCCATATAGACTTCACAAACCGAAGCCCTAATTATACACCGGTTTATATCAACGGTTGCATAATACCTTACGAAAATACAGCAAAATACCTGGGTATGACGCTTGACGCAAAGCTTCGCTGGAAGGCTCATGTCAAAAAGAAACGCCTGGAGTTAGATATCCGCTACAGGAATATGTACTGGCTACTTGGCAGACATTCATCATTGTCAGAGTACAACAAAGTACTTCTGTACAAACAAGTACTTATGCCTGTATGGGCATACGGTATACAGCTTTGGGGCTGTACAAAACGTACCAATGTTGAAATTATTCAAAGATTTCAAAACAAGGTACTGCGGAGCATAGTAAACGCTCCCTGGTATATTAGAAACGAGGATATCCACCGGGGCTTAGGAGTGGACCTCGTCGCCAAAGTTATAAAAAAATACGCCGAAGCTCATGAACAGAGACTTCATAAACATGTGAATGTCGAGGCTATCCAGCTCCTTGACACCACGGACATAATAAGGAGACTGAAAAGGACTAAGCCTTTTGAGTTAGTTTAGAGTGAAATTAGTGTTACGGAGTGCAGTGAGTGCTACCTTTTAAGAACACATTAACTAAGTGTCTTCCCATCATAATAGAGACAATAAGAAAGGTGCCAATGGACACATTCTTTACCATATAAATTATTAGCAAATTAGGTTAAATTTAAGTTACTTATTAGCCTCGATGCTAGATTGTGACTGTTATGAAGTAACTATTCAGTTACATCGTGATGATAAAAAAAAAAAAAAAATTACTAAGACTACCTGGTGACAGACAGACAGGCGGTCCGTCTGTCTGTCAGTCACCAGGCTGTATCTCATGAACCGTGATAGCTAGACAGTTGAAATTTTCCCATATGATGTATTTCTGTTGCCGCTATAACAAAAAATACTAAAAACGTACTAAAAAGTATTTGGCTTCCATACAACAAACGTGATTTGTTTGCCGTTTTTTGCGATAGTGGTACGGAACCCTTCGTGCGCGAGTCCGACTCGCACTTGGCCGGTTTTTTTAAACAGTTTTAAAAGAAAAACATTTTAAATGTAACAGATACAATAATGTTGTTGAATCAAACTGTAACCTTTTTTATACACTCTTTTGCAAAAAAACGGGCAAAAAAAAATACACGAGTACACGCGTGAAGTGAATTCTGGCAATTTTTTTAGAACATTTCGATGAATTCTTTAAAACCCATTACACGGCCAAACAATAAGAAGTGGCAATAAAGACGAATTTTAGAAGAAGATTTTTTCACTTTTTTAATTAAGGCGCTTTATACGGCCCATCGTAACGCAGTACTGGCCGTGCGCCCGCTCGATGCCAAAATATCAATATTGAACCTCCTTTTGATCAGTTTTGTTTGCAAAATATTATTTGATTTACATAATGTTAGTTATGAAGAAATTCTAGCCATCAATTTTTCTGTGTAAAAAAATTTTAAACATCCAAGTCGTTTTGGAGGAGTTTCCAAAAGTTGCGAAAAAATACAGTGTCGTTATAGTTATTTATGCTACAAGTGCGGGAAGTATGTGATTTCCGATGAGTGATATTTTTATTCACGAGCGAGCGAAGCGAGTGAGTGGATAAATCGAGACGAGTCGGAAATCATCTTACGCACGTGTATCATACAACATTTTACTATGCATTGTGCGAGGAAATAAAAAAAAATATCTGAACCAAGCAAGAAATTAATAAAATGGCGCTTATTCAAAGGCGCTCAGCATATCCACAGATTAACTAATAAAAGCTGTCACGTCGTAACGCAAAAAGGCACGAGCAAAATATTCATTCTGCCAAACATATGTAATGAATACTTATTTAAAATTAATTTATTGATCAAAATCAAAATCAAGAGTAATAAAAACGCCTTAAATGAAGTATAAGTTTTGATTTACCTTTTATTTGAATGATAATATGTACATAACTAATTTTTAAAACTTTTCTCAAATAATAAAAACTCTATGCGGCGGGCTGACGTTGGAGTTAAAAATTAAAAAAGTACAGGAAAGTAAAAAGCACTAGTAAAAAAAAGTGACACTTTCCGCACAGTTTGGGTGCTTGGAAAACGCTCTTTTCGAGGACATGCATTGTAAATTATTTTATACCATTCCCCCTCTAAAAAACTTATTTTATTCACTGAAAACAGTGAATAAAAAGCACTTTTTCTCACTGTTTTGGTGTTTGAATTTAGAACACACCAATATATATTCGACGTCCATCTTAATGCTATACAACCTCCATGCGCATAAAATGCTCTATACGAACTCCTTGTGCAAAGAATATTCGACTTTCAAACTTCTTCATCGATTTAATTTTCAGTTTGTTAATATTTAGGATTTCAATAATGATTTTCAAGATTTTGATTTTAGTCTGGGATGTTTAGTGAATACTTATTTGTATTGTAATTCTAATACTAATTGCATTGGTGTTTAATTAATTATAAGTATGTTACGTAACGGAGGTGGTCACTGGCCCCTGAAACACAGATGCTGTTACATAGCTCAGCTTCAATTTACAAAAAATGTGAAACCCTGAGTTTAAAACTTTTGTTTATTATTATTCCTTGTGCTTTTCGCTTAAATCTTTCTTTTTCTCGTAGTCATGGTATAAAATATAGTATGCAACTCTTGAACAAAACGGATTTATATCGAGGGCCATGAATCACTCGCGTCGCTCAGGATTCTAACACTTGAATCACTCGCTATGTTCGTGATTCATCTATGGCCCTCGCATTAAAACCGTCCTTTATTCACTAGTTGCATAATATACTATTTTTAAAGCAATACTATTAGTTACACGAAAAAACCTTGTGTTCAAAATTATGTACATGAATCATTTTTTTTTTTTCAAACCTTTTAACCTAGCCGTTACTAAGGAGTATGCTTTAGAAAGTTACCGTTTTACGGCACTAAAGCGTATGTAGGCCCTTAAATAAAGTTACAAATGTAAAAACCTAATATCGAGTGAGACCTCCGTTAAGCTTGCCTTTGTACAGCTGTCCTTCTGTATACATATATGTATGTGTTGTGAACAAGAATATAAACATGAACATAAAAACTGCAAGTGTACAAATGCTAAAGACATAAAATTAAATATCGTATAGACCGGTTCTCACAATACTAGTTGCTCGCGTAATCTGTAAGTAGCATAATAAAGAAAGATAATTATGTGTGTGTTCAATGAACCCGTACTTGCGACCGTGTCAGTGGTGACTGTGTTGAGTGTGGCGAGCCAGCCACAGCCCGTAGCCGTGATGCCGCCACTGGGTATAGAATGCACACGTAACAACAACACGTGCGTGCTGCTACTGCTGAGGTTACGTACGTCGCGGCATCAGTGACATATGACATGGCACACGACAGCGAGCGATAGTCTGCACACGCGGACGCAGTGATCGCCAGGCCACGATGACAAGCGAACACACAGACAACGTTCATTGAGGGCGCGCATGGGAAGCGGCCGCCGGTAACAATGCTGATGAGTTCGTGATGTAACGTCGCTAGTTAATAAGTGATGAAGTAAACGCTCGTGAAGGTCTCACGCGTTCTGTTCATTAGCAGTTCCGTGTGTTGCGTAAGTGATCCGCGCACCGCGGCCCTGCGCGCGGCGCAGTCACGACGTACGTAACTTGGTAATGACTGCTCAAGCATAGGTCGTGCGGGCGGCACCTCGGCACCTCCACTGTGGCGGTGACGACACGCTCGTGACCCGCGCATTACGCCACAAGGCTCATCCCCAATGATGCACTGCTACTTTGATTCCCCCCCCCCCGCACCTGGGCCACGACCGAACCGAATCTAAAACTCAAAATTAGACGCAAAGAAGAGAAGACAATTTCTTGAGTTTATGGAAAACAAGAAAATCCACTCGGGCCACTTAGACAAGGCATATTTACCCTAAATAAGGGCCATGGCTCGCTACAAACGCCTCTAGTCTTCGAGCCTGCCACCCTGTTAGTCAAAGTCAAGTAAGTATGTTGACAAAGATACTTCTGTAGTAGCAAGTGGTCGACTGAAAATTTATTCTAGATGGGCAGTACACAACCATTTTCGAGCCCGCTTCGATCGCAATCGAAATTCTGTCCATTCTGGACCTTTTCAGCATAAGTCGATAAAGCTAATCCTGTTTTGCACCTACACAGTAAAACCTAATCTTTATTTGTGGTGCAAAAATTTCGAGCTGGCTTCACTCGATCCTGTGGCGAAACGTCAAGCTTCACTTTCATCAGAAAAGCTACCAAAAAAACAAGGTTACTCTAATACTATATACTAATACGAGTACAGCTCATTGATCAGTAGTGTATGTAACTGACACGCGGTGATATTTAGCCACATAGCCCACCGTGCGACACAACGGAGTCTCATAGTACAACTCTTTGTGAACGAGCTTTTTCGGAGAAACCATAATTATGTATTCCCGCCGCCGAGCAACATTGCTGTTTCGATATAATTACAGGCAAATTAGATAATTCATCCATGGGTGCTTGCCATGCACCTAAGATGCTTCCATTCGGTGTTGTGGCCACGTGACACGTCCCACCAGGTACAAAAACTAGTTTGCCATCCTATAATTGAACACATGAAGCTGCTGAACTGTAACAAACATGTTCACCTAAGTTTGGCCTGACCGACCGGACGCGCAAACGCGAAAACAGACTCAATTGTTTGAAGACAAGGCGAGTACGATACGTGACCCGATTGACGGTAAGGTTCGTCTGCAAACAGTCTGATTGTTTGTGTGCGACTGTCGACCGCCGCGCTAAGTGCAGAGCAGTGTTGGCCTGAAGGCCGCGCGGTTGCAGCAACACTTTGTGCAATATTGATTGTATTGCAATGTTGACGCGCTGACTAGTCGCGTGTAGCCGCTAATGGAAATGTCAACAGTCTGCTTTTAATGTTAATTGGGCTATTGGTCACCACCTTGAAATCTTTCTCATTGAGGACGGACTCTTATGTATATTTTGGTAATTCTGTGGACGACATATACGTGACCATCTCTCTTTCTTTCGATAGTTTCTGTTAAGGTTACACAAGTCAACGGTACGAACTATTTTGTGCGCGGGGTTAAAATGCATTTTATATCAACCGACAACACGTGCGGAAGAGATAGATGCTGTGATGAGTAGTAGGAAGCTAGTTCGCGTACGAATACACACTTTTGCAAATTTGTAGCGAAATGGATAATGATTTAGGACGAAGCCGAGCGCGCGAAATTTTATAAACAGACCTTTGGGAGTCTGGATATCATGAAAAAACGACTAAACGTATCTGTTCAAAATAAAACTATTTGCATTGTTGAACTACTAATCTATCCCTGTATGGTGGCCGTTTTTCAATTTTCCGTCTTCTTATGGTATTTATTCGCGCTCATAAATGCGTTAAAATTAGTGTCGAAATGTTGAACTTTCGACGCTCATAACTTTCAAATATTTACTTTTTTGTTTCTCATCATTATCAAGCCCTGTATGGAGCCAAAAAATGAAAAAAAAATTATGAGCGTCGAAAGTTCCACATTTCAACACTAATTTTAACGCATTTTTGGGCGCGAAGAAATACCATAAGAAGCCGGAAATTTTCAAAACGGCCACCATACAGGGATAGATTATTAGTTCAACAATGCAAATAATTTTATTTTGAACAGATACATTTAGTAGTTTTTTCATGATATCCAGACTCCCAAAGGTCTGTTTATAAAATTTCGCGCATCGGTTTCGTCCTAAATCATTATCCATTTCGCTACAAAATTGCAAAAGTGTGTATTCGTACGCGAACTAGCTTCCTACTGGTCATCTTCTTCTTCTTCTTCTACCTAGCGTTTATCCCGGTTGCTCATCCCGCCCAGCGCGGGAGAACCCAGGGTCCGCTTTCCTACACTTCCTCCTCCACTTTGCCTTCCTACTGGTCATCACAGCATCTATCTCTTCCGCACGTGTTGTCGGTTGATATAAAATGCATTTCAACCCCGCGCACAAAATAGTTGGTGCCGTCGACTAGTGTACCCTTAATGTAATCTCCTCGCTAAATATTCATTGCTGGACATTCTGCCTAGCTTAGTGAGTGTTCCATAATGATGAGTACTAAGTATTGGCGCTGCATCGTGCTCGTGCTGATGTCGAGTGTATTCAGAGCGGCGCACGGTGAGCTGATGGGCAGACTGTCGCATGTGCAATCAATTCATTAGCGACTTCATTTACGTCGTTACTAGAACATTTTTCGTGCGCTGTTTATGTCGGCGCCCTCTACGCACCTGCCCCGACCTGGCACCTGGCGAGTATCCGACTCGTAGTACTAGTAACCGTTCACTTATTGAATACCAGTTTGATAGCAGCTCATAAGTTGCTTGTCATTTCAACTGATGAGCAGATGAAACAGCACCAGTCAAAATGAACTCATTATAAAAACTGGTTTAGGAAACCACTTCCTATGTATAATTAGTTCACAGTTCTACTGTACTGGGGATACCAGTGAGTAGCATTTAAACCTACATACACAAACAGCCAGACCCGGAATAGTTATCTAAAGGCTATACAAATATTTGTTCCGTGCGGAAATCGAACCCGCGACAAGCGGCGCACACAGCAGCCAATCTCTTAACCAATGCGCTAAAAGTGCCGTCAGTTTTGATGTGATGATATTGTTTTAGAGGCCGCTGGTAAACAACTTTGTCATTCGTCTCACAGTGAAGTCGTCGAGCGAGAGAAATGAAGGTCAGGGACCGGGAGTGTGTGCTGTGCCAATAGCAGCGGGTGAAGGTCGCGGCCGCGGCTCGCACCTGCCGCCGCGCGCCTGTGAGACGCTATCAGCGCGATAAGTTCCGCGCCACTGATAAGCGTGGCAGTGAACTTGTGCCCTCAACACTGCACACGCACAAGGACACAGTGTACACACTGTGATACTTGCTGCATCTCATAAGGGCGGACATACAATGCTACTTGCACGCTCTATGCAAGTTAAAGGCATGTCAATTTTCGTCTTTAGTACGGTGAAGCTGCATTACATAAAATGAAGTCTGCATTCCGCGATGGGTTAGACAGACCTATGTTTAATACACCTACGAAGCTGAATCAGTAAAAATTAATGAAAGTTATTTGTAAGATCTGCTGTCTTGTACGTCGAGGTCAAAGGTGAAGGCTATGCTTCCTCAGAGTGACCGAGTGAGACACTTGACTGGGCGCTTCATTTGGCGAGTATTGGGCTTCGGGTGACAGATAACTTATTTACCTAATATATTCCGTTGTGAATGAATACACAGGTCTGGGGCTACACTATGACGTGGTAAAGTCATCATGATTCCGCTGTGAAAAGGGGATAGTGGTCTTCATCGTGTATAGCTCCGTCTCACAGTGGAAGCATGATAGTATTGACACGTCCGAGTGATGCCCCTGGCGTACTGTAGTATCAGTAGTAATCAGTACTGGGCAAAGTGTTGGTCGAGTGCGGCGCGGTGTGTGGACTGCGAGTCTCACTGATGACTGATGCTGATGACTCACGCGCCTGCCCAGTTTTTGTGGCGTCTCGTGCGACGTCATCGTGTACGGACCTATGGTCTCTCATTGTGCCAGCTCTCGATACAACTAAAACTATATCTATATATACGATTTGCTAATTGGTTAAGAGGAAATGCGGTCGCAGATATCAGACTGAATTTCTTAAGTAAAAATTTATAGAATATCTTTTAAATTGGTCCAATATTGGAGGAGGAAATAGGCGAGAGCCAAACCTCGAATCATGACTTTTCAGTAAGGAAATTCAGTCGGAGCTCTCTGCCCGCATTGCCGCTTAAGGCGCCTCCCCGAGCAAAACGCCGCAACTAGTCGTTTTTGTGCAGTTTTTAAGAGCTATCTACTCTTTATTTCAAAAGAAATATCAATTACTAAAAATACATTAAATTTCTACATAATGTTGATTCTAAAATGGTAGTAAACTTTTTTTTAAAGAGGTATATGTTTCACTAATCTCCTTCCAACAAAACCATAAAAATCTGAAATAATTATTGATAACATGCATCTCCTCGTAAAGTGTTCGTTAGTTATTTTTTATACTAACACTAATGGATAGACAATTTGATAACGAACATTTTGTAAGTTTTATTTTTTTCAAAAGACCAATATTCGATTTCATAATAGTTATTTATGCTACAAGTGCGGGAAGTAGGTGATTTCCGATGAGTGGCATTTTTATTCACGAGCGAGCGAAGCGAGTGAGTGTATAAATCGACACGAGTCGGAAATCATCTTACGCACGTGTATCATACAACATTTTACTATGCATTGTGCGAGGAAATAAAAAAATATATCTGAACCAAGCAAGAAATTAATAAAATGGCGCTTATTCAAGGGCGCTCAGCATATCCACAGATTAACTAATAGTTCATAGTTCTACTGCGCATGTGCAATAGCTGTCACGTCATAACGCAAACAGGCACGAGCAAAATATTAATTCTGCCAAACATATTTAATGAATAATTAAAATTAATTTATTGATCAAAATCTAAATCTAGAGTAATTAAAAACGCCTTAAATGACCTATTAGTTTTGTTTTACTTTTTATATGAATGATAATCTGTACTTAACTAATTTTAAAACTTTTCTCAAATAATAAAAACTCTATGCAGCGGGCTGACGTTGGAGTTAAAAATTAAAAAAGTACAGGAAAGTAAAAAGCACTAGTAAAAAAAAGTGACACTTTCCGCACAGTTTGGCTGCTTGGAAAACGCTCTTTTCGAGGACATGCATTGTAAAGATTTTTACAATGCATGTCCTCGAAAAGAGTGTTTTCCAAGCAGCCAAACTGTGCGGAAAGTGTCACTTTTTTTACTAGTGCTTTTTACCTGTACTTTTTTAACTTTTAACTCCAACGTCAGCCCGCCGCATAGTTTTTATTATTTGAGAAAAGTTTAAAAAATTAGTTAAGTACAGATTATCATTCATATAAAAGGTAAAACAAAACTAATATTTCATTTAAGGCGTTTTAATTACTCTAGATTTAGATTTAGATCAATAAATTTATTTTAAACATTCATTAAATATGTTTGGCAGAATGAATATTTTGCTCGTGCCTTTTTGCGTTACGACGTGACAGCTATTTGCACATGCGCAGTAAAAGTTAATCTGTGGATATGCTGAGCGCCCTTGAATAAGCCCGCCATTTTATTAATTTCTTGCTTGGTTCAGATATATTTTTTTATTTCCTCGCACAATGCATAGTAAAATGTTGTATGATACACGTGCGTAAGATGATTTCCGACTCGTGTCGAGGGCGTATTCACTACCGTAATTCAATGTGCCGCTAGGCCAATAGGAATGCTCATATCTTATGCTGATTTTTTGGTCAGGGTACGGCCTTAAGTACTTCAATTAGCCTTTAATGGTGAGTTCACGTGAAGAAAGATTCCTAACCAGAAAAAACGCTAAAGCGAGTATTGTGTGAGTCTACCTGGCTGGCAGCCGGCAGGCCGCGACGAGATTTATCAACAGGTTGACGTTGGTTGACTACTTATTTAATTAACGAATATCTTCTAAAGTATAGCTCACAGAAAGTCGACATTTTGGATTTGTAAGGTACATAATAGTTTCTAACGCCGAGCACTATTGGCCGATCTGAAAGTATAATAATAATAAAAATAATCATACGGGGCCCGCTAGCTAGACACTTCGTAAAAACGTCATTCAATCAAAACTTTCGAGGTACGAAATATATCATAATTATTTTCATAAGGTACAAAATAATGTCTTTATGAAAAGCTATCACCTCTGATCCTGATGACCTGATCGTGTATAATGTGATGTGTTATAATAATAAACTTATCATTTGTAACAGAAAACAGGTGTATTTGCTAGATGTTATTTATCTCATGGTTCACGTGTAGTAAGCTCGTTAGTACTCGCAAGCATTTCGCCGTCCGCGCCAGTACTAGCAGTAGTGGTCGTGGCGGGAATGCGATGCGCGCGCGGTGGTTCACCCCGCGCACGCGCACAAGGTTGCGCCCCGCGCCCCCTCCCCCCTCACCGCCTCGCACTTGACCAGCAGCGGCTAGCACTGTGCAGTGCGCGAGAGTATGCGACCTATGAACAGCTACAGTCTGCGCCCTGCGGTCAGAGGCTCGTCTTAGGAATCCATTCATGTGTGTTTATTATCAGACTTCGCAAAAAGGAGGTGTCACAAAACGAAACCAGAAACACGACTACAACTTGGATGTCGGTGTTCCAGTTTAAGTTATTTTTAATTAACTTTGTAGTGTTTTTATTTGGAAGTCAGTCGTATTTTATTGTATAATGAAGAAGTTTTTTTCTTAGACATTACTTCGACGTTCTTCAGCGATATAGGCAGTTATCAGTGCATGTCCTCGTGTCCTCGCCAGAGGGGCACATGGACCTATACCTCAGCCCTTATGAAATGTTTTGCATCACGCGCCACGTTCGTATCAATGGAGCATTGACACAACGTTAACGAGGATGGTCAATGAGGTGCATCTCATGAACAAACTAAACAAGAGTTCAATTACAACAAGGCATTGTTGCTGTGAGTACCTACTCGTACCACGCGCTACGTTCTACACAACACTCGCTCTGCACAGACCAGGTGGACGAGGAGACAAGTGCACGGTGCACCGTTCTGACAACTGATCATCTACACAGTCGCACTCGCCGCGCGTCCATCGTGAATATTATTGTGATCATGAATCACACACAAACTGGTTTTGCTACACCACGGTAACATTGTCGTGCGGCTACACTGTGCGAGTTGTGCGACTGCGCGCGCTTTGCTCATAGACAGACAGCCAGAAGTCGAGATCAAAGCGCATACATACACTGTATGCAATGTAACGAGAACCTAAGCTATTTGTAAACAATTAATAAGCTAAACACGCCAATTGGACGAGCAGCCAGACACAAGAAACGTAAGGACTTAAAGCGGAAAACCCTCCGTCAGACGAAAAAAAAATAATACATACACACAAAAACCCGACTGCCTGACTGACAGCAAAATTTTTGAGTTCACTTTTGAAGCAGGCTGATTTTAGTACAATGTCAGATTTGAGCCACCAATTGACCACCTGGGGCAGTCGTATACAACATATAGTTACGTACGTTTCCTTATCCATCCCGTGCGCCGCGGCAAGCAGATGCAGACATGTCAACGTTCACTAACACACTCGCGCGCTGCTGACGACATCGTGTTGTGCACTGTGGAGTGGACCGCGGCCGACACGTCCGCCTCTGTTGCTGGTGCTGCAGCAGTGACTCAGTGTGACTCAGTGAGGCTAGCGCGCGCGGTGAGCGAGGGTGACGTGAGGACCTTGCGCGGGTCTCTCCGGTTACGTGCGCTTATCTACGCGCCGGCGCCGCCCCCGTCACACACAACAATAGTTATGTGCAGCTCTAGACCCCAGTCACTTACAAACAATACACTATGCAGAAGAAAATGCACTGTCTGAACACGTAAATGTTACATTGTTTTCTTGACGCCCGTCCCCCCCACTCCACCTGATATAAAGTGGCCACCGCCGCTCAGCAGCTGTTGGACAGTGCAATACCAAAGGCATTGCCAGCTCAGATACAAAGCTGGTGGCTGGTAATCTGAAAGTACATCGACGTCCATATTGTTCAAATCGAAACATCATCGCTGCTTGAAGACAGAAATAGGTGTAATAGTTAGTAGTAATACTTCCTCGGACCCGACAAGCTCATCAAAGATCTCTGTGGCTCATTATTACTTTATTCTTCCACTGCGAGGACCTCGTACCTCGAGCTATCACCAGTACAGAATACACTCTCACCACACTTGGCCATAGGGAAAATCCTGGTCGATATTATTATATGACAACATGTCCGTAAACCACGTACGAAAAAAGTACGTGGCTTTACTTAGGAAAAAGCACTCAGACACGAGTCGAAGGTAAGCTACGCGGCTGGCTGTCTCAGTGTGCTGGCCCTTACGATAGCCACGTCGAGAATTCGAGATAGACAGGGACTGTGCTACAGGCTACACAAAGTGGACTAGACAATCTACAAAGCATTTCTTCTGTGCCCCGGCGCGACGTGCCGGCACGCGGCGGACTGACCGCGGGACATTGCTGTCGGGCTCGTTTATCTGACGACCTAACCAAAATGTTATCTGGCCTTCCCAATACTCCCCATACATAGCTTGGTGACGTCTACTTTTTACCCGACTACGGCCAAGCAAAAAGGAGGGTTATGTTTATGACCGGTATGTGGTATGTATGTAAGTAAGTATGCTAAATAATGTAAGTAAGTATGTATGTTTTTCTGGTCCGCTGATTATAGGCTATGTGACGTCACATTACATTGAATATGTCTCCCTCTAGGGGGCACGAAGTGAAGAACAAAAAAATCTTTTCGCCCTATCCATCATGTGTGGTATTATTGACCAGGGATTTTAAAATGAAGGTAGGGTTTGGTACATCATATTTTAGTCAAGCACGTTTGCGAGGTATATCCCGTCAAACACATGAAAATTATTACCCGACTACGGCGTCGCAAAGTCCACTCTTGTAACTAATACATTATCTAGATATATGTAAAACAACAAACCCTAAACAGAAAAAAATGTCATTTGGCTCTGCAAACCCCAAAAAACCTACTTTTAATAAAAAATAAGTTCAAAAACTAAAACCCGTCCACTGAAAAATCACGCTCTAAAAAGTACGAAACAAGGAAATATTCTCATCTGAAATTGTTATGTACAAACTATGCCGTAGAGGATAACCGTGCTCGTACCTATGCCAGTTTGCACAAAAACACCAACCACTAGGTAGACCGGAAAACCACTAGGTACACCGTGATTTTTGAAAATATTATGTGCCGCGCTTGAGTGAAGAGACATCGCGGCGCGCGGGTGCCAGTGGTGCCACGTTCACGAGCCCTGTCGTGAGGGTGCATACTTATTGTGACCCTCTGTAAACCACTGCATAGTGTACAATAGATGAGGTTTTTGGTGCGCTAACATAATATTACAAATAAAATTTAGTTGGCGCTGCGGTTACACAGGTCGCCGTAGCCGCGTCGCGTGGCGCCCGCGTTTATTGGAGCCATGTAGCTGCTAGCCTGTTCATCCTATAGCGCTAGACGTATCCACTAATGTAGAGACGAGCGGAGCGGAGAGCCGTCCCGTCTCGGGCTTGTAACAATTAATATATTCGTGCACGCCTCTGCTCCGCCTCAGAAGAAACGCACCGTTACACTGACATTGATATCAACAGGTGCAAGCCCTGCGCCCTTCGTATGCGGAACCTTCACGAATAAACAACTAATACCTACGTAAATAATATATCTATATGTTTACTGTTGATGTGGACACAGTTTTGTTTAATGTTAAGTACACAATGAATTAGCGATGGTCTTCAGAAACAGCTGTGAACAATGCGCAGTGAATCACACTCGAGTCGTACCTGAGACGGGTGACAGCCGACCTCAGCCTCATTGCTTGTATCCACAAACTGTTTGTTAGCTAAACAATTTGATTCGGATAATTAATTAATTGTTTCAATCAAGTGTTATTGAAGTATTAACGTAAATCACATGTTGTTGATGCCACACACATACACAGCTGCACTGATGGCGTCACGCTCTCGCGAGGTGATCACACTGGTTCACAAATATCACAGATTAATTAGAGAATGTTGTTTCAGCACATATTTGGATGTGCATATGTTAACATTTGCTGTTTGCACAAGCATTGCGCTGCACGGCCACACATGATCACTGCACACCACATCTGGAGCTCACTGACTGTCACATGTACGTGTACAGATATAGACGAGCACTCCACTCTCCATGTGACCGTCCCGTGCCAATCACGCTCAGTAACTGAACACAGGAAACACAACATAATAATAAGAACTTCAATATTCTAATCACAAGTATTGTTACTGTTAGGTACCTATTGAAGTTTTAGGAAAATACTGATTAAGTGGAGCATGTAGTATTGATAGGTTATCAATATTATTACACAAGCCGGCAATTAATTTAAACAATATTGGTACTATTGATATCAGAATTAAAAGCAGTATAATGAGGTCTCCTGTCACAGACCGCTACGATTGTGGTACCAATAAAGCTATCACATCACTAGTTTTAGGACTAGTGCACCAATATTCATATTTGGACTGGAAAACATGGTTCTGTTCAAATATCAGGGTGCCACAGCTTTATGGCACCTGAGAGTTGGGTGCCCTTGGTGTCCATAATCGCCGCATGCTTAACATGCATGACAACACTTGGCCTTGTGGTTTGATTTGCACTTCATAAAATCAAAGCTTATCTAACTTATCTCATCTAATGTCAGCTTTCTCGTCATTGTGTGAGTGTCAGCCACTTCAGTCTGGAGTAACCCACTTAGTCATATCAGCTGGAATTTACAGGTTAGACAGTAAGTTCGAGCACTCCAAAAGATTCCATTCCCTTTTTCTTTTATCAGTGCATCATGCAGGCATCGTCACCAGTTCCTGCAGTGTGTGCATGTGTCTTGTTCATTACTGAACATATTGAATATTGTATAGAAGGTATGGAGTGACTACTCTCCTTATTATTATGTAAATAAATAGTACCCGTATGTAATAATGGAGTGCCATTGTCTAACACTGATGAGCTAACAATGGCTACTAATGAGTGGTGGACAAACATTATGTGTGTTCATACAGTTCAACAGATAAGGGCATGCATAAATTATTGTCACAGGACAATGCCGCCAGACAGACAACAGACAGAATGAGCTGACGATATATTATCTAAACTCATGCTCACCAGTCACATGTGTCTGTCCCCTGAGTTTACGTTCCACACCACCAGCAACAGACACAAATCACTCACATAGTCATGTCCTCACATTGCACTTCTGCCAAGTCTTATAATAAAACTCACAGATAGCTATTTCTATAGTTACAACATATTCCACGCAGAGTGACCCAACCAAGGAGGTTGGTGTGCAACTTAACATTTATTGATTATTAATAACATCGGTGTGTAGTGCAACAGTGGAGTTGTGTAAACACCCGCGCTGCAGCCCCCCCCCTCCCCCTCGCCCTGCTTCTGACAGCCATCACTCCGCACTGCTGAACTGACTCTAAACAATACTTTGAATGCTTTTTCAATGTGATCCTCATTGCTGCACTTAACCGACACTGCTGGCTTTAATTATCGCCACTCAGAAGAAAACTTGCACCACAGAGCTTTCACCCTTTTCTATAATAATCTCGACACTGTTTAGTTATTGATTGGCAGGTTTTAAATAAAAATAAATCTACAGAAAATTTAATTCTACTTCTGCAAAACAGTTGCTATACACCGTCGAGAATTTTATAAATAAGGTCCTTTGTTATCAATAGTCTGACCAGCAAATACGTTGAGTGCATAGGGCGCCGCGGTCACAAGGCGCTGGACAGTGAGATGTGATGCTTACCATGCTAGTCTGCAGGGGGTGCGTTAGGCTGCCAGTGCGGCGGCAGGCAGCAGACGGAGGCAGGTCCGCGCGGGCAGGAGCTCGGCGTCCAGCAGTTCGCGGGCGGCGGCGGCGACTCTCGCTGTCATGGGCGCGCTCGCCTGGCTCCGGCTGCACTGCACGCACTCACACGACCTCTCACTTGTGGCCAACTCCTCAGCGATCCTAGGCGATCGACCCGCCGCACAGTACCATTAACGATTTGACATGACTGACACACACAGAGTAAAATGACTGACTGACTATTATTAACTAATTTATATGTCGTGAATAGTGACGACCTCGCTTGCAATTTCACGACAACTATCGATATAGACCAAACTTTTATCGGTTATCAATTTATTAGAAAGCTTAACAAAACAAGATAAGTAAATAGTTTTGAAGAAAATGATTTTTAGGATTCTGTTTTTTCATACCGTTAAACTGAATGACGAATGAGGATAAAAAAGAAGAGACATTATAATTATGATCACTCGGGTGTCTGTCTTGCCGTCTATCAAGTGATTTTGTCTTGTTGAGTTTTAATCTTACGACAGATTTTTCGACAACAATTATTGAAAAGAGTTAATTAATGCTTAGTACCTATCAAAAGTTATTTTTAAATAAGAACCTACAATTCACATAATTACATTTCACACATATATTCACTCAATGGTTATTTGTCTTAAATAACCATCTACTTTAATTTACTATTGATGGTCTTAAAAACCCATAATAACACAACTTTTGTGATTTGTCGTGCGAGCCGTTTTACTTAAGCTTTATTTTTTTATTACATTTTAGTCTGTTACACCTTTGTTACAATAAAATCATAATCTGTAGTAACCAAAGTTTTATTATTCGTTGTAGCGTTTTGATCGATAGTTGATGGTGGATCGTGAGGTGAGCACATCACTGAAAGCTCGCATGAATGACGTACGTTTTTTATTGACAGTTACTTTGCGTTTTGTTATTGCAAAGCTTTCCAGCGCGCAGTTGGTAAGTTGCTTCGTAAGTTATTTTAAAAACCTTTTTCACTACGTCTTTATTAGTAAATTACCTACATATTGACGATATTAAATTGCTGTAGATCGTAAGCAGTTTTGGATTGACTTTCTGATGTGATGGAAAATAAAGCTTCATAAAATAAGCTCTTACTAAACGCAACTTTTTAACCGTGGACTTGGCTTGGACGATCTGCGATCTGTGTGTGAAATATAGTCTGAATTCTGAAACTATAATATCAATGAAGTCCTACCTGGGTACTGGGTAGACATCTAAAACCCACCTGAAACCTGGGTTTCTAAGTCAGTGGAAACTCTGAACACAGAGTACAGACTATACTATATTATATTACTAGCTTCTGCCAGCGGCTTCACCCGCGTGAATGTCGAAAATTATCCCGAGGGAACATATTCTCGGAATAAAAAGTATCTTATGTGCTATTCCACACTATAATCTATCTTTGTGCCAAAAGTCATCTCATAGAAATATAAAATACAGTGTCATCTAGATCCGTTCAGTAGTTTTTGCGTGAAAGAGTAACAAAAATTCAAACACACACACACACTCACAAATGTTCGCCTTTATAATATTAGTGTATATTAGCTTCTGCCAGCGGCTTCGCCCGCGTCAATAGGGAACATTACACCTGGAATCTGGATGCAAAGTAGCATAAGTGCTATTCCAGACTATAATCTATCGCTGTGCAAAATTTCATCCAAATCCGTTCAGCTATTCTGGCGTGATTGAGTAACAAACTTATATCCATCCAAACTTTTGCATTTATAATATTTTAAGTAAGATATAGGTATTAAATTAAATATATATAATAATAGAAATGCGAAAGTATGGATGGATGGATCTTATCTTATCTTGTGGAGGGGCCGAGAAATAACTCGGACACATGGACCCATTGGGATCTATTGTGGTCCCCTAGATAACTTACTCCACCCCAATCTCGTTGAAAACTTTCTTCATGAGTTTTACAACAAGACTCGGAGACTGAATCACTTACCAGTCAGAGCATCGCATGTGTTCCCCGCACGGCCGCACAACCTGCACATGGGTGTCGCGGTGGGTCTTATCTTCATGAGCATGTCGTGTCGGTTCCAAAGTGGCCAGTAAAGGCCCCAAGCAGGTAGCAGATTTGCCCCCTGCTCATATTCTGTGCTTTGAACGTAGACCCCAGGAATTTCTAGGAGTGTTCCAGACCGGTATTAGACAGCCAACGTATTTGTTGTCTGTGATCTGAAAACTCCCTGAATGTGGCATACATGGACCGCATGGACAGATACTATGAAGGAGAAAGCGGTGGTACGTTGGGACGAGAAACGACAATTTTAAAGTTTTAATGAAAAAGTTCAAGATGTTGCACATTAGAATACCTATATTTCTTCAACCGTGTGCCTGATCAAACTGCTCTATTATATATGAAACCGTTAGCCCAGGTAGGTAGGTACCTTAAAAATGAAGAAGATAAAATACATTTACAAAGTTAATTAACATATCACCACGCCTGTTACCGCCAAGGGTCGGGCAGAGGAGCACCGATTCACTAAAATTTGAATTGTCATTGCCAGGCATTATTTGAGCTATAGTAGAGCAGAGCCTCGTCGGTGTTATTTTACTTGCCATACAATTTTTAATCGACTTCCCAAATAGGAGGGCGTTCTCGGTACCAAAGACACCGACTTCGGTAAACACAGTTAGTTTTCGCTTTGTAGTGTTTTGCTTTAGAAGTCGGTTTAATTTAATTTTAGTATTTTTATTACCAGGTATTTTTTTGTAAGCCGTTCCTGCCCTACTACACTACACTACTGGACAAACGCCTTTCCCAAGTCCTGACGCAGGCGCAGGAGGCAGGAGTTGGACAAGATGAGAGGAGATGTCGTTTTATCATTCGATAGATTGTCGATCGAAGCGAGTCTGTTATATTATGAAGTTTAAAAAACCTGAAATGAAAATGTGTAGGTCTCGCTAGGTAGTTTGTTTATCATTGTTATACTTTATTAGCACCACATCACATGCATTGCACATCGACACAACAATGTAGATGACTAAATGACAAGTACAAAAAAAATTGTACGGCCAAAGACCTTATGTAATTCTATTCTATGTAATTCGCCGTACTCAAAGACCTTATGGTCTTTGAGTACGGCGTACATAGCAGGGACTGAATGACCCAAAAATTAAGGTACCTTTAAATTTCGGTATGACGTCATACCGTTAAATAAGGGTTACTGAAATATTTTGATATCGTTATTTTTTTCAGTAGCGGAATTTTGAGGTTGGAAATGCATACCGGTATATTTCGGTAGAAGTACTATAACCTTCATAAATGTATCGGTAGCAGTACCTAACCCTTACTAAATAAGGGTTTTCTTTGACACACCGCCTCGCCACTCTGTCTGTCGACCTGTCGTTTTATTTTTATTTCCGATCGGAAGGACGCGATTGTGGCCGGACTAAGTTGAGTACGTACCTAAGGTTTTCTTACGTTTCTCTGTTTTCTTTCGTTCTTCTTATCTGACTGGTGTTGTGGAAAAATGTTACCTCATAAAGGTATAGAGTATAATATACGCAAACTTAAGTACCTACAAGTCTGTGAAGTTTCATTAGGTTATTATAACTTATTTGAGACCAACAAAGTTAGTAAATTTTTGTAACCTTACAAAATAGTGTACGTTATCCCAACAGGAAAGTGGCTCCTAGATATGAGTGGAACGTATAATTAGTGCGTAATCTGCTGTGAATGTGCGATACATAAAAAATTTGTGCGTGTCGTCGTTTTTGACAAATACGATTCCTGCTGGAGTAACGCTGTTCTAGCAGAAAAAATCCAAATAAATGACCGGAATGAGAAATATTGAGCATGGGCAAAGAACTTATAGTTGTGCAAGAATTTGCGCCTAAAATGTAATTGGTGCGTCATCAGGTTTTCTAGATATTGCATTTCCTTCTGGAGTACCTAACGTTTTGCAGAATTGTGTCTCTAAAACCATTGAATAATATAATAATAATAATAATATCGTTTATTTATAACATAAGGCACATTTTACAATAAAAATATCTTAAAAATATAAAAGAAGACAGTTGCTTATTTGCCTGAACTAGGTTGAACCTGTGTTTCAGACTATGAAGTGCTTAAAACTAATAATAATAATAAATTAACAATGACATAGCTTATATATGAATACTTAAATTAAAGACAAAGCAAAATTATTATTTTGTTACAGCCAGGAGATCTTCTGTCTCTCCGTAAGAGATGCGAAGCAGATGTTCAATAATAGTCTTTTTACAGCTAAAATAATTTAAGTTATAGATACTTAATTTTCTATTTAATCTATTGTACAGAAATGGTCCTAAGAATGTAAAGAATCTATTTACAAATACATATTTTGAGGATGGATTAGAATCGCAGACAATATCATTTCGTCTCTTATTATTTATGTATTCGGCGTTATAGGAAAGCATGGTGTGTTGTTTTAATACTAAATGCATAATGAAAAGCTGGCGAACAGTCAGCACGTTGCAGGATTTGTAAAGAAGATCAGTAGGGTAGAGAAAAGGGTGGAAATAGGCTACTTTTAAAATTGCTCTCTGAGCCCTTTCAAGAGGCAGTAGATTCGTTTTTGGTGCCCCACCCCATGAGGTGATACAGTAATTGATTACAGATTGACCTAGGGCCAAATAGACTTGTTTGATCAATTTTGAATCTGCAATCGTTCTCAACTTTTTAAAAACATAAATTAATTTGCGCACTCTATTAACTAAGCTATCAATATGAGGTCTAAATGAGAGTGTTTCATCTATAATAACCCCGAGATATTTTATGTTGCCTGTTTTGAGGATAAATGGACAATTACACATGCTGACTGGGTGGGATCCACATTTATGGGCATACAGATGAGAGTTAGCAATGTTAAATTGAGGCTTGCGCATGGAGAAGTGAATATATTTTGTCTTGTCAGCATTTAGTGTTAGTAAATTGTTTTGTAGCCAATTTGTCACAGTATTGAAACCTTGTTGAGCATATTCGTACAATTCATTATTGGTTTTCGCGGTAAAGATTAACGCCGTGTCGTCGGCATATGATATGAGTTTGCCTTGTTTAATATCTAAATTACACAGATCGTTAATGTAAATCAGGAATAGGGTTGGGCCCAGGATGCTTCCCTGGGGAACACCATAACCAGTATTTTTTTGCTCATCGCTAATAATGTCGTCTATTTTAACACATTGAGATCGTTCATCTAAGTAGTCAGCAAAAAGTTTCAGCGGTGTTCCCCTTATTCCTAAAGCCTCTATTTTTTTTAGAAGCATAGGAACGGACACCGTATCAAAGGCTTTTGCTAGATCAAGGAAAACCCCCAGGGTCTGGTTTCCTTTGCCAAGTTCTTCTGCGATATAATCTGTCAGACTATGCACCGCATCGGCTGTGGATAGTTTGGCTCTGAACCCAAATTGCGCAGATGATAATAGTTTGTTTTTTTCTAGATAATTAACTAGTCTACTGTTAACAATTTTCTCTAGTATTTTAGATATTAAAGGGAGTAAACATATTGGTCTATAATTATTTACTAAGTTTTTGTTTCCAGATTTAAAGATAGGGATTACAACTGCTTTTTTCAGACATCTAGGGAAAATACCTTCAGATAAACAAATACGAAATATATGCGTTAAGGGAGGTACTAGGATATGCTTAAAGGTTTTAAGGATCTTATTGCTTATATTATCCCATCCAACTGCACAGTCATCCTTTAGTCCAGATATGATTCGAGTTATTTCATCTTCGTCAGTATCCAGCAATCCAAAAGATTTTAAAGGACATCTATTATTTTGGGAAGATGGTAGAACACAGTAATGTTTTGGAATCTGTTCGGCAAGAGTCTTCCCAACATTTGCAAAAAAGTTATTAACGTGGTTGGCTGACAAGAGAGGTGATGGATTAGAAAGCAGCAAGCTCGAATTTGATTCACGCTGTTTCGTCCTATAGGTGACGTTCTTAATATGTTTCCAAAGTTGCTTGCTATTGTTTCCTGCTCTATTTAATTCATTTTTATCGTAATTAATTTTTAAGTTCTTTAGGAGGTTGTTGCAAAAATTTCTGTATCTCTTATAGGTTATTTTAATGATTAGATTATCAGGGTTACTCCTAGATCTCTGATGAAGTTTATCTCTGTGTCTTATACACCGAATTAGGCCAGGAGTCATCCAAGGCTTGATGTTACGAAGTTTTTTGTTTACTATAATAGAAGTCGTATTACGTAATATTGCTAATTGAACATGTTTTATTAAGTACGATAAAGCAAAATTAGCGTCAGCAGTATTGTAAACTGGGTTAAAGTCAAGATTGCATAAATCACATTCGAGTTTGTTTATGTTTAATTGCGTTTTCGTCTGGGGACGATTTAGCTTAGGCAGCGTTAAGTTTAGGGTTAGTAGAACAGCGTGATGGTCTGTAATAGTTGAGTTAGTAACAAGCGTAACATATGAAAAGTTAGATTTGATCATCATATGATCCAGACAGGAACCACTCTGATGAGTAGGCAAAGTATGTGCGGGGAGAAAACCATGGTATGAGCAGATATTAAGGTAATCTTGGGCCCCAGGGTCGCAGTTTTCCGAGTTAATGTTTATATTTATATCACCTGTTAATATAACATTCTTAAATGAACTTAGTGCTTCAAAGATCTGGTTTAAGGATGCGTGAAAAGAGTCTAAATTTCTTGCAGAAGGGGACCTATAAACAGTGATTATTGCTGTACTTGTACCAATTTTGATGACCAAACAATTACACACACAGTCTTGAAGTATTGGTTCTTCGATTGTGACCATTAATGATTCCCTACAATAAACAACCACACCATCGTTTTGATTGTTGTTCACTGTAGTATACAATAAGTTGTATCCCGGCATTACTGGAAGGTGTTCCTGTCGGTTAGATAGCCAGCACTCGGTTAGTACCATTATGTCACAATCAAAGTTAAGTCTGTGAAGAAAAACGTTAAAGCTATCTATGTTCTTATAAATACTGCGAATGTTTTGAGTCAGTATGGTTAGTGAGTTTTGATATTCAGAAAGATATTGCCTGCAGTCCTCAACCTCACCTGACTTTGTATCGGTACGAAATGTATTATCTATATCGGTCAATAAGGTATTATCCATAGTATAAGAAAAATATAAACAATAAAATTAAGTCTTAAAAGTATTCGAATATGTGGCGCTCTTAGGCGCCTTCATAATCAATCGAGTTAATGTACCTGTTTTCGGCAGATTTTTTTGCAGGACACTCTTGTTCTCCCGTTTTATGGCTGGCTGGTTTTTTGAAGCGCAGACATGTTGCACATTTTGGCGCTTCGGATTTCTTTGTGCAGTCGGAGATAGTGTGTCCTTCTTCACCGCAATGTCCACATGTGGGGGCAGCTACTTTGCATGTCTTAGCCGCATGACCGTACTGCTGGCACTTGTAACATCTCGTTACCAGTGTGAAGTCTCTTACCGGGCAGGAAGTCCAATTTATGAACAATCTCTCTTGTGAGATTAGAGCCTTGCGAATGATCGCAGGGACTTCTAAGATGTAGTTGCAGTTCTCAACATCTTTTCTACCAGATTTGTGGCTCAGTTTGATTAAGGACAAGAAGGTATCTCTGGATATAGTTGGCAGTTTTTCGGCTAAGTTTTGATCGTAAATGGATTTATATACCTCATTTTCCGCCATTGATGCTGGAACTCCAATCACTATTATGCGGGGTTTGCGCTTTTTCGGTTCATCGACGGTAAGCCCTGACGAAGCAGTTTGTACTGATTGCCTCAGCTTATCTAGGTCCTCTTTCGTCTCTGTGCTAATTATTAGTCCTCCTTTCCCTATCTTGCGTACGCCTCTCACTTTCAGCTTCATTTCACCTGGGCATATAATTTTCTGGACTATGTTCTTGGTTTCATCGCTGGTCTTTGAACTGTCAGTGGGATAAATCGCCACGGAGCTAAAAGTATTAGGACGAACGAAGTTGTTAGACCCCTTCTTCACCATGTCTGCAAAAGATGATGCAGCTGTTTCCTGCCGCTTTGCACAGGATTCCTTAAAAGTCCGGTTCATCTCCATTACACACTCCTTTAGGTCCGTTACGCAATCTCTTTCTTCGGTCATTATTTTTAGGGAGTTATGGGTCCTAAGGGCATTTTGTTTAAGCGACTGGTATTGAACAGCCAGTTGCGAGACTCCATATCCAACCTTTCGGCACAAATTGGTTATTTTTAGCTTCTGGTCTGAGTTTAGCTTTCCTTCAGAAGCAATAGCACATACCTCACCCAAGTGTTGTTCAATGGAACCCATCCAGTTCTGTATTTCCGCAGTTGAGACTACCTCCATTTCTTCCTTGGCTTGAAGACGTCTCGGTTGTTGGGGCTGGGTCGGTGTTGGTGTTGAAGGAGGGCTGCGCCGCATCAACCCACTCCGATTAAAGGGGCTGCCTTCCATCTTTCAGATTATAATAATATATAATCCAGTCAGTCCATTATTCCACCTATTAGCACTTCCAAAGATTGTTTGTATTACACGTCAATATACTAAAACTAGGTCACTATTTATGCTAAAACGTTAATTTATATTATTTTTAATGCATTGATGAGCACGTCTGTATGCAACGAGTGCGCAGAAATAATATCGTGAATGAATGTGCACCTGTAGAATAGCTAACACGAGTAGCTCTTGATATGTGCGTATTTGTGCCGAAATTAGATTGAAGAAAATATTTATAACTAGCTGTCCCCCTACCGGTTACCCTACATGCAGGTAACCTATCATAAGATCGAAAAACGTTTGACCGAATTTCATTTCCCCTAAAACTTTTCAACTGTTATCGTTTGGTTTTTTTGACGAGACTTGAAAAAAAAAACTGCGCCGGGCTCCTATTTCTGTCTGCAGGGTCTAAAGTAACCTAACGCGAAGTAGATGACGGGAGCTGAGTTCGCTCGTCCCCTTCGAACCTAACCTATCCGTGTCGGGGTGCCCTAAAATCCCGAGCTCGCTTCGCTCGCTCTTGGACTAATTCTTTGAAATAATTAAAATGTCTGATGCATGACGGCTATTAATAAATCGTTTGCATCAAAATACAAAATAAATACGTAAACACAGACAAGACTGCGTGAAGTCCGTTTTGCCGAGATTCGTTTTTGTCACTAAATTTTGTAGCACAATCATATTGACTTTTTATGACACTATTTCAATTTTAAATTGAAAATGCTACCAAGTAACCGGCTATATATTTGTGACCAGATAATATTCCGGAAAATGTTGTTTCGGTGTGGAGAAAATATGGCAAATGAAAAAAGTTCAAAAGAGCCTTCGATGAAATGAAAATATGTCAAATAATGCATATGGCAAAAAAGACGTCGGTCAATAGTTTTCGGTAAAATGAAATTCGAACAAAAAAAAATCGGATTGGTGATCGGTTCCCAATGAATACCTACTACAAAAAAGAACCTGCAGATACAGTTTATAAATAAAAAGCAAATTAACACAACAGTAAAAAAGACAAAGTAGATATCTACATACTTTGATTTAAACCGAGTGTGAGAAATAACTTTGAGTTTTTGATCATTAATAGAACATTCCCTAATATTAATCGGTTTGTAATTTGATCTGTGATTTGATCCCATAATTAATTTAAGAATAAAAATTAGAGATTAAAAATAATAATTTCTACATCAACAAGCTCTTTCATTTGTTATGTTCACAAGATGCATTTAATGTCTAAAAAAGAAAAAGACTGTACGCACAACAGCTTAGGTTTAATACGTCCAATTAAGAAGGTCATCGATATGTATGAATCCGTCGCTTTTTCGTAGTTATTCGAGTTTGGTGGGATAACCAGCCGTTGTTTACATGTTTAGTTTTTTGTTATAATAAATAATAATCTTTTTTTTTTTATTTGTCTCGACATCAAAATACAGTGACTATACAGTGAAATAATTTGTATGTAGTATTTCTCTTTACAAAATCGAAATTTAAGATTAAAGAAGAATACAATTAAATTAAATTTAAATCTACTTAATGCGAAACATTCCAAGCTGAATATTTTCACTATATAATTTTGACTAAACGCATTTACTTGTACTGTGTGTACTTATGTGTACCGAAGATATTCCGGACGTCAGCCTGTACGAGATTAGGATTGCTCTGAAACAGCTTAAAAACGACAAGGCGCCGGGTGACGACGGAATCACGGCTGAACTCCTGAAGGCGGGTGAAAAACCGGTCCTTAAGGCCCTTCAGAAGCTGTTTGATTCCGTCATACTCGAGGGCAAAACGCCACAGTCATGGTGCAGGGGTGTGGTGGTACTCTTCTTCAAGAAGGGCGACAATGCCCGCTGCCTGCTGAAGAACTATAGGACCATCTCACTTCTTAGCCATGTCTACAAGTTGTTTACAAGAGTCATTACGAATCGTCTCGCGCACAGGTTTGACGATTTGCAGTCTCCCGAACAAGCCGGATTCCCAAAAAGCTTTAGCACAGTAGACCACATACATACGCTGCAGCAGGTTATAAAGAAGACCGAAGAGTATAACCTGCCTCTCTGTTTAGCGTTTGTGGACTACGAGATAGCCTTCGATTCGATCGAGACTTGGGCTGTACTGCAGTCTCTCCAACGGTGCCAAATCGACTACCGGTACATTGAGGTGTTGTAGTGTTTGTACAAAAACGCCACCATGTCAGTCCATCTTCAGTATCAGACCTCGAAACCAATCCTTCTCCAGCGCGGCGTGAGACAGTGAGACGTCATTTCTACGAAACTGTTCACTGCTGCGCTGGAGGATGTCTTCAAGGTTCTGGATTGTTAATGGCGAGTACATCACTCACCTTCGGTTTGCCGACGACATAGTGGTCATGGCTGAGACCATGAAAAACCTCAGTAAAATGCTCGATGACCTCAGTAGAGCTGCCGAAAGAGTGGGTCTTAAAATGAACATGGACAAAACTAAGGTCATGGTGAATGCCCATGTTACACGCACTCCTATCAAGGTCGGAGACTCTACACTCGAAGTTGTGGGCGACTTTGTCTACCTGGGACGATCCAATTGGGTAGGGCCAACTTCGAGAAAGAGTTCAACCGTCGATTTCGACTCGGCTGGGCAGCGTTCGGGAAGTTGCGCGGTATCTTCTCGTTCAATTTACCACAGTGTCTCAAGACGAAAGTCTATGACAATGTGTGTGTTTCGAGTGTTGACATATGGCTCTGAGACGTGGTCGCTTACAATGGGCCATATCAGAAAGCTTACAGTCACTCAAAAGGCAATGGAAAGGGCTTTGCTCGGAGTTTCCTTGTATGATAGAATCAGAAATGTGGAGATCCGCAAGAGAACCAGGGTTACCGACATAGCCCGAAGAATTCCCAAATTGAATTTTATTGAATTGCCAGTGGCAGTGGGCAAAGCACATTGCTCGCAGAACGGATGGCCGATGGGGCCAAAAAGTTCTGGAATGGCGACCGCGAACCGGAAGAAGATACGTTGGAAGGCCTCCAACTAGGTGGACCGATGACCTGGTTAAGGTTGCGGAAAGGCGCTGGATGCGAGACGCACGGGATCGGTCAATATGGCGACGCCTGGGGGAGGCCTATGTCCAATTAAATTCGTAACACAATCACTGTATAATACAATTAAATTCGTAACTACCTAATAAAATTTAAAAAGTAAAAGTTAGTTTCCTAAACATAGTTTAAAATCGGTAAAATAATTAAAGTTGGTAAAAATATAGAACACATAACAATTAAATTAAAATATTAACTATTTTAATTTAACCATTAAAAAAAATAACTCAAATATCAAAATCATAATAAACTCAATCAAAATTATAAAGTAAAACATCGAAATTATCAAAAAACAGAAACAAAAATCTAAAATTCACGAGTCAAAGTCATTAAGGAATAAAATACAAAATCAAAATCATTAATAGACAAAAATCAAGTAAAAAAACTAAGTCAGTAATCATTCAAAAATAAAAATCATACTGTCAATAAACAACAAAATCAAAATCATTCAAAAAACAAAGTCAATAAAATGCAAAATCATTATGATAACAAAAATAAAATAAAAATCGTGAAGTCAAAAATCAAATCAAAATCACAGTCAAAAATCAAAAATCAAAGACTTTAGTCACAGAGCTTTAGCATTTTATAGTTACACCTTCATAGTTAGGTACAAACCAAGTTTTAACCCCCATTTTTAACCCTCGACAGAAAAAGAGGAGGGAGTGTATCTGTCATCATAGCTCATAAAAGAGGAGGGAGTGTATCTGTCATCATAGCTCATAAAAGAGGAGGCAGTGTATCTGTCATCATAGCTCATAAAAGAGGAGGCAGTGTATCTGTCATCATAGCTCATAAAAGAGGAGGCAGTGTATCTGTCATCATAGCTCATAAAAGAGGAGGCAGTGTATCTGTCATCATAGCTCATAAAAGAGGAGGGAATGTATCTGTCATCATAGCTCATAAAAGAGGAGGCAGTGTATCTGTCATCATAGCTCATAAAAGAGGAGGCAGTGTATCTGTCATCATAGCTCATAAAAGAGGAGGCAGTGTATCTGTCATCATAGCTCATAAAAGAGGAGGCAGTGTATCTGTCATCTAAGCTCATAAAAGAGGAGGCAGTGTATCTGTCATCATAGCTCATAAAAGAGGACGGAGTGTATCTGTCATCATAGCTCATAAAAGAGGAGGCAGTGTATCTGTCATCATAGCTCATAAAAGAGGAGGCAGTGTATCTGTCATCATAGCTCATAAAAGAGGAGGGAATGTATCTGTCATCATAGCTCATAAGAGAGGAGGCAGTGTATCTGTCATCATAGCTCATAAAAGAGGAGGCAGTGTATCTGTCATCATAGCTCATAAAAGAGGAGGCAGTGTATCTGTCATCATAGCTCATAAAAGAGGAGGCAGTGTATCTGTCATCATAGCTCATAAAAGAGGAGGCAGTGTATCTGTCATCATAGCTCATAAAAGAGGAGGGAATGTATCTGTCATCATAGCTCATAAAAGAGGAGGCAGTGTATCTGTCATCATAGCTCATAAAAGAGGAGGCAGTGTATTGTATCTGTCATCATAGCTCATAAAAGAGGAGGGAGTGTATCTGTCATCATAGCTCATAAAAGAGGAGGGAGTGTATCTGTCATCATAGCTCATAAAAGAGGAGGCAGTGTATCTGTCATCATAGCTCATAAAAGAGGAGGCAGTGTATCTGTAATCATAGCTCATAAAAGAGGAGGCAGTGTATCTGTCATCATAGCTTATAAAAGAGGATGGAATGTATCTGTCATCATAGCTCATAAAAGAGGAGGCAGTGTATCTGTCATCATAGCTCATAAAAGAGGAGGCAGTGTATCTGTCATCATAGCTTATAAAAGAGGATGGAATGTATCTGTCATCATAGCTCATAAAAGAGGAGGCAGTGTATCTGTCATCATAGCTCATAAAAGAGGAGGCAGTGTATCTGTCATCATAGCTCATAAAAGAGGAGGCAGTGTATCTGTCATCATAGCTCATAAAAGAGGAGGGAATGTATCTGTCATCATAGCTCATAAAAGAGGAGGCAGTGTATCTGTCATCATAGCTCATAAAAGAGGAGGCAGTGTATCTGTCATCATAGCTCATAAAAGAGGAGGCAGTGTATCTGTCATCATAGCTCATAAAAGAGGAGGCAGTGTATCTGTCATCATAGCTCATAAAAGAGGAGGGAATGTATCTGTCATCATAGCTCATAAAAGAGGAGGCAGTGTATCTGTCATCATAGCTCATAAAAGAGGAGGCAGTGTATTGTATCTGTCATCATAGCTCATAAAAGAGGAGGGAGTGTATCTGTCATCATAGCTCATAAAAGAGGAGGGAGTGTATCTGTCATCATAGCTCATAAAAGAGGAGGCAGTGTATCTGTCATCATAGCTCATAAAAGAGGAGGCAGTGTATCTGTAATCATAGCTCATAAAAGAGGAGGCAGTGTATCTGTCATCATAGCTTATAAAAGAGGATGGAATGTATCTGTCATCATAGCTCATAAAAGAGGAGGCAGTGTATCTGTCATCATAGCTCATAAAAGAGGAGGCAGTGTATCTGTCATCATAGCTTATAAAAGAGGATGGAATGTATCTGTCATCATAGCTCATAAAAGAGGAGGCAGTGTATCTGTCATCATAGCTCATAAAAGAGGAGGCAGTGTATCTGTCATCATAGCTCATAAAAGAGGAGGCAGTGTATCTGTCATCATAGCTCATAAAAGAGGAGGGAATGTATCTGTCATCATAGCTCATAAAAGAGGAGGCAGTGTATCTGTCATCATAGCTCATAAAAGAGGAGGCAGTGTATTGTATCTGTCATCATAGCTCATAAAAGAGGAGGGAGTGTATCTGTCATCATAGCTCATAAAAGAGGAGAGAGTGTATCTGTCATCATAGCTCATAAAAGAGGAGGCAGTGTATCTGTCATCATAGCTCATAAAAGAGGAGGCAGTGTATCTGTCATCATAGCTTATAAAAGAGGATGGAATGTATCTGTCATCATAGCTCATAAAAGAGAAGGCAGTGTATCTGTCATCATAGCTCATAAAAGAGGAGGCAGTGTATCTGTCATCATAGCTCATAAAAGAGGAGGCAGTGTATCTGTCATCATAGCTCATAAAAGAGGAGGCAGTGTATCTGTCATCATAGCTTATAAAAGAGGATGGAATGTATCTGTCATCATAGCTCATAAAAGAGGAGGCAGTGTATCTGTCATCATAGCTCATAAAAGAGGAGGCAGTGTATCTGTCATTATAGCTCATAAAAGAGGAGGCAGTGTATCTGTCATCATAGCTTATAAAAGAGGAGGGAATGTATCTGTCATCATAGCTCATAAAAGAGGAGGGAATGTATCTGTCATCATAGCTCATAAAAGGTCAAATCACAAGCACGCCCCCCTAGCGCCAAACAAGAGCAATTGCGCATTGGAGCGCTTTTATAAGCACTTGCGTAGCGGGGAACAGAGCAATTGAGTACTGACAGCCGTAGAGCTAAGACGTCGTAGAATCAGTGTCGATCCGTAATATTAGTTAGCAAGAATGTAACTTGTGTCTATTTGAATAAACCCAGTGTATCGAATAACTTATGTGATTTCATTTTCACGATTATACCCACCGACCTGCCCACACACGATGTCTTAACCTAAGGGAATACACCCTGACTTCCCGATGGTTTACATCTATCGGCCAGCCTTGATGCGACATATATATCATTCTTGAATATTCATTTTATTACAAAATGATTCTATTCCTCTCATGAACGCGGCTCGCGCAGAACATGATCGAGTATCGATTTCGGTGTATATTATGTACCTTGATGGTAAATACGAGAACGTGTTATAATGTACACTTATCTCTTCACAATTCTTATCGTGTGTAGTTACGTACCTCCTGTATTCGCTTTTTTAAGCATTTCTACGACATTTATGTGATCAGCCTTGCAATCGTTAGAATTGTAAACAACCGAATCTGGATTTATTTGCACATCATCTTGCATTCTCTTCATTCTCCTAGTCATAACATTAATTAATTGTCTATCCATCTGTTTTAATTCATCCGATGTCATTACTATGCGAGATAATGCGTCTGCAGCCACATTATTCACCCCTTTTACATACCTACTCAATCTTAAAGTCATACTCCTCTATATTTTGCCTAAACTTTATTAACCGAGCACTTGGACTCTTTATAGTAAATAAATATACTAGTGGTCTATGATCCGTTTTAATAGTAAATGTTTTTCCAAATATATAAGGCCGAAAATAACGCACTGACCACATTATTGCTAACAACTCTTTTTCTATCGTTGGATAATTTACTTCCGATTTATTTAATGTGCGACATGCATACGCTATTGGTAAATTATTTTTATTGCATAAGATATAACCAATCGCAATACCTGATGCGTCAGTATGTAAAATAAATTCATTGTCTTGTGAAAAATCGGGATATTGCAATATTGGTGGTGAAATGAGAGATTGTTTTAGGAGCTTAAATGTGTTCTCACATTCCTCGGTCCATTTGAATGGAACCCCTTTTCGACACAATTTATTTAGTGGGATAGTGATTTGGGCAAAATTAGGAATAAATTTCCGATAATAATTGGTAAACGTGAGGGTAAACGCCACAAATCGTTTGATCTCATCACTATTACATGGCCTAGGATAATTTTGAATGGCCTTGGTTTTTTCCGGGTCTGGGCTAACTCCATTGGCCGAGACCACATGTCCTAAGTACAATAATTCCTTTTTCATAAAATTACACTTACGAGGGTTAACTTTGAGGTTTTTCGCAATCTTTCGAAAATATCTACTAAATTCTTATTATGTCGATTCATATTACGACCGAAGCAAACTAGATCGTCTAAATAAATAAGACATTTATCATAGTTTAATCCCGACATAGCTATTGTCATAGCGCGGCTAAACGCACTGGGGCTAACTTTTAAACCCATTGGCAATCTTTTTAATTGATATTGCTTATTTGTGGTGAATGCTGTATATTTTCTACTTTCCGGACAAAGTTCTAGTTGATAATATGATTGGGTTAAATCCAGATGACTAAAATAGACAGAACCTGACAGAGAATCTAATATGTCATTTATATTTGGCAATGGAAATTTATCGTCTTTCACTATTTCATTTAACTTTCGGTAATCTATCACAACGCGCCATTTTTTCTCACCCGAATTATCATTCTTTTTTGGTACCATAAGTATTGGGCTAGACCATTCACTCTGACATTCTTCTATGATCTCTTCTTCCAACATCTTACCAATTTGTCTTTCCATTTCCGGTTGTAGTGATTTAGGTATCCTATACGGTTTAGTATAAACTGGTACTGCATTGTCTTTTAAATGTATAGTCTGTTGATAAACATTACCCCTAACTTATCTTCTTCCATATAAAAAACATCCGTATACTTCGCACATATATTCTCAATAGTGTTTCTCTCTTCCGTGTTTAAATGATCTAACCGTAATAGTCCTAATAACTTTTTTACTCTTTCTGCATTAACTGGATTCGTTTCAAAACTACAAATACCTATTATAATTACTTAAATAATCCATCTTTGGTGAGAAATAACTCAATTTCACAGAATCGTCCCTAGTATTTAAAATCTTTAAAGGTATCTTCCCTGACTTCGGTGAAACTATCGTGCTCGCTAAAAAAATTCCTTCACAAAGTTCTTGCGGAAATATGACACAATCTTGATCTATATTTGTATCTACGTAATGTATAGTTTCACATCGTGGTGGTGCTACTATAAATTTATTTAAACCAATTTTTCCCATATGTAAATCTAAAACAATTATTCCTGAAGTTGTTTGATTCAAAGTTCAAGTTGCAATTGTATTTAATGAAAAAATTTAATGTATTTAATTCAAAGTTCAAGTTGCAATTGAATTTAGTTAAAAAATCCTGACCTAAGATAACTACCATCTGTTCGACAAGGTAAGTTTTTAAATACGTAAAACTTATGAATCAGCTCGGTATTATTTACTTGTAAGTTCAAATATACATAACCATCGGAATAAATGTTCCCACCAATACCTCTGACACAAATTCGCTCTAATTGAAATGGAATGTCTTGCGAAACTAATTTCTCGTACTTCACGGCGGACAATGATGCACCGGTGTCTACTAACCAATTCCGAGTAACGCCAGATACACTCATGTGAACAAAATTTATACTGTCACATATTGTATTTATTGCATTATGCACGAAAAAAACTATGCACAGTCTCAATATTTTCCGAACTTTTCTGCTGGTTTTCCTGCGAATTTTCAGTTGTTGGTCTGGCCATATTGATCTGATTATTACTATTTCTATTATTTTGGAACCTATTTCCTCGAGTATAATATGTATTTTGATATCCGCGGCTACCACGACTATAATAGTAATTTGGCTTACCTCGGCTGTTTGTATGGTAGTTTGTAAAATTATTTCCCGTACGTGCACCTCTTCCACGTATCGGCTGCGCCATAGGCCTCCTTATATAATTAACTTGTTTCTGCTGACCATATCCACGATTATTAAAATGATTAAACTTACCTCTCGCGTGCCCGAAATGCATGACTGAACTTTCTGGTTGCGATGACAACTCTTCATCCATTGCTCCCCTGATAGCATCTTTCAGCGTGCAATAATTTCGCGCTGCTACAATAGTACTGACACGACTATTTCTAAGGCCGTCTGAGAATCTTTTAATCGCATTTTTCTTATTAATTGATTTTAAAATTTCGTACTTCTGAGAATCCCCGTCGGCCTGTGAAATTGTCAAGTCGACAAACATATTCTCGATATCCTTACCGAAATCTTGTAATGTCTTTCCACCTTGCTTTGCCCGCTGTAATTGGCTTTGTATCGCGGTATCGGACTTTTTCGACAGTAGGAAACATTTCATATCCTTTATTAATTCTGCAATTGAAGAATAATTTTGACACATGCGCAATTTCGCGTTTTCTGACAACCTTGATTTTAAAATAAAATTAATTAATAATTTTTTATCATTGCTGTCCAACATAGCCTCATACATTTCTATGTTGGCGATTAATTGTTTGGTTACATTTTCGTCACCAGTCATAACTGGTAGCAATGAAATTGCCGTTTTCAAATTAAATTTTTCCATATTGGAGTTGATGTTTTCCGACTCCACAACAGAACAAAGTGATTTTATGTTATAGAATGTATATTTTATCTTTTCGTACAAATCTTCTAAAACTTTTAGATCTGAAGATTTTACTTCTCCACTTGATACGTTATACTCTATTTTCGTACATATATCATTAAACTTATTGTATAAATCGTTAGCTTGGTTAAATTTACCACTTAAATCTTGTACCAATCTTCTGGCTGGTCCCAACTTCGTGAGATATTCTTTAATATATTTTAATTGCGTTAATATAACAGTAAGCTCATCAGCCATAACACGTGTTTATATTTAATTACCAGAAGATATGTAGCAACATATTCTTATAATAAAAAATAATTCTAGCTTGACATACATGTCTTTTAAACATTTAAAACATTTAGTTAAATTATAAAATCGAGGTATTAATTATAAAATTAAAATTATAAGTAAAAGTCCTGAATTATGTCCTCTCCATAATTACACCAAACACTTAATGCACTCTTTAATGCATTTTATTTTTAAAACACCAAACACAATGTACTGTCGCACTATCACATTTTGGTTATAATTTCTTTAGGCACTCACTTTCCTGAAGACTCAGATGCACCCGCAGTACGCTCAGCAGCAATCGGTAGAGGTGTCCTGTGTCCCGATGAGGCTCGAAAACTCCGGAACGTAGCGTGGAACATTTCCTGCCTTATCCACTTTTTATGGCATTTCTCATAGCATTTATATGCCATGTATAGTAATACAAACAGGCCAATAGCAGTCAAGATTGTTAAAATTATGCTGTTCATACCCAGATGCCAGCTAAGGTTTTGCTGCGCCTCTCCGTAATTTGCACCCGCTGCATTTTGGTTAAGAAAAACCTCCTCCTTGCTTTGCGTTGACTGGCACATATTTTACAGGAAATCGTCCGTTTTGACCACACATAAAACACACATCGTCACACTATTGTTTATATTTTCCGAATTAAATCGCGGTTGGTGGTCGCGGTCGATCCGGCTCCAGTAACAGGCAGGGTCGCCATGTACTGTTTGGTGTTCGGGAGACCAAATGAAAGAAGTGTCTTACTCGAAGTACTAACGTTTAATGCCTCAACTTACATGCTAAGTACAGGATAGTATAGGGAGAATATGTTACACACACTACACTCTGACCACGAATCAATCTACAATTATATCTACTTAAGATATAGGTAGTCATTCAAGAGAAGGCGCGGCCGTGGAGGATCGCGGGGGCGCGGCGGGTGGAGAAGAGGGAGGGTGGCACTGGGCGCAGCTGTGCGCCTGATGGTTGTGACGAGATGCTAACCACATTTACATTCAATTGAATACATCAACTCGTAATTAAATAATACATGCCTATCGAGTTCTTATCGAGATCTTAGATGTGTCTCATTGTTCTCGTGCTCACAGCAGTCACAGTCACAGCTCACGAACATCGTCAAACACCTGCACCTTATACACTTTTATTAGATAAATAAGTGTTGTTGGGTTTGGCCCAAGTCAACAATTTTTCATTAACAGCCCTCAGTCTGGATTGTCTTGTAAAGTACCTATCATCACTCCTGCCTGATCTTACTCGAGCTAGGAGATGTGCTAACTGGTAAGTATAAAATTATAGTGGCCCATCGTGTCAGCCCTCAACTCGCTCGTGAGTTTAAAATAAATCGCGCGCCCTGAAACTGTAAGTAAGTATAAGTTGAGCAGCGGTCGTGTGCTCAACTCATTTATCGCTCACAATCAGCGAGTCCCGCGTCGGGCGCCATTACAGTGCGCCCACCAGAAAATTGAATCAGGAAGCGCACACGCTCCGCCGCGCGCTGATGGAAAATGTATCGCGTCTGTTGTTATCGCTGCGCGACAGTCACGACGAGGCGACGCGACGTCACTCGAGCGCGGCACTCTGCGGCACAGTGCGACACCGTGCTCGTGTGACAGGCGATCAGGTCTCTCAGTACTAGCACCAGTATGCAAGAAGCAGGCGACTCGTCGGGCGCCATCGCGTTCGCTCTCATCTACTTCACGTTCTTCCTCGACAACGTGCTGCTCACTGTGCTGGGTCAGTTTATGGTGTTTGTGCTGATAGTGTCTGTGTCCTTTGTGAAAAGGAGGGATGAAACGCATGTGACTAAAAACGTGGGAATGAATGGAGAGGCAGGAGCAAGGCTAAAGGAAAGATGGATGGATTGTGTGTGAGGAATGACGTGAAAAGTGAAAAAAAAGAGTCAGTGATAGCGTGACGGTTTACAGTACGGAATGGCAGAAGAAAACGTGTTGCACCGACCACAGGTAGCATAAGAGCAAGATGAAGGTGATGGAGAGTGTGTCTCTACTGCGCTTGTGTTCCCCGCAGTGCCCATCATCCCAGACTGGGTGCGCGGCGAGGCGCTGGCGCTGTGGACGCGGCAGGACGCACCGCTGGCCAGCCTGCTCAACCACACCGTACACCACATCGACGCCGACGCCGACGGTAACATATAGTCGCGTGTGTCTCTAGTATTGGGTATTTTATTACACTGGCAGGCGGGCAGCCGCAGGTCGACGGTGAGCCTCCAAGAAAAACGACAAAGGCGCACGAAAAAGAAATCGCAAGTAATAATAATAAAAAAAAAATATATATAATATATATTCACTGACATATCATTTATCAATCTCAGAATTTTTTCTTTTTTTTTTTTTTAAGTACGAAAACTATGCTTGTTATAAGTGGCCCTTTGTCTATGCAGTCTCTCGGCTCCTCGGGCGTTATTTCGCCTTGGCTGCAATGAAAAGTTTGCCCACTTGACACAGGTGGGGGCGGCGGGTCGCAGGCGTTGGTGGGGCTGGTGCTAGGCGCCAAGGCGGCGGCACAGCTGCTGGTTGCCCCGCTGGCCGGCGCCGCAGTGTGCCGCCGCGGCGCCGCGCCCGTGCTTCGCGCAGCCACCGCCACGCTCGCCGGTGCCGCCATCGGTAACCTTCTCCTTCCTCGTTGTACCGATCACTTCAGAAAATTATGTTTTCTACCAGAATTCAGCGATATCGACGGCGTCACCATGTGCCTCTTACAGAGAGCACGACAAGATGTAAGGTATTGTTTGAGATGAAGCGCTATAAACGTAGTGACTGTGTGTGTGTGTGTGTGTATAGTGTTCACGTGCGTAAGCGGCCGCGAGGGCTGGCGCGCGGCGCTATGCGTGGCGCTGGGGCGCGCGGCGCACGGCGCGGGCGCGGCGCTGGCCAACGTGGCGGGGCTGGCGCTGGCGGCGCGCGCACTGCCGGCGCACCAGCGCGACCGCGCCATCGGCGCTCTGCTCGGAGCCGTCGCACTCGGTACGCAAGCCTTCACATATTCACCAACACAAACCTCTTGCCATGGGGTCTCAATTCAAACAAATTATAATTAGTATTAAAAAAAGATCATAGATGGCAGCATAGGTAACAAATGTGAAAGTAACAATCACTTATAAATGTTAAACAGCAGATTTAGGCTGAAATAAGTTTAGTAAAAATCAAATCTTGCTTCTTTAATGTTAATTTATCCATTTACACTCATTAATCAGGGTTTTTGAACAAAAAAGATAAGTTGAAGACTTTGTATGTTAAATTAGTTGAAAGTAGCTATTGACTTTTCGTTTTGTTTTGAGTTCTTGGCAATAGATGGCGTTTTTCACAATTTGTCCTAAACTATATAACCATCGTCAGAATCATTTTGTAAGACAGTTATTATTTATTATAACTTAAAATAATTATTTATTATACGCGTAATTTTAAATATTAAAGTCTTGGTCTATTACTTAAAATCATTTTTTGTGAAGCTTGTTTACACGTCGAATTAACTAGATAACTCGCTGGAACAGGACTCGTATTGCACTAGGGCCTACTCAAATCGCTCGGGTTATAAAATAAGTGATAACGCGACGTGAGTCCCGCTTGCCGTCCGAGTTTACGCGTTGCCTATTAGGTACAGTTTGATTCAAACTTAATGACGGCTCGAAACACTTCGTTAGCTACTACGAGCTAGCAATTTCATGTGACAGTGGGGTTGAGGGGTAGGGTAGGTACTGCGCAGCGAGTAGGGTTTTTTTAAAACATCACTAAGTTTGAATCGACGCGCGTCACGTTAGTAAATACGTAAATAATAACATAAAGTATTTTTTGTCCTTGTGATTACACGGCTCGACTACTCGTTCAGTTCGATTCAAATTTAATGGCGGCTTGGAACACTCGTATGAGTCGCTGCGCACCCCTAACCACCGCTGGCACAATTAATTTTACCCGACTGCCGAAGGAGGGTAATGTGTTTATCAGTCTATGTATGTATGTATATTTGTTCCTATGTGGTCTTTCAGAGACCAAACGCGTTGGCCGATTTTGATGATTCGTACGTCAATCGGTTCGTCTTAACCCTACAAGTGTCACTAGCTACATTAAAATTGAAAAATAGAGAAATGGCGGCTTTTGGGCGCCATATTGTGGGGGCCCAATTGTTTTTTCTTCAAATCCCATCTTGTGTGGTATCAAAGAAAAGGGTTTTATGTGGCAATTTCAAAAATAACACTTATATCATATAAGTGTTATATATTTTTGAAATTTTTCGAATTTTGTACATTTAAACATATAAGTTATATGTTTAAATGTACAAAATTCGAAAAAAATGTTAACTAAAAAGTGTTAAGGCGCCTCCCCGAGCAAAACGCCGTGCTAGTCGTTTTTGTGCAGTTTTTAAGAGCTATCTACTCTTTATTTAAAAAGAAATATTAATTAATAAAAATACATTAAATTTCTACATAATGTTGATTCTAAAATTGTAGTACACTTTTTTTTTAAAGAGGTATATGTTTCACTATCTCCTTCCAACAAAACCATAAAAATGTGAAATAATTATTGATAGCATGCATCTCCCCGTATAGTGTTCATTAATTATTTTTTATACTAACACTAATGGATAGACAATTTGATAACGAACATTTTGTAAGTTTTATTTTTTTCAAAAGACCAATATTCGATTTTATAAAGATTTTATTCTTAAATCTGGGCGTATTCACTACCGTAATTCATGCGCCAACAGTGCCGCTAGGCCAATAGGAATGCTCATATCTCATGCTGATTTTTTGGTCAGGGTAAGGTCTTAAATAAAAAAAACAAAAAATCCTAAGATCCGACTGCTTAAAAAGCGAACTAAAAAGACAAAAGCAAGTTTTTTTTTTTTTGTAAAAACATCCTGTTCTTTCTAAGTGCCTACCGAAAATAAAAAAGGGTAACCCTTATAGTGAATAATAAAATGGCATGAAGTAGGTACCTATATCATGTCATTCCGTTGACGCGGAAGCAAGCTACCTACCTATATTTAATTTTACAAGGAATTCTATAGTTTTGATTGATTTGGAATATTCGTGAATATTGTGAAATTCGCTACACAATGCGACCACTATTAAGAAGTTACCGCGGTCTGAGCGGACTAAGGAGTCTAACCCGATCATACCTAATGTTATTATTACGAATACGAAATAAGCGTTCAAGGACAACTGGCAAATAACGTCTCTGAGTACCTACATGATGCGATTCCTCGCTCAAATTGCCATATGATTTAGTATCTACGCAAACTTCTAGATGGCGTTAAAAAACCACAGCCTCGGGCTATTAATGAGTCACTGGTGCTGCCGCCTGTTAAAAATATGGAGAAAGAAAAAATAGCCCGACGAATAGCCCGACTTAAGGAGGTTACATTTCTTTGTATGGGATTGAGTATCTGTACTGTAGTATTATATTATCTGTGCCCATAGTTATGTGGCCTTGCCACAGAGACTTATAGGTATGTGGCCTTGTTTTACCAATTGCTGAACAGTTTACCCTCAGGTATGCAAGAGCACAGATAATATAATACTACAGTACAGATACTCAATCCCATACAAAGAAATGTAACCTCCTTAAGTCGGGCTATTCGTCGGGCTATTTTTTCTTTCTCCATATTTTTAACAGGCGGCAGCACCAGTGACTCATTAATAGCCCGAGGCTGTGGTTTTTTAACGCCATCTAGAAGTTTGCGTAGATACTAAATCATATGGCAATTTGAGCGAGGAATCGCATCATGTAGGTACTCAGAGACGTTATTTGCCAGTTGTCCTTGAACGCTTATTTCGTATTCGTAATAATAACATTAGGTATGATCGGGTTAGACTCCTTAGTCCGCTCAGACCGCGGTAACTTCTTAATAGTGGTCGCATTGTTTAGCGAATTTCACAATATTCACGAATATTCCAAATCAATCAAAACTATAGAATTCCTTGTAAAATTAAATATAGGTAGGTAGCTTGCTTCCGCGTCAACGGAATGACATGATATAGGTACCTACTTCATGCCATTTTATTATTCACTATAAGGGTTACCCTTTTTTATTTTCGGTAGGCACTTAGAAAGAACAGGATGTTTTTACAAAAAAAAAAAAACTTGCTTTTGTCTTTTTAGTTCGCTTTTTAAGCAGTCGGATCTTAGGATTTTTTGTTTTTTTTATTTAAGACCTTACCCTGACCAAAAAATCAGCATGAGATATGAGCATTCCTATTGGCCTAGCGGCACTGTTGGCGCATGAATTACGGTAGTGAATACGCCCAGATTTAAGAATAAAATCTTTATAAAATCGAATATTGGTCTTTTGAAAAAAATAAAACTTACAAAATGTTCGTTATCAAATTGTCTATCCATTAGTGTTAGTATAAAAAATAATTAATGAACACTATACGGGGAGATGCATGCTATCAATAATTATTTCACATTTTTATGGTTTTGTTGGAAGGAGATAGTGAAACATATACCTCTTTAAAAAAAAAGTGTACTACAATTTTAGAATCAACATTATGTAGAAATTTAATGTATTTTTATTAATTAATATTTCTTTTTAAATAAAGAGTAGATAGCTCTTAAAAACTGCACAAAAACGACTAGCACGGCGTTTTGCTCGGGGAGGCGCCTTAACACTTTTTAGTTAACATTTTTTTCGAATTTTGTACATTTAAACATATAACTTATATGTTTAAATGTACAAAATTCGAAAAATTTCAAAAATATATAACACTTATATGATATAAGTGTTATTTTTGAAATTGCCACATAAAACCCTTTTCTTTGATACCACACAAGATGGGATTTGAAGAAAAAACAATTGGGCCCCCACAATATGGCGCCCAAAAGCCGCCATTTCTCTATTTTTCAATTTTAATGTAGCTAGTGACACTTGTAGGGTTAAGACGAACCGATTGACGTACGAATCATCAAAATCGGCCAACGCGTTTGGTCTCTGAAAGACCACATAGGAACAAATATACATACATACATAGACTGATAAACACATTACCCTCCTTCGGCAGTCGGGTAAAATTAATTGTGCCAGCGGTGGTTAGGGGTGCGCAGCGACTCATACGAGTGTTCCAAGCCGCCATTAAATTTGAATCGAACTGAACGAGTAGTCGAGCCGTGTAATCACAAGGACAAAAAATACTTTATGTTATTATTTACGTATTTACTAACGTGACGCGCGTCGATTCAAACTTAGTGATGTTTTAAAAAAACCCTACTCGCTGCGCAGTACCTACCCTACCCCTCAACCCCACTGTCACATGAAATTGCTAGCTCGTAGTAGCTAACGAAGTGTTTCGAGCCGTCATTAAGTTTGAATCAAACTGTACCTAATAGGCAACGCGTAAACTCGGACGGCAAGCGGGACTCACGTCGCGTTATCACTTATTTTATAACCCGAGCGATTTGAGTAGGCCCTAGTGCAATACGAGTCCTGTTCCAGCGAGTTATCTAGTTAATTCGACGTGTAAACAAGCTTCACAAAAAATGATTTTAAGTAATAGACCAAGACTTTAATATTTAAAATTACGCGTATAATAAATAATTATTTTAAGTTATAATAAATAATAACTGTCTTACAAAATGATTCTGACGATGGTTATATAGTTTAGGACAAATTGTGAAAAACGCCATCTATTGCCAAGAACTCAAAACAAAACGAAAAGTCAATAGCTACTTTCAACTAATTTAACATACAAAGTCTTCAACTTATCTTTTTTGTTCAAAAACCCTGATTAATGAGTGTAAATGGATAAATTAACATTAAAGAAGCAAGATTTGATTTTTACTAAACTTATTTCAGCCTAAATCTGCTGTTTAACATTTATAAGTGATTGTTACTTTCACATTTGTTACCTATGCTGCCATCTATGATCTTTTTTTAATACTAATTATAATTTGTTTGAATTGAGACCCCATGCTATGGGGGTTAAACCGTTTGTTACCCTTTACTTCATACACCTGAAGCTGTGTTTCAACAATATTAAGTTAGACGTAAACGTTTAATCGTAACAAGGATAAAGGAATACAGGAACTATGACCAGCTAGGAATATCAGTCAATGTCTGTTGACAAGGGGTTCGGTCCTTTAAAAACAATACTTTTGGTTAGTCAGAGAAAGACTATATTGATTAGGATATATTTGTTTTGTCAAACTCCAACACGTCCTCTGTACTTGCGTGTGTGTGGGTGTTGCAGGCGTGCTGGTGGGCTACCCGTTCGGCGGCGCCACGTACGCGCTGTGGTCACGCGGGGCGCCCTTCCTGCTCATCGCTGCCGCGCTCGGAGCTAACCTCGGTAATCAACGACCAACAAATATATGTACGAGTATTTGTTTCCTTCCAATCAGTTAATCGTCCTGTGTTCATTGATTTCAGTCATGCAATACATGTTTCTGGAAAAGGAGGAGTATAAACGCGTACGTATGTGTTACATTTGAAATGTTGCTGGCTCTACGTTGCCGGCTTTAATTGTAATAGTCTATTTTTTTTTTTTTTTTAATCATTTATTTAATGAGGCTTTTTGCGCTGATGCGCCAAGCCAGCCTCGTAAGGTTATACATTATGTGTATTGTACAACAAATAATTAAATAAATAAAAAAAACCTATAATATAAACCTACCTAACATTTCGATGAAATGCAGCGCTCCCAACAATCCAAAGCCACCGAAAAAAAAGAAAAATCAATTACTTCGTCTCAAAAACACTTCCCTAACAAATTTATAAATTTGAATACTTTGTTCCGAAAGAGGCCTCCCAAGCAATACATTAACTCCACCACCGTACACATCACCGCCAACCGCCTCAAACAACAAAGACCTTAAATCATCGAAAGCACTACATTCCAGCAAAATGTGGTACAAATCATCCAATTTCTGTAAGCAAATGTTACAAAAGGGGGATGGTTTTACACCCATCAAATTTAAAAAGCTATTGGTAGGTATATGACCAGACCTTACTCTAAACGCTAAAATTAAAAGTTCTCTTGAAAGATTACCAACATCAAACCAAGGAATCCGAGGCAGTTCCTGTTGGATAGTTCTATACCACAAACCCTTTCCCGCAGTTATAATATTAAAGTGGTTCTCCCACAAACTAAAACAAAACTTTTTCACACTAGGTGTTTAGTACCGAACACTCAAACTAGCACTCAGCACTAACGGTTTGGGCTATTGCACTAATGTGTATACTAGTAGGGTTGGATGTGTAAATAAAACAACTATACTGTATACTGATCTATAGCTGGTTATCTATATTTGCTAAAATGTTTAAGACCCTATACCAAAGTACAAAACAATCTCTCTTGCGACATTTATTTCGACGTCAACGCCATCTATCGAGCTTAAAGTTAAACTTAGCTAATAACTTGGTTTGATTGATTTGAAAGCAGGATCTATTACTTTGACAGTCCCAAACATACCGCCCACCAAGGACATTTAGTGGCGAAATGTCCTTCCACAATTACAACTTGCTTGAATGATTTATATAACAAAAATACAAACTCGACTTATGCCTACTATCTACATTTAAATACACACAGAATTAAACTCCTAAAACCATGTATGACAAGTGAACTCCAGTTTATAACTCTATATCAATATTTAATCTATACAAAGTTAAAGCCTACAATTTCATCAGTGTGGCAAAATAAATTGTGGTTGTATCCTTTACAACATGCAACTAAGAACTTATAATAAAATGTAAAATTAAAATAAAAAGATAACAAAAACGTAAAATACTTACTAAAAATACAGTGTATAATTATAATTGCAACAAAACACAGTGTATAAAAACAATGTAAACGATAAAAAGTGCAAACATTCATTTTATGAATCTGTAATGGGTAAAATACATATTTTGTTGGTTGGCCTCTTTATGGTACTGGATTTGGTGCGCAATGTGACAACTCGAGTGACCTTATCATCTCCCGGATGTTTTTCAAGAACACGTCCTAACATCCAACGACTAGGAGGCAGATCGTCTTCTTTGATAAGAACGACGTCGCCAATGTTTGGCTCAGGAACCCTAGAAATCCATTTATATCTATTCATTAAATTTGCTAAGTATTCCTGAGACCAACGTCTCCAAAAGGATTGCAGCATACGTTGAACAAATTGCCACCTGGTTAGAGAATTTACCGATAAACTTTCGTAGTTATAATCTGGTACGGAGATTATAGGTTCACCTACTAAAAAATGACCCGGAGTCAATGGCATTGGTTCACTTGGATCCTCTGAATTAATAATGCTCATAGGGCGTGAGTTTAAGCATGCCTCTACTTGAGTAAGGAATGTACTGAGTTCCTCATACGTGAGTGTAGACTCTCCTATGACCCGTTTGAGGTGAAACTTGGTAGATTTCACTCCCGCTTCCCATAGTCCGCCAAAATTTGGTGCGTGGGGGGGAATGAAATGCCACTCAGTGTTATTTGCTTCCAACTGTTCTGCAACTGAGGTATGTAAATTGTCTACAATCTGTCGCAGTTCTCTTGAGGCTCCTACAAATGTGGTGCCATTATCGCTCCACAACTTCGCGCAATGGCCTCGCCTAGATACGAACCTCCTAAAGGCAGCTAAAAACGCCTGAGTCGTCATGTCACTGACAACTTCCAGATGGACAGCACGTGTAGCCATACACACAAACAAGCATACGTAACCTTTATATGACCGGTGGCCACGACCTTTTGTTGTCCTGATATTTATAGGGCCAGCGTAGTCAACCCCGCTATGCAAGAATGGTCTCGCAGGTGAGCATCGACTAGCTGGTAGAGATCCCATAAATTGATTTTTAATAGTTGCCTTCTGTTTAGCGCACGTTACACATTTACGGACACATTGCTTCACAAGGTTTCTTACTCCAATAATCCAATAAGCTGATCTCAAATAATTCATCATCAATTGTAGTCCCCCGTGGAGGGTCTTATGGTGGGCGTCTGCTACCAATAGGCGTGTAAATTGTGAATCATTTGGCAAGACGATTGGGTGTTTCATCAGTTCATCCAATGTTGACTGTTCGAGTCTACCTTGCACTCTCATAATATCCCTATTATCAAGATACGGACATAAGGATTTGAGTTTGCTACTTTTTAAGAGTAAGTGTCCGTCATTTTTTAATTGTGTGTACTCTATTGTGAAACTTTCCTTTTGTGTTTTCTTTAGACAGCATTCTAAAGCTTCTTCTACTTCCTTTTTTTGTAAATAAGGTTTTCTATCTCCTTTGCTCTTCAGTACTCTACGACAATATGCTACTATTCTTAGTAATTTTTGTAAAGAAGAAAATCTATCGAATATATTGTCATAATTACTGTTTGGACTAATTGCTAGGTGAGTCTTGATAGACTGTTCTAGATCTATTACTAAATCCTTTGGTTTTTTATATATAATCCTTTTTTCTTTCAGGAACTGTGGTCCCGAAAACCAAGGTGTCTTCTGAATGAACATACTTGGCATTAATCCACGAGACGCGCAATCTGCTGGGTTCTCACTTGTCGCTACATGATGCCATTGTGATGAACTCATAAAGTTTAATATTTCAGAAGTGCGGTTGGCGACGAACGTTTTCCATCTACTTGGGTGGCTATTTAACCACGCAAGCACTACGGTGGAATCCGTCCATGCCCTTATCCTTTCCTTTGAAACATTCAAAATCTGTGCAGTTTCTGACAACAACTTCGCCAGCAGTACTGCCCCACATAACTCTAACCGTGGTATGCTGACTTGTTTTAAAGGTGCCACTCTAGTCTTTGCAACTAGCAGCGAAACCTTCACCTCATTTGCCGAATCGATTAACCGTAAGTACACAACAGCGGAGTATGCTACCTTCGAGGCATCACAGAAACCATGGAGCTCTATATCGCTCTCTGTCTTTGTACCAAGCCAACGAGGTATGTGTATTTTGGCAAGTAGAGACAGCTCATCTCGGTAAGTATACCATTCTTTTATTAGATCACTTGTTAGTTGTTCGTCCCACCCAAGACCAGCTAGCCACAACTTTTGTATAAAGATTTTGGCTAACACGATGGTAGGTGCCAACCACCCCAATGGGTCGAACAATCTAGCAATGTCTGATACTACAGCTCTTTTTGTTACAGGTTGACTGTTTGATGGCTGCAGACACACCGTGTACCGGAAGGAATCCTCTTGGCGGTCCCAGGTAAGTCCTAAAATTTTCATAATATCATCTACCTTAATTGTTACTTCTTTATGGTCGTTATTATTTATTGCTCTATTGTGCTCGTTGTCCTCATCATTACCTTCTATTGTACTAATTTTATTTATGTTCTGATAACCTTCTAATGTTCTTATTTTCTCTAATATTTCTTTACTATTACTGTTCCACTTTTGTAATTGAAATCCACCTTTGCCTAACAACTCATTCATTTGTTTATATATTTCTATGCCCTCTGTAACGTCCTGGCACCCACTCATGAAATCATCCATGTAAAATGAATTTAAGACTCTTTCAGCTACCAGTGGATACTTGTCACCTTCATCATACACAATTTGATGTAGAGTCCTTACAGCTTGATATGGCGCTGAGGCTGTACCAAAGGTAACGGTAACCAATTCATAGTCTTTGATCTCCTCTTCAGGGTCATCTCGCCAAAGAATCCTCTGAAACCTGGTATGTTCGTCTGTGACTCTGATTTGACGGTACATTTTAATGATGTCCGCTACTAGGCCAACATAATGTCTTCTCCATCTCAAAACTGTGTGCCTCAAATCGGCTTGCAGAGTTGGCCCAACCATCAGAGTGTCGTTTAGAGAGACTCCCCTGTTGTTCTTTTCTGATGCGTTGAATACAACCCGCACCTTAGTAGTTGATTTGTCTTCTCTTATAACGGCGTGATGAGGTAGGTAAACCGCTATTCCTTTCTTGTTATCTTCTTCTTTTACAGGTCTAAGGTGTCCTAACTGTAAGTATTCATGTATTACTTCCGTGTACCTTTTCTTTAACTCTTCATGTTTCCCTAATCTTTTCTCTAATGATTTTAATCTGTTTTCAGCGATAGAGCGTGACCCACCTGATGTACACGGAGGATCTTCAACGCGGAATGGTAACCGGACCTCATATCTTCCATCTTGTCTTCGCTTGGTAGTACTTGCATATAAATCTTCACATTTTTGTTCTTCGGGCGTTAGCAATTTCGTTGAACTAATTTGTTCTTCGATTTCCCAGAATTGTCGTAAAATTTGGTCTGTAGTTAGATGAACATGCATTACACTGACTCTTGGTTGTGTGTGGCGTGAACTAGTGGTTGGATCGACCACCCCAGACAAGATCCACCCTAAAGTTGTGCTCTGTGCGACTAGACTAGCGGATGGGCTTTTCATCATGCCCTCCTTCACCATGCAGCCATAAACGTCTGCACCTAATAGGATGTCAATTCTACTAGGTTTGTAGAACTGTGGATCGGCGAGTTTCAGACTTGTAAAATCGATCCAGTCAAAGGAATTTTTATCTATAGTTTGTTCTGGCAGGTAAGAGGTAATTTTACTTAGAACATATGCGTTAATATTTAGTCTAAACGTCGGATCAACACGGGATTGGATTTTTACATGTACTATATGCTTAGCCATTGTTGACTTTTGGCCTAATCCTGACACAATTCCTTGTATCGGAATTTTTTTCAATCGGAGGTACTGCACTGTGGACTCGGTAATGAAGCAAGCTTGTGAGCCTTGGTCGAGTAAAGCTCTAACCGTTTGATAACCCATCTTAGACTCGACATTTACTAGCGCGGTAGCTAGCAAAACCTGTCTAGGTATGGGGACCTTGTTAGTGGATAAGCATGAGACTACTGGCGTGGAACTAGTCAACTTACTAGTTTCAGCCGCAGACGTGTTTGCTGAAGCATCCACATTATTTACAAATTCGCCATTCGGATGGAGCAACGAATGATGTTTTTTGTGACAAAGCTTGCATGTGGTTGATTTATTACAGTTTACTACCATATGATTACCACCCAGACAGTTGAAACAAATTTTATGTTTTGCCACGAAATCACGGCGTTGATCAACTGGTTGTTTTGCAAATGCTTTACAAAAACAAAGTTTATGACATTCGCTGCAATATTCACATTTAATGTTGCTTGAACTCACTACCATAGCCTTCGGAATGTGTGAACTATTGACCTGATTCGATAAATTTCGTTTTGGTTCTATGAATTCTAAAGCTCGAAAACGATTCTCTAAAAAGGTAGCAAATCCCTCAAAGGTGGGCAATTCATCGGAGTCAATATTACTAATACTGAATTCCCACTGTTTACGGGTTTCTGAATCAAGTTTGAAGGTGCTTATATGAATTATCATGACGTCCCAAGTTGTCACATCCACCTTTAAATTTTTTAAAGCGTTAAGGCAATCATTAGTTGTATCAAGCATCTCCTTTAAAGACGATGCAGACTCTACATGCATACGTTTTTGCCTAAAGAGACGTTGTAATATACAGTCAACTAGATATTTCCTATTACTATATCTCTTCTCTAATTTTTCCCCACATTGTTTGTAATTTGAATCAGACACGGGTGTTTGTCTCACTAACTGTTCAGCTTCACCGCTGAGATGGCTCTTTAAATAGTGCATTTTTTGCACATTATCTAACCCATCATTCTTATGTACTAGTGAAACAAACAAGTCCCGGAATGTCGTCCACTCCGAATATTTGCCACTAAATATTGGAATGGCGATCTTAGGCAATCTTACAAATGTACATGACTTAGAAACACTACTTGATGAACCAGACTCCTTATCAGTCACCTTTGGAACGCTATATTTGCTTTGCATAGATTTTATTAAACATTTATATGTAATGTAAGTATCCTCTGTACTCTCATATATTTCTGCTATTTTTGTATTATCTTTAGTTGTATATAGTTCATGAAGTTTAGTATAATTATTTGTAAATAAATTCCAATCTCTTTCTAATAATTCATCTCTGGTTTGTATGTAATCAACTGTTAACCTATCCTTTGGACTCTTTTTAAAGTTAGTTAAACCCCGTTGTATTACATTTTGAAGTTCCTTCAACACATTGATCAATCCTTCCATTTTAATAAATTAATTACTTATTCACTATAAATAAAACGTGCAAATAATACTCTACCAGTTGATTTAAATAAGTATCAATAAAATGTATAAACTACAATCCACATAAAACAAAAACTATATATTAACAACAATGTAAATAATACCAGTTATATTTCCTTAGTGTAAAACCAATAAAAGACTATTCTAAAATCTATCCTAATTTTTCTAAGTCCATGTAAACAAATAAGTTAGGTACCAGTATAAAAATTATAATCCAAAAAATTTTACAAGTTCAAAAATTTGCTTAAAATTTTACAAGTTTTTAGAGATCAATTTCTACGGTGGGGGAAATTGGGCATAGGTTCCCCGTTCCCTCGTTTTTTATAAAACTATTCTAAGTCCTTATAACTAACATGCACAATTTTAAAGCTAAGAAGAATAAATGTTCTAAATAGTTAAAGTTAAAATCTTCATTAAAATAAAGTTCAAATTTGCTTGGCAAATATTTCCTACTCTAAGTAATGTTAATTGTCACTGTTCCTACGTATTACTAATTGATTGTACTCACGTTTTCACTTCACTCACTCAAACACGAAGTTGAACTAGTGGCGCCACCTTGTGGCGAGTAGCGACACTTTGCACTCTGGGTGTGACGTCAGTCTTCTGATGTCACGTTGAACTGGGTGTGACGTCCTTTGTATGACGACACGTTGAACTACGAGGATGACGTACACCGTCACCTCACTGTTGAACTGGATGCAAGTGGCGGCCTCTGTGACGTCACTTTTCCGCCGCTGCTGCTGACCCCCGTCCACAACACTGGACGAAGCTGTTGCTGCCGATGCGGGGAACCGTGTACTCTAGCCGCAGCGATCCACTGCGAGTACCACGGACGAACTCACAAAAACTGGAACTTTGTTTATCGGGCTCGATGGACCAATGTTTAGTACCGAACACTCAAACTAGCACTCAGCACTAACGGTTTGGGCTATTGCACTAATGTGTATACTAGTAGGGTTGGATGTGTAAATAAAACAACTATACTGTATACTGATCTATAGCTGGTTATCTATATTTGCTAAAATGTTTAAGACCCTATACCAAAGTACAAAACAATCTCTCTTGCGACATTTATTTCGACGTCAACGCCATCTATCGAGCTTAAAGTTAAACTTAGCTAATAACTTGGTTTGATTGATTTGAAAGCAGGATCTATTACTTTGACAGTCCCAAACACTAGGGATAAGCTCCGTAATATAGGGATTACTGGGTATAATTATGCCGTCCGTAATAGCTTCTGCAGCAAGCTTGTCAGCTATTTCATTTCCAGAAATCCCTACATGGGAAGTTATCCACTGAATTTTTATATTAACTAAATTCATCTGCAAAATATGTATAATCCTAAGCGCTTCATAAGCTATCGGCATGCCTCGAATTCCTGACACACAGCGAATCAGGTGTTGAAGAGCACTCTTCGAGTCTGACAATATCACCACGTTTTTGTAAGACAGAGATTGAATGTATGATAAAGCTATAGGAGATTTATGAACAACATTGTTTTTAAACTTATTGTAAATATCAATCAAAATCAGTTTTTTCTTCTTTTGCCAATAGATATTCATACATAACTCGGATAATTCTTCTAATAAACCTACAGTTACATTATTACAAAAAGAGTTAACCCTTAACCAATATCTACAAGCCAACCAATGTCTTCTTACATGTAACGGTGGTAAGCAAAGTTCGCTTTCCATAACACAAATTGGTGTGGTACGAATAAAGCCACCACAAATTCGCATTGCTCGATTCTGCAAAACATCCAGTTTATTTAAGTGAGTCTTAGCACTATTGCCATATAAAAAACTAGCATAGTCAATTCGACTTCTAACAAGAGAAATAAACAGTCTTCTTAAATGTTTAGGATGTACGCCCCAAGATTTTCCAGCTAAAATTTTAAGAATATTCAAATATTTATAAACTTTCTCACAAGTCTCGTTAATGTGAGCTCCCCATCGTAGAGATGAATCAAGCCACAAACCGAGATATTTAATTTTATCAACAACCTTAAGCTCACTGTTATTAATACAAATTCGAATATTTGCTAAACATCTAGATCTACTAAATAGACAAACATTACTTTTGGATTCGGACAAAAATAATCCCACACTACCTAAATTTTTAATAAGTATTTCTAAAGCTATATTCAAGTTAGTAATTACTGAATCTAAATTATGTTTGTTTGAAGACACATAAAGAACAAAATCATCTGCATATTGTGAAACTTTACAACTGGTAATTAATTTACAAATATTCATAGTAGCAATATTAAAAAGTAGAGGGGATAATGGGTCTCCTTGAGCTAAACCCACACTAGATTGTCTTACCACTACACCATCCACACCACTGTCAATCTGTAAATACCTTCGGCTTAAATAATTGAAGATATATTTACAAACTTTACCCCCAACCACGATCTTTTTTAACAAATCAATCATTCGATTGATAGGTATTTACATTATTGTATGCACTATCAATATCAACAAAACATGCAATAGTGGCCATATTCTTTGAGTACCCTATCTGAATAGATGTTATTAAACGTGTCAGATTATCCAAACAAGAATGTGATCTGCGAAAACCAATAGTAGATGGAGACAAAAGATTTGATTTCTCAACAAACCACTCAAGACGTTTTAGCATAATTCCATGGAAAATTTTGCATGGGCAGGACATTAAAGATATAGGACGCAAAGAAGAGGCGCTATTGGGATCCCTTCCAGGTTTAGGAATCGGAACTACCCTAATGCTTCTCCATTGTTTTGGTATAACACCAGTATCTAATACCAAATTGTACAAATATAGCAAAAACTTTTTACCTGAAACAGATAAATTATATAGCATGGAATAAGAAATATTATCTACACCTGGTGACGTGTCCTTGCGTTTTAAACAGTTTTCTAATTCAAACAAAGTTATCTCCCCTTCGATAGCACTTGATTCCTCCATAAATAAAGGAGGTTCTTCACCAACCAAATCAGGAGTTAAAGATTGTAATAACTCCTTACATTTTTGGGAATCAACACAACGATTACAATACTTTCCACCTTTAACCCATTTCATTTTTCTCCACATCTCTGAAGCTGAAGTTTCCGAATCAATACTCGTACAGAATTCCTTCCATCCTTTGGAACGGGCTTTCTCAATTATTTTGCGGGCCGTATTTACTTCAATCATATAAATATTATAATTGGCAGGAGTAGGATTGCGCCTCAATTTTGCCAGTGCCAATCGTCTTTTAGCCACAGCCATAGATAACTCTGCATTCCAGTATGGTTTAGGTACAAATTTAGCTGTAGGATCCTGGCAAACTTTGATCCATGGAATTGTTTCTTCTGCCAACCGGTCAATTTTGGATACAAATAAATTATAACATTCTTGAATATTCGACGACTTATCTAAATTAGCAAACATATCCTCCGATTTTTCGCGGTATTCACTCCAACTAGCTTCTCTGAAGTTACGTCGCTTAATGAAATTTTTAGAAGACTCATAACCATACTTCATTTTAATAAAAACATGGTCACTGCCTAAAGATTCACTAGTAGTTTGCCAAGAAAATTTTGTCGCCAGATCGGTAGAAATGAACGATATATCAGGTGATGACTGCTGTAGAACTCCACCAACAAACTTAATTCTCGTAGCATCTCCATTATTCAAGCACATATAATCTTTATCAAAGTAAGAGTTGTATACCATCTCTCCACGACGATCAGTCTTATTCGACCAGGCGATGTGGTGCGCATTAAAATCGCCTACAATTAACGTTTTTTTAACAAATCTATCAAAAATCTTATTCCAATCTGACTGGTCAGTAACTGACGTTGGAGGGCAATAAATTGAAATAATGTTCATTATTCCAGGCACATTAAATATTTCTACTACCACAATCTCAATGCTAGAGTTTGGATGCACAAACTCTCTTTGTAAGGCTTTAATTGATTTATGAGTAATAACACACAAACCCCCATAAGAATCCAATCTATCTTTTCTAAATACATTATAGTTGCTAATATTTAAGTTCTTATCTGGTGCCAGCCACGTCTCACTTATAATTGCAATATGTATTTTTTCTTGGAATAATAATAATTGAAAATCATTAATCTTAGGACATAAACTATTTGCATTCCACTGTAAAATATTAATTACTTTCGTTTGTTGCTGAAAATTACGAGCCATTCTTAATGCATCCTAATATCTCCATCAAAACATCCATGTTTAATAAACTCAAAATAAAATTCTTTACTTCCGACAACACATATTTCAAAATACATGTAATTTTGTCCCCAATGTCATCATTTGAAAAGATAACTTCTTTCAGTTTGCCCAATAATTTCCTGAAACTAAAACTTTCCATTTTGGAAGATGCATTTCTAGCCGATTTATTCAAAAACTCATCCTCATTTTACGGTAAAAAATCAGATGTAACCTCCTTCTGAATTTCATGACAAACCTTCTTACGTTTACTCTTTATAGTTCTTTTTGGTTTTCTCAAATGTACTGCAACTTTACTTGAATTCAAAATTGGTGACATTCTATCTTCATACTTATCATCTTCGCTGTTCGAACTGTCATTCAACAAAACATTATTTTTGACCACATCTGAATAAGATCTCCCTGCAGTTGTATCGATCTTAATTAATTCGTCAACTGTGAATAAATTCGGACTCACAACAGCATTTTTACTCTCTTTCATCCTGGCTAGAGCCAATTTATACGTGCAATTATGCTTACACATTATATCTCTTATTTCTTTTTCACGTAAAAATGCAGGACACTTGCTCTTAATCATAGACATATGATCTCCTTTACAATTTATGCATTTGTAATAGTCTATACTAATATTATAAAAGAGGTAAGATTTTTTTGTTTGTTTTTTGTACCGAATAGGCTCCGAAACTACTGGACCGATTTAAAAAATTCTTTCACCAATAGAAAGCTACATTATTCCTGACATAGGCTATTTTTTTTTTTTTATCCCGTAAACGGGTCCTGTGGGGGACCCACGGGATCGAAGCCGCGGGCAACAGCTATTATTGTATAATAACATTGATGCTGTGTGCGGTGTGTAGCCATGTATGGCGGGCGGTGCCGTGTCGTGGCGCGGTGTGCTGGCGCTGTCTCGGCGCGGCGCGGCCGGCGCATGTGCGGGCGCCGTGCTGCTCACTACGGCCGTCATGGCGGCGCTGGAGCCGTGCCTGCCGCTGTGGGTGGCGCACAAATTCCACCCAGCGCGGTGGGTCACGGGCGCCGTGTTCGTGCCCGACAGCGCCGGCTACCTACTGGCCGCCAGCCTGCTGGGCGGCGTGGCGCGGCGGCTGGGCGCTGAGCGCGTGGCGCTGGCGGGGCAGCTCGCCGTGGCGCTGGCCGCGCTCGCTGTGCCGCATGCCTCCTCCGTCAGTATACACACAGTAATACACAAATGCTGCCTACATTTCACCTACACTCCCACCACGTCATCCACCTCCCCCGCAGGTGTCGGGGCTGGCGCTGCCGCACGCGCTGCTGGGCTGCGGGCTGGGCGCGGCGGACGCGGCGCTAGTACCCGCACTGCTGGCGCGCCACCCGCACCGCGCACCGCATGTCGCCGCGTTGCTGCAGGCCGCCTCCAGCGCCGCCTATGCACTCGGTAACCCATACACACTATTACCCATACACACAGTGTGTTTACTTAGGTGAGGCGGTGGTTAACAGAGAGACAGTTCATGTTCGACACGCTTTAATCAACAGAATCCTTAACACTAGACACGATACTTAACAACTAAACCACAAAACTAAAACCAAGAAGGTGCCAGGAGAGCTTTAGGGCAAGATGTTAGGCGCTATGAACCCTTCCAGTTCTAGGCACAGGCGGCTAGGGTGAGTCCGGCATTTGGTGACAATTATGGTAATAGAAATAAAGAAATTGTATGTACAGTGACTTGCTGTCGTAGCAAACCGCAGATTTCCAACAATCAAAGGGCGTTACAGTAGGCCCTTTGTTTTTAACCGACTTTCAAAAAAGGAGGAGGAGCTATGTTCGACTTTATGTATGTTTTATTTTTATGTATGTTCACCGATATCTCAATTATTGACCAATTTTGAAAATTCTTTTTTTGTTTGAAAGAGTATGTGCCGAAATTGGCACCATTTTAATTTGGTAAAGATCTGATGAAGAACTTCGAAGATATACAATAGAACTCTTCAATAAATAAAGGCGAATCTTTCGGGATTGCTGCAATCGCATGTCCGTTCATTGTTTATACAATTTCATAACATAACATCACGCCAGTACGCTCTCAAGGGGTACGCAGATCTGTCATTTCACCGGTTATGTTCAAGATATTCAGGTAATCTATTTTGGCGTTATAGGTACCTTACTAAACAACTTGCCTATTAGGTAGGTACAACTAAAAAGACAAAAAAAATAAAAACTTCCAAAAATAAAGTTATTTTTCCCTTTGTAGTTTTTATCTTTGTTAACCGACTTTTGAAAAAGGAGGAGGTTCTATGTTCGTCATCCTTGTATGTTTTTTTTTATGTATGTTCACCGATATCTCCGTCAATTGTAGACCGATTTTGAAAATTGATTTTCTGTTTGAAAGAGTATGTTCCGAAATTGGTCTCATTTTAATTTGGTGAAGATCTGATGAAGAACTTCGAAGATATACAACAGAACTCTTCAATAAATAACGGCAAATCTCTCGGGACTGCTGCAATCGCATGTCTGTTTATACCATTTCATAACATAACATCACGCCAGTACGCTCTTAAGGGGTAAGCAGATCTCTCATTTGATCGGTTTTGTTCAAGTTTCATGATATTCGGGTAATCTATTCTGGCGTTATAATTAACAATCTTACTAAACAACTTGCCTATTAGGTAGGTACAACTAAAAAGTGAAAAATAAAAAAACGACTTCCAAATAAGAAAACTACAAAGTGAAAATAAATTTATTTTTGGAAGTCGGTGTCTTTCGTAGGTACAATTTTTTTGCGTTATGGACACCGACTTCCAAAAATAAATTAATTTTCACTTTGTAGTTTTCTTATTTGGAAGTCGGTAGTATTTTTTTGTAAAAAGTTTTTTATATTTATTTTAATAAACTTTTATAATTTTGACATGCCAGTATGTGTAGGAGGTTTTTTCACGAGCGGCACAGCTCTGTCTCCGATCAGTGTTTGCGCTGCTAATGTCCTTCAAACTCACGGCCGCTGTAATTTTGGCCATTAACTCAATTATTTGGCCTTTAATGTCTGCAGAAAAAGTAGGCAGGCCTGCCCGCGGCGGGTGTTGTGTCTGATCCGGACAACTGCCCGTCGGTTGCTTTTTGACTGTTGTATGTGTTCAAATCGTGCCAAAAACTCTGCTTGCGCGATGCAGGATTTTGTGTGACGTCAGGTCATTAGTTCGTATGTGGTGGCATAGACGCCGCTATATAATTATGTATAGTGCTCGCCAAACTTCTGGGCCGCCCTGAAGTTGGCTTTCCGATGCGCAAAGCACAAAATAGTGCTGTTTTCGTATGATATTTACTACTGCGCAGTCATTGTAGCTAACTTTAGGGCGGCCAAGAAGTTTGGCGAGAACTATATGTACCTATGAGTGTTGGAAGCTGGTGTGTGGTTCAGGTCCGGTGGTGGGCGGCGCAGTGTCGTGGTGCGTGGGCTTCGAGACTGCACTCCGCACGCTGGGCGTGCTCAACCTGCTGTACCTGGCGCTCCTGTACCGCGCGCTGGCCACCCACCCGCTCTCTGAACAGGTACCAGCGATATAGCGCACCAATATAGCTCTGCTGACAGGGCCGAGGGAAATTGCTCACTCAGACTCAGTTTGGTTGGGTCCAGGGTCCCCCCCGCCGTCTGATTTCAGTATTTACATATAAATATGATAATTATGTTAAGATTCCAGTACAGTGTGCTTATGATGAGTTGTTTAACGCACTCGATCGTGATAACGTAAACGATCTCTGAATAAAGTCACATTGGTCACATGTTAAGTTCCTTAAGTACCTATTGCTTTGGAAATACGTTCCAAAGCAATAGGTACTTGCTTGCATCTTTGTGACTGACCGAATGCTAAACAGATCAAAAGTGCCTGAATGCTTTGTGCAGTGGGGCGCCATCTCGCCGGACGACGAGAGCGACGACAGCGACGCGCGCGCAGAAGACACGCCGCTAGCGCCCCTGGCGACTCGACTGCCAGCGCCCCTGGCGCCCCGACCGCCTGTGACATTGGCACCGCTTCACTAGCAGTACCACATCGAGAATTACTCTCCAATCCATCTTCACACACCGTGGGTGACAAGCCACTGGTTTCGTATTTTTTGACTTTTTACCCGACTGCGCGACGCAAAGGAGTACCCTCCTTTGCGTCGCGCTTTTAGTCGGGTAAAAATGTGGTTATCAGTCGTGTGTATGTAGAGATGTATATATGTTTATTCCTATGTGGCGTTCTAAAGCGAAACGCGTTGGCCGATTTCTATAATTCTTGAGTCCATCGCTTCATCATAACCTTGCGAGTGTTACTGGCTACATTAAAATTTGAAAAAAATAAAAATGGTGGATTTAGGGCGCCACAATATTAGAAAAATCCTTAGCAGAGAATATTTTGGCGGCTGTCGGAAGTCAGTGGAATATAGTTTTTGTTTATTTAATATAATGTTCATATTTGTGTTATTTAAATGTAGTACGAATCCATTTATTTCAATCTTTCTATTTTTAACAGACTTCAAAAAAGGAGGAGGTTCTATGTTCGACTTCTTGTATGTTTTTTTTTTTAATGTATTTTCATCGATTTCTCCTTCAATTGTGAACCGATTTTGAAAATTATTTTTTGTTTGTAATGGTATACTCTCGATATGGTCCCATTGTAACCAAGTCGGGATCTGATCAGAGGATCTCATGGAAATCGAGGGCAAACCTCAAATTATTAACTTAATACAAGTATTCCAAAAGAACATTAGAAAAAAAAAACGTTCCACCTTTCTGTACAGTAAATGCCTTTAAAATTTGAGTTCCAGTGGTCATCTCTGGCGTTCTTCATCAGTTCCGCTTCATCAAAAGATACTTTTTGAGTGCACATGCTTGCCATGTTGAAGAAATTATCAAAATCGCTGTATGTTTACCTACAATATTTGAGGTCCTCTGATCAGATCCCGCCTTGGTTACTGGGATCATCTCGAGAGTAAACCATTTCAAACAAAAAAATAATTTTCAAAATCGGTTCACAATTGACGGAGAAATCGATGAACATATAAAAAACCTTTTTTACAAAAATATACTACCGACTTCCAAATAAGAAAACTACAAAGTGAAAAATAACTTTATTTTTGGAAGTCGGTGTCTTTCGTAGGTACCATTTTTTGCGTTATGGACACCGACTTCCAAAAATAAAGTTATTTTTCACTTTGTAGTTTTCTTATTTGGAAGTCGGTAGTATTTTTTTGTATAAAAGTTTTTAATATTCGTCTACCCCATTGGTCTACCTATTGTTATTATTTTATTCTGTGTATCGCTGTATTATTGCAAATTATTTGTAACGCTATGAATACATGTGGAAGCTTGTATTTAGCCATTTTCCTTACATACATACGATTTTTTTAATGTTGTTATTAGTCTGTAAGCTTTCCTTAAAATAAATAAATAATAAATCCCAATTTTTAGGGTTCCGAAGTCAACAGGAACCCTTATAGTTTCACTCTGTCCGTCTGTCCGTCCGCAGCTTAGCTCAGAGAATCTAAGTACTAGAAAGCTATAATTTGGCATGGATATACATGTTAATAATTCCAACAAAGTGGTACAATAAAATCATGAAAAAAATATTTATTTTTTCCTTTGCCTCCTATAGACGTAAAGTGGGGATGTATTTTTTTCTTTTCTATCCCATGGTGTAGCTGTAGGGTATTGCTTGTGAAAAAATTCACGGCATTAGTAAATATAACGAAATTAAAAGGAAAACTATTACAGATAAGTAGGCTTTACAAGTTTACGAGTAATAGTCGACCAACTTATAAAATGTACTTGGAACCGTAATTTTTTTTACAAATGCCTTTGAAAAATTACTTAAATAACGTTGTTAGCTGGGTAAAAAGATAGTAAATATATGCTTATGAAACATGTAAAAATCTACAATAATAAAATCATAACATTCTTAATAATAATGATTTCTATTTTTCTATTTTTTCTATATTTTTTTCTTTGCGATTATGGACGAAGTTATGATGACGAATAACTACCGGAAATATATTGTGAAGGACGGCACGGTTGACATTTGTCGGGCATGTCACCGGCCGGGGGAATCAATCAGACACATTATTTCCGGTTGTTCTAGTCTGGCTAACGGAGACTATTTGCATAGACACAACCTTGTAGCCAGGATTATCCACCAGCAACTTGCTCTTAAATACAATCTTGTGGAATCAGAAGTGCCTTACTATAAGTATGTGCCCGACCCAGTTCTCGAAAATGGCAATGTCACGTTGTATTGGGATCGGTCTATCATCACTGACAGGACTGTTGTTGCTAATAAGCCTGACATAGTGGTGATAGACCGACTAGAGCGTCGTGCAATGATTGTTGATATTGCGGTCCCCCATGACGAGAACCTCGTGAAGGCGGAGAGAGATAAGAAAAGTAAGTATCTTGATCTGGCTCGCGAGGTTGTCGACATGTGGGATGTGAATACAGCAGTCATTGTGCCGATAGTCGTGACGGCCAATGGTATAATAGCCAAGAGCCTGGACGAACATCTGAGGAGGCTCTCGTTGGGCAGCTGGATCAAGGGCTTGATCCAGAAAGCGGTACTCCTGGACACGGCTCGTATTGTTAGGAGGTTCCTCTCTCAGGAGCCCTGACCGCCGGTAGCTTGGACCCTGTTCCCGATACCGGTGGGCTACTATTTTTGTATTTTTAAATGTTTTTTTATTTTATTTTTTATAGAATGATATTTAAAAATGTAAAAATATGTAAATATAATAAATAAATGGAATAATGATTTCTAAATGAATATTATTATTATTATACAATACTTTATTGTACACCACTTAAATAATTACAGGACAAAAAACATTTATAAATGTTTCTAGATAAGTGTACAATGGGCGTTCTTATCGCACAGGGCAATCTCTTACAGACAACCTTTAGAATAATGTTTTTTAAGCTCGAATAACGCATTGGAGGGGCCGGAGTCGTTGGCAGTACCGCAGCCTAATTGCGTAAGTGAATTCTGCAAAGCAATCAAGTCGATTCCTTCCCAAAAACGATTTTACGTATTGCATATTAATACGTATAGTCGTTTTAGGGAAGGAATCGACTTGTTTGCTTTGCAGAATTCACTTACGCAATTAGGCTGCTGGTTCGTAGTCCATACGGTGCATGCGCGCGGGGTAGTCTATTTTGTGTCAGTGCAGAAGTATTTTCAACGTTTTGTAATCTAAAGTCAAATTAGATTAGATTGCCAAGCAAATTACTTATTTTCTTTTGTCGACATCCATCTATAAAGTCAATATTCGACCCGACTACATCACTAATTGAGTAGCGTAAAACTTTCCAGAACGAAATAGTGAATACCGCAGATTAGAGGTGAATACATACGAAATTTTTCAAATTCCGAAAGAGAAATAAACAAGGAGCGTGCGCGCAATGATGCAGGAACGAATCATAAGTACCATTCCCCGTGGCTCTAACGCGCGCTCGTATCGGCTCCTTTCGCGATTCGCACCCGCGGTGTTACTCAAATAGATAATATTTTTCTAACTTCAGTTGCGAAGTTGGATTTTTTAACTCCTTCTTCAGTTACCAGTTAGTCCTTCTTTAGTTTAAGTCAAGAGTGAATAGGTTACTTCTAGGCAAGCGTGCTTCACCGTAGACCACATCATCGCTTACCATCAGGCGAGATAGTGGTCAAACGCGAGCATATAGATTAAAAAAAAATATCATCCCATGTGGGCCCGTTTTTAGACGTTGTGTGCCGCTGAATCCGTTTTAATGTTCATGTAGCAACAACAAAACCCTCTTCTTAGTCCGCACTATTATGCAACTTTAGAACCCTATTACTGCGCGTGGCCCGACGCGCACTTGGCCGGTTTTTATTTACAATAATTCTATACGGTTATGAAGCGGGTGACGCCTTCGGGAAGCGGGTGTCATGTGCGTCTGATTACCTACTTGAGTTATTTATTTTTAAATTCAAATCTATTCGTATCCATATTTGTAAGCTTTGTAAATGATGTAGTAGGCACCAAATAACTGTACCTACGTAGGCTCTAAAATTAATAAACTCCACAAAAAAAGTTGTTGTTTTTTTATGAATATTTTTATTTGTCAGAGTGCTAATAGTTTCCTACGACTCCTTAGAAGTTCACGCTCTTCGCCCACAGCAACCGTAACACAGACTTGAAACACAAACGCCACAATAACAGTTACTCTGATCGATAGTACCGATTTCAGTCCGTAGAAAAGTAACCATCCATTTACATACCCCTTCTGAATGAAAGCTTGCTAAGCAGTTAGTCTAACTTAACAGCAAATATATCCAGTATGATTACAACACCCATCGTATGAAAACCATTGAGAAACATGTATTACAGTCTGGCAGCTTAAAGAGAGCTAACAAAGAAATGATATCACTTAAGACTTGGATAGAAGGACTAAAAGCCTCAAATAAAACAACTTGCAATAGAAACGAAATACTTCAAATTTATACGGGTGTTTTTTTTTTATTTTACTTAATTAAAAAGTTGCCCCACACTAGGAATTTTCCTGTATCGTGGATGTGTTTACAAACATATAAAACTCACACACACAAACACCCAGAGCCAGTCTGTTAGGTCTTACAACTATCTGTTAGATCATACAAATATGTGTTTCGTGCGGGAATCGAACCCGCAACACGCAGCGCAGCTGTAAATCGCTCAACCACTGCGCCAACCGTGCGCCCATTAAAGAGCCAGCCAGTAATATACCGGGAGACACATCTTCAGATATACAAGACATTGATGAAGTAATGAAGGGAATTGCAAAGCTGAAGCATGAAAAAAGCCCAGGACCTGATAAAATTACCAACGAAGCACTGAAACTAGGAGGACTCTATCTAGCAGGTCCTCTAACACAGCTCTTTAAGGTTACACTAGTCGACGGCACGAACTATTTTGTGCGCGGGGTTAAAATGCATGCTATACCAACCGACAACACGTGCGGAAGAGATAGATGCTGTGATGAGCAGTAGGAAGCTAGTTCGCGTACGAATACCGACTTTTGCAAATTTGTAACGAAATGGATGATGATTTAGGACGAAACCGAGTGCGCGAAATTTTATAAACAGACCTTTTTTTTTATTGTCTTTGTCTTTACAGACCTTTGGGAGTCTGGATATCATGAAAAAACCACTAAACGTATCTGTTCAAAATAAAATTATTTGCATTGTTGAACTACTAATCTATCCCTGTATAGTGACTGTTTTGCAACTATCGACCAATAAGTCTGCTGTCTTCTATATACAAATTATTCTCTTCAATTCTAGAAAAGAGAATCAGAAACACTGTGGAATGCATTTCCAGTCAGTTCGTAGAGCAAGCAGGGTTCAGGAGAGGATTTTCTACTGTGGATCATATCCACTCGACCGAAATGCTCATGAATATCAAGAATTCCACAGGCCCCTCTACCTAATATTTATCGACTACCAAAAAGCTTTTGATTCTCTGTACCATCACTCACTATGGGAGACTCTACAAGAGCAAAATATTGATTCAGCATAATCTGAAAGTTCTACCTCTTTTCAGAAGTAAAGAAACCAACACGAAATAGACAGGCGAAACTAAAATGCTTGGAAAAAATTTAAATTTCATAAAAAAAAATCATGGATAGGTACCTGTATACTGCCTTCATTACCCTATGCTAGCCAAACTTGGAAGCTTAAATATCAAATTAAAGCCAAAATCAGATTATATCAAAGAGGTATGGAGACAAGTAATTGAAAATAAGAAGAATTCAAAAAATTGCACATAAAAATATAAGGAAAAGAACTAAGGTTACGGATGCCCTATACCACTGTAAAAAAACTCAAATGGCGCTGGGCTGGTCACCCAGATTGTGAGACAACCGTTGGACTTACAGGATAACATTCTCTAAAGGACCACCTGGCATCACCTGCTGTCCGGTGGGCTGACGACATTGTAAAAGTGGCTGGCGTAAACTGGATGGAGATAGCGAAAAATAGGGCAACATGGAAGTCTGTCAGGCCTTCACCTTCGAGAACGAGGAGTTCTTACTAGCGTAGTCAAATTAATATTTTATTTATTTTAAGGCTTTTATATTTGTATTCTATTTATTTAAGCAGTTGGTACCGGCTGCTATTCCTAGATCTTTGTCAGTCGGTAGTAGCCTGAGAGTTTGGCAATGACTAGTCTTGCCAAGGTGTATCGTGTTACCCAGTAAATTGATCATCTGGACTGGACCATCCGGTCAGATAGGCTTTATAGGTAGGTCAGTACATCCGGTCTGACTGGAATCCTATTTAAGCAAAGTTGGGATAAGGCTTCGCATGTTGTATCCGCAGCAGGTATCTATCATCGTCGTCGCTCGCAAGCATCCTCCTCGCGCAGAACTTCTTGCGCTGAGCCGTACACCACACGTCACGCTGACGCAACATTTCGACGTTTGAAAGTTCATTTGTTTGTAATCACCACAGTCGTGGCCGACGGATCCATGTCAAAATTACCGTAGTTCTACACAATATCAATAAAATTCAATGCTATTAAATTTCAGTGAAATATCAACTAATAAGAAACACACAATATGACGTCCAAACCGTTGGGTGAGTGAGTTTTATAAGATATAGTTTGCACTCAACGCCTAGGTAGGTAGGTACTCACCATTACGTGACCCGACGCTGTCCAGCTGGCTACGACTATTCTGGAAGTATCTTATCATCAGGACATGCAGACATCGTTACAATTATCATTAATGTCAGTCAGATTAATATGTACCTACACAGTAAGCCTATATGTAGGCACAACTTTTGTGAACGAACAACACCTTAAAGAATAGGAATTCTAATCTTAAAGTTCCTGTCGCCTAGGCCTGCTTAATAATTGCAAGCGGTTGCCGCCGGGACGGGCAGTGTTATTGGGGTGGGTATTCACCAAGAATGTCATAATAGCAGCCTGGGATCTGGACTCATGTCATGATGTAAGTCAATTTCGTGATTTACAAAACTCTGATGTTGTATCTGGTGGTGGTAGACAATTATAACTTCCCGATGGATATTGGTGTGCAAGCGTGCTGTTGTATTAACTTTGCTTGCGCGATGCAGGATTTGTGATGTAGTTCGGATAGATGGCGCCATAAAAATAAACTTAAACTGCATGTAGATAAAGTGGTACCTACTTATGTTGGGCAGGCCCCGGGCCGGGCGCGTACCGGCTGCCGACGACGGTGGGCTTCCCTGCGCACGACCCCTCGCGCTACCGCAACCCTATGTACTCGTTCGGCACCAACGCCGGTTACCGCGTCAAGGTACGAGCTCATCTCTAACTCCCAATGTCAAATAAACCATTTACAACAATGTGCAGGAAGAATGGCCCAGTGGTAACTTCGTGGGTTCGAACCCAGCAGGCAGGCGCTTTTCTTTGTGTAAATTATTTTATCACCACTGCTCTCAAAACGGTGAAGCAAAACATCTTGAGGAAACCATGCACCACCAGGCATGTCCTAAATAAAAAACTAAGACATGTGACATCCACCAACCCGCACTGGGCCCGCGTGGTGGATTGCGGTCCATTCCCTCTCACAGAGAAGAGGCCTGCGTCTCAGCAGCTGTGGGAACAGGACGGTGGTATAAAATAATTCACTTATTCATTTATACATACAAAATGATTTATAAAGTAGATACCTCGCACCAATAGAATGAAAGTGACCTAATTAAAAATTCCTGTTTTGCTATAAGCCTAGGTATTCTAAAACTCTGTGGTAAAAGTAGAGGGACAGCTCGCTCACTTTAGTACAAAAAAAGTACAGTCAACATTGTACTTTTTTTGAAGACTTTTTTGCTCATTGCCGACAAATTGCATTTTTTGTGTTAGGTTACTTATTTCCATCTGAGGGTGCGCTATGTAAATACGAGTTCGACTGTCTTGAACGATATCTGACGGCACATCCTGCAGGGGCTAGGCCCGGGGCCCGCGTACCGCATCGAGCGCGTGACGCGCGACGGCACGATGTCGTCGCCCGCGTGGAGCTTCGGCGCGCGCTTCCCTACGCGCTCCACGCTGCGCACGCCCGGCCCGGGGGCGCACGCGCCCGAGCGCTGCCCGCCCATGAAGGAGCCGCGCGCGCCCATCTACTCCATGGGCGCGCGGCTCGGCTTCATGCTCAAGCGCCCGGGGCCGGCGCCCAACGCGTACGCGCTGCGCCTGGGCCCCGGCACGCCGGCCTACACCATGGGCGCGCGCGTGGGCTTCAACGCCAAGGCCAAGTCGCCCGGGCCGGCCGTCTACTTCCAGCACGACACCAACGTCTACAAGTGCAAGTGAGTCGCCTCAGTCACACTCATTGTTCTCGCTGCATGTTCTTTCTTACTCTGTATAACTCTAACTTCTGTTATCAGAGGTACTTGATGCTAATCACATAGATGACAATTTTTTTTATGAAGTTCTTATTTTGATTTACAAAGTATTGTTTTATTAGGTATGAAAAAATATTTGTGAAATTAAATATTAAGTAATAAAAAGCCGGTATCCGGATATTGACCTAGGTACTATCCAGTATCCGACAAATAGTAATATTTGGCCGGATACTGAGTACTTGCTGAATATATCAGTCTTATATATTGAGCTTCTTATAGTCTGGCTTCTTCATTGTTATTGCATGACGCTGCATATCCGTAGTACCGTACAGCCAAGTAACTGCTGCCGAAGAGCTGGGCAACAGTTTGACATTTTGATAGAGACTTTATGTTGGTCGTTGTAAGGAAGGGTGGTATTGATGAATGTACTTGTCCCCCGCAGACAGCCGGTGTATTCGCTGGGCGCGCGGCTGGAGGGCGCCGGCAAGGCCACGCGCACGCCCGGCCCCGCCGCCTACCCGCCCAACCTTTACAATGTCAAGAAGGTAACTACTCTCATCACTACGCGACATGCTTCTGCAAGCGTGAAAAGTGTTTTATTATTCCATGGGAATATTATACCGGGATGAAAAGCTTAGTAGGATGCTCTCCTCAGAACGTATTCTTGTTACTGCAAAGGTATAACGTAGCTGGCCAATTACACGATACTGACGAAATTCCGTTGTTAAGGTTTACGAAGCGACGCGTCTGTCTTAAAATGTACACAGCGCTATCTCCACAAAGAAAAGTCGAGTGCAAGGTGCAAGCCTGCATGAGGCGCCCCAAATTTTGTAGGATTAGTGCGAAAAGGTGCATTATTTACGGTGGAGATAAGGGTCAATATGCTAAGCACATTTTTAGACTGACGCTTCGCTTCGAATCTGTCTGAGTGTGCGTTGACCCTAAGTATAATGTGTATTTATATTGGCGGACCGCTAACTGGGCATGGCCACGTTGGAGACATCGTACGACAGAGAAAGCGCTGTTTCCTAGAAAGAAAAATAACACAAAAAATTGCTAGCAAAGGGTCATCGTTGCATTTAATTTTAAGGCTTCTATCCTTATCTATCTGTAGTCTCCGGTACTAAACCGCTATACTTTAAAATTTCAGAACCCGTACTCATACTCGTTCGGCACGAAGCACGGCGACTACGCGCCGCCGCTCATCGTCAAGGAGGACACCATGGACTGTCTCTAGCGCCATCACCATCACCAGCGTGGTTGTGCGCGTCCATACACTGGCCGCCCAACAGTGGGCCATGTCTGGCCACGATGGATGACGTTGACTATCTATATAGGTTATGTGCCGGATCAGCTTTGCGTAATGTTCCCTTTGTCCGCGTCATAGTGGTTTTCATTTATCCGAACACAACCGAGCATCAACAACAGAACATATTCATAGGTTTCTAATGCACGTTTCAGTGTTGTCATTGTAAGAGTTAAAAATACGATAAAAAAATCGTATAGTCCCGTAAAATCGACGTTGTATTAGAAATCAAATCATTCAAGCAATTATTAACGTTGTATTGTAAAAGTATATTAATTAAAGATTGCGAATTCTGTCTAATTGTCTGGTATAATTGTTATTTTAGTGGACCGGGTGAAATCTAATACGTTATGTAACTTAATTCGAGTTTAAATCAGCAACTACTTCTCTACTCGACAAAGTATAGGGAACAAAAGTATTATAAATAATAATAAATATGCTTTTATCTACGTCCATAAACATGTCTTGGCCGATATTATTTGGGTGTGGTTTACCAGAGAGAGACGGAGTTATACACGATAAATGCCTCCGTCTCTCTCTCACTCTCAGTGGAAACATGATAGTTTTGACACGTCAAGGTAAGGCCCCAGGGCTGTACAACCTCGTCCCGGTAATGAACCACATTAAATTTGCCTCGTGTGGAATACGGGCAGACATGTCTTCTTCTAGGCGAGTTCAATCCCACGCCAAAATCGTTCCGCCATGGCAAATATAAACAAAATTGTAATTATAATGGCCAGGAGCATTTCTAGTTGTCTTGAATAAGTGTGATACTGTTGTATAATTACTTATACTTTGTTCAGTAGTGTCTCTAGTATGTATATTGAACTATAAATCATGTCACTCGCCTTGGTTCGAGCTAACTTTTTGTAAATCGTTTTGTGAACCGTTTTAATATGAAGTTTGTGGATTCAATAAACCTTTAATTTTGTATAACTTGTTTATTGTTTAACAATTAGTATCTAGTTACATCTAACATTATTTAATCACTATACTTACTCAGTCCACGAGTCACACTGTCACTGCCTATAGTATGGACATACAGATGGAAGCAGGTGATGAATATTAAAACATCGTGCTCGTGAGCGTCAGGATCCGGATGGCAGGTGCAGATACATAAAAATATAATTTAAGAAAATATAACATACAAGAAATATAATTAAATGCGCCTATTTTGAATCATAGTTATTGAAAAATAAAAACTTATTTACTTTTTATGGGATGGGTCATCCCATAAAAAGGATGACAGTAAATAAGTTTTCACACTGTTATTTATTATTATTAATTTATTATACCAATGCAACTCCTGGGGGATGACCATTTAAGCTCTTAGAGTAAGGTAATTTTGTTTTTTTTCTATTATTCATAGGCTCGCGCTTATCAATCCTCTTTATGTAAGGGACAGATGTATATGATTGTACACATCTGTCCCTTACGCCTCCTCAAAATAACCTTACTCTAAGAGCTTATGGTCACCCCCTGAAAGCCTAAAAGTCATCATTGGCGGCCACCGGAAAAGCGTTGGGGCAATGAAGCTCGACGAGTTCCGGAGAAATGATTCAACTCTTTTCGTGTTGCATCCCGCAACGTAAATAAGCAGAACAAGAACAGTGGAGGAGCGGCAAATATTATTCATGTTCACCTGTAGGGGTTGATGTCTAACTTGCGTATTTAGAGATAACAACGTGTAAACCCTACTATAATGCCCTAATATAAATACTCAACATCAAATTCTTAATTCAGAAACTTAACAGCCACAGTAGCCATCCGGACGTTCACAGGCTCACTGCCATGTCTGCCCCTGCACATGTGCTGTGTGCAGTCTAGAAGCGGCGCATGGAGCGCAGCTTGTTGTTGCGGCGCATGCCGGCGGCGCGCACTCGCAGCCAGTAGCGCTTGGTGCTGGGGTCCAGCTCGCTGAGCTTGGGCGCGGGGCCCGTGTTCAGCGACCACAGCCAGGAGGGGTATGCGCTGTCTTCTTGTAGCTGAAAACAAGCAATTGAAACATATTGTAGACTGTGTTCACAAAGTATGCGAATTCAGGCAGATACTAAAACAGATATGAATATGATATTGGATGAATGGAGGGGAAGGCCAAAGAAGAGATGGATACGGTGTTTGAGGAGTGATATGATAGAAAAGATAGTGACCGGGTGACGGTTGACAGGACGTAATGGAAGTTGAAAACGTGTTAGGCCGATCCCAAGTAACATGGGTTATGGGCAGGACGACGATACACGATACTTCTACAACTCCAATATTATTATGGCATTTTCAACAAGACTTGTGCTTTTTAAAACCACTTATGTAAAGCCTGTCGTGTCGTGGCGACCGAGCGCGTAACCGAGTATCCGGCGGCCGGATACTCTGTATCGTGTTACAAGAATTCACCGAAACAGCTCTCCATTTCAACAGTAAGGAAATACAGAGTATCCGGCGGCCGGATACTCTGAATCGTGTTACAAGAATTCACCGAAACAGCTCTCCATTTCAACAGTAAGGAAATACAGAGTATCCGGCGGCCGGATACTCTGTATCGTGTTACAAGAATTCACCGAAACAGCTCTCCATTTCAACAGTAAGGAAATACAGAGTATCCGGCGGCCGGATACTCTGTATCGTGTTACAAGAATTCACCGAAACAGCTCTCCATTTCAACAGTAAGGAAATGACAGACTATGATAGTTGCTGTGCATTACCGATCAGTGATCTTAGAACCAGTACAATCTGTACCAACTGTAAAATTATGGCAAATATTTTTATCAGTGTGTTTTACAAAAAATAATACTTCATATGTGTGCTTTACAAAAGGCTTGACATCAGCTCACCAAAAATTGTCATACACAAGGCAAAATGGTTTTGAGACCTGTGCCTGTTTGGTCAAAATATAAGAATTCAATATATAACAATTTTACTGACAGCTATTTTTACCCGACTGCCGAAAGAGGGCAATAGTTTGTTCGTATGTTTCGTTCTAGAGACCCTTGTTCTTGTTGGCCCTTTTTGATTATTCTTACGTCAATCAATTTGTCATAATCTTGCGAGTGTCACTGGCTACATTAAAATTGGAAAATGGAAAAATGCCGGCTTTAAGGCGCCATATTGTGGGGTTATAAAAATATGTGGGGTTTTAAGAGGTTTAATTTAAAAAATATAACACTTTTGTGTTTAAATGTACCTAATTCGAAGAAAGAAATGTTAACTAAAAGATACACGCAGTTTCGAGATTAAAAGCAAACTATTTATTTCCAATAACGTAATGACAATCAGAATTATAAGGTATTTGGAAGTACCCAAATGTATTTAATTTTACAATCACCCACACAACCAATATACACAACATTAACTAAAAAGTTATACAGTAGAATCCACATATAACGACTTCGCTTATAACGACTAACCGCTTTTAACGACGATAATGTTTACTCAAGTTAGGTTTCATAGTTAGGTACTGAGAAAATGTAACCGTTTAGTGCGACTCCGGTTTAAGCGATCAACTGCTTATAGCGACCATTATTTATGATAATACGTCCGGTTAAAACGACGCGCAATGTTTTGTTTACACAACCTACGCACCAATACCTCAGCGCCCCAACTTCATCGGCGTGCGTAAATCACAGTTAGTGTTTGTCACTTTATGACAAGTTCTTAAAGCTCGACAAAATGAGTTCTGTGAAGCGAAAGTGTTTTACAATTGAAGAAAAAAGTGCAATATTATTCCGATTAGAAGCCGGTGAATCAAAAGCAACCATCGCAAAGGAGTTTGGCGTATCTCATTCTACAATTTCAACAATAAAGTTAAGATCGAGCCACTGTTTAATGCTAATGTTTTGAAATGCAAACGTGTAAGGACTTCTACTCATGAGCAGGTGGATAAGGCATTGTTACAGTGGTTCAAGCTTCAGCGCGACCGGGGAATACTCGTTAATGGGCCTCTGCTACAAGAGAAAGCAAACTTTATTGCTAGACAGTTAGACAATAAATATGTATTCGTAAGTTAAGTAATCCGTTTTGTACGTCATCCGGTTAGTACGACATAGTATCGCCGGTCCCTTGAAGGTCGTTATATCCGGATTCTACTGTAATTAAAAAAGTTAATTCATAAAATCAAAAAACCCAACTGCTTAAGTAGAGAACTAAAAAGAGCAGTCGGAGGATACATATTTGCGAGCAGCTTGCGAATATGTATCCTCCAACTGCACAGCATGATTTTTCTTCTTGTTTACTTGTTTTAGTTTGCTTCTATATGTTTGGTTCTCATGTAATTATAACTATACAAGTTTACAATTGAATATTTCTAATCTTATGCCAAATAACAAAACAAACTTAAAACTTAAACTCAAAGGTTGACTGGTAGAGAATGCCTTGTAGCATTAAGTCCGCCTATGTACCACTATTGTACATGAAGTTTAAATAAATAAATAAACTTACATACAAAGGGGAGAGGAAAAGGGGCTCATTGCGCATCAAAAAATTCATCCACATCGATGTCAATGGGAAACGTGCCCAGAACGGCTCAAACTTCTGACGATATAACTACAATAACAAGTCACCTTGACATCCTCGCCAGTGGTGTATATGTTGGAGCCGCACACATAGCTGACGAGCTTCTGCGGATCGCTCTCCACCGGCATCTCCTTCTTCTCCATCGTGCCCAGCTTGCCCGCCTTCTTCTTTCCCTTACCCAGCCCCATCACGCCTGGAATCAGACCCATTCTACTTAGAGTATGGGGCATAGACCACTGCCCATTATAATATTTATAATAGACCATTTATAAGCTCAAGTTTGACCTCCTTTCAAAGTACAATCCATTGAGTAGTTTGGGTGGGCTAAAAAGTTATTAATATTTTCATCATATTAATTTCAATTACAAAGTCAACCTAATTAAGTAAACAATTTTAGGTTGCATGAGTAGTTCGAAAAATGTTATATCACATTTGCGTCGGCCGCATGAAGTAATAATACACCAGCCAGTTACTAGTCACATTGCAAGGCAAATGCTAGCTCCAATAAGAGAAACAATTTCAACATTTACTCATACATTCACGCACGGCGTTTTACACATCCCTTATCAACCAGATAACGTTAACTGGTTGATAAGGGTTATTAATTAGAACTGTTAGAAATTAACAAAGTCAATATTTCAGAGGATTATAAAATAGAAACAGATAAAGCACCTCCTGCGGCGGATGTGGTCTTCTTGACGGCAGCATAGTCGACGGCGGTGCTGTGCACGAGTGACGACTGGGCGGTGAAAACCTGGCGCAATTGTAATAACGTCCTTAGAAATGCAGGGTACATTGTGTACAGCTTTAATAAATAATTTCAATATTACGAGAATTATTGGACTAAATTGAGGTTATATTATGGTACGCTGACAGCTGATGGTCTGACTGATGCGCTGACACTGACATTTGCGTTTTGGAATCGCTCATGCTTCCTATAATTAGCATCACTAAATAATACTAAAGATACAAACAGAATATGTATGTAATTTATTTATGAGATCGCAATGGAACTTTGATTTTAGCAGAAGTGAATTGTTTTAATAAACACATTACCCTCCTTCGGCAGTCGTGTAAAAACAAATCACTTTCGCTCGTAACAGTTCCTACTAGTAAGAGTTTTTTTTTATAATAGAACGCAACTAAACGTCAAATAATGTCACCCGCGTCCCGCACCCAATCTAGAATAAGAAGTCAGCACGCAGTAACGCACCAAATGTCCAAGAGACGTAAATAGTGACGTCCCGGGAAGATGTAATTAACGATTTAATCGATTAATTCTTGCTGTATGTCTTGTGTTAGATTTGAAAGAGTTCTAGTCACATTTTGTTCCGGGTTTTCAAACACAATGTTGACATTCTTGCTTTTATTTGAATCTCATGATGATCTGCGCAGCGTTTTCGTAAATTTGTTTTTGGGCGTAATCGGAAGCAGCACAAATTCGCAACCCAGCTGCACAGTTACCGGATACCACGACATCCATTGGTATTGCTCTAATAATATCCGATGCCAGTCTCGGTGCCTAATTGGTCTAGTGGTCGCAAGCACTACTGCTGAGCATGACGTTTTGGGTTCGATTCCCAGGTCGGGCAAACTAATCTGAATTTTGCTTGTGCCCAGTTAATGGTAATAGGCTTACTTTTTTATATAATAGGACTTAAACATAACTGCCAAAAAGTTGATGTATTGTAGGTGTGAATCGAATAAGGCGAATTAGGGACGGGTCGGAGCCGTTACGTTTTCCTCCTCCATATCACTATAGGTAATTCTTTATTTTCCTGAAGTTATCACTCATTCCTATATAATAATAGCTATTACATTGTTAATGTTACTGAAACTATAAACAAATATGTGTTAGCTGGCAGCCGCAGTATGTGTTAAAACTGTAACCAAAACAGGACGTGAATTCGTGAAGCTTTAAATACTGCTAATTTTAATAGCTGATGTGAAGTTTGTTGTTTGATACGATATATTTTTGTTAAAAGTAATAATATAAATTATATAATAAATACTTAATAAATTGAACTGTTTGTCGTTTATCGAGTGTAGCTAAAAGTATCAGATAGAAAAGACATCGGTAATTCGGTATCACCTCACTACTACTGTCTACTGTACTGAACTACTGATTCGCTCACCCGAATAAGTACATAGGTAAATGTCATTCTATGTATCTTTTTTTAAGATTTTTCTTGTAAATCTCTTGATCACTCTTGATAAACTGTGTTTTTGTTACGAAATTTGTGCATGGAACGAATTTCCGTTCAATTAGAAACGTAGAACTCCTCTCTATTCCTAAGTGCAGTAATTTATTTTCGCACTTATCAAACGGAGTTTCGGAATATCGCAAGTTGTTTTCCCTTTAAAAATCCGGAAAGTCCCGTGTAGCGAGTGGGTCTATCCGCACTGATCGCGGTGACTCACGCGGTCGCGATATGTTCGCGCTGTGTCAGTTCCAGCAGTAGGCACTCGTCAGTGTTGAGCAGGCGGCGCAGTCGAGTGGAGCGCAGTGTCATTGTTATTGTTTAATAATTACAAGTGATGTTCAACTCGGATGAGTTTGATGACGACGACTTTTTCAAGGTAGGTGTCAGCGTCGGCCGTCGCGACGGCTCAACACTCACGAGTGCCGTCACACGCGAATAGGCGCTTGTTATCGATGTCGCATATCTTTATCAGGAGAACTACTTACTTTTCGATTAAATCAGTAATCAGTAAAGGTGGGTGTGATTGCAGACAGTATTCAGTTGGTGGTGCTCCTCAGTGCTAGTGTAGTGATTACTGGTCAGTGCTGTGTTCATTCTTGTTGTGTTGTGTTGTGCATGCCCAGCTGCTGTGTGACATTGTGTGAGATAAGTGCTGAGTGCAGTTGCAGGTATTGTGTACAGATAACTTGTTCAACTTTCATGTGATGCCTCACTATGCTGAGCGGATCAGTGCGTGTCCTTCATGCTACACAAGACGTACCTATATTAGTAAAAAGTGATGCTATGAGTAAAAGTTAACTTTGAAAAGTGCTGCTATCTGTATTAGCAATCTTCTTTGTGTAAATTCCACAAGTATATTTAGTTTGTTTGACATTGATAACAAGTTACATCAGTATTCTTTTAGAATAATCTTGTTATAATATTAAGTGTGATTCTGAATACATATATACATTTCCTTTAACTACGTTCGAAATTATTCGACTTATTTAGACTACATAATTTTATGATTAGAAATTTATCTCTTTGTTTTGAACTTAATGAACTGTAGCTTGTGACATTGAGCATACATAATATATAATATAGCACTCTAGTTACTTTCATACATAGTTGATACCCTGTCATGAAGACTCTCACATAAAAATAAAACTCGTAGACATGCTAACATTGCTCACTCTTATACCAGATAGTGTTCACAACAAAGAATATGGAATTAACTTTTAATTCAATTAATAATAATAAGATATTCTGCTTCCGAGTACCATGATGACTAATGCTCTCTGCACACAACTTGAGGTGTGCCTTTGATGCTTAAATACCTACTTATTGTTTTGATTCAGTCTCATTCACACGTTGATACTGAAAGAACTCTGCATTGTTGCACAATTTACGAGTAATATTTCATAACATTGCATAAATGCTATCTTGCAGTATTGCCTAGCATTGATATGACAAAAGTATAATAAGAAAACGTGTTGAGTCACCCAATGTAACATGGGACAAGGGTATGTCGAAGATTATATGGCTAAAGTATCTTTACGTCTGTCAGGTTGTATTAAATAGGAAGTGCTTATTAGTAAATGAAAGGAACTCAACCCAGTGCTGTGATAGTGTGAACAGTAGGTAACTGTGAGTTATCTCCTGGCCTGCAGCCGGCAGCGGGCGCGTAGCACCCACATGTTCCGGCTGCACAGGAAGTGATGTGGCTTTGGCGGAGATAGATAGTGGCCACGGTTAAACATCAATGTTTTAGGAGATCAGCCTAAAATAATACAGTCGCAAAAAACTAAACTTGGTGTTAAGCAACTTTATTAAGTACTAAACTCAGTTTTTTAAATTCGTTGACTAAACTGACATCTGCCTGTTGTATCCTGAATATTCTGAATATCAGTTGAAGTGGAAGTTGATCGAAAATCAAAGTAGATTGAAAATTGAACTATTTCACGTCAAAAAATTGCATTTGTTAAGAAACTAGCGGCCCTTAATTAGTTTCTGCACATTTGTGTCAGACTTATTTTTATCTATTGCATTTATTTTATTATTGATTTCATATTTAACACAATAAAAGTTTATGTATGTACTATGTGTATGAATACTGTTATATTTAAATGTATTATGTTCATAAAATATTTATTTACACCAATTAGTGAAATTAAATTGAGGAGTCATGTCACATTGATTCAATGAATTACTGATAATTGAGCTTTAGCTACAACAATATGCTCTGCGCTTGCAACATTTAAAATAAATAAGGTAATTGGCAGCGGACAGTTAGTCTACGAAATTAAAAATCACAGTATAGGTATCTTTCATGAGCTAAGATTTTATAATATAACAAAATTTTACACATGTACTGTAGTTTCTGCTGTGTTTGTGGCAATGTCAAATGACACTGGCATCCGTGCTATTTTAGTACATGTCTGGCGACGTCGATAATATCGATAATCATGTGACAAGATATCAGCATGTCTGTGGAGTGTGGACTCGTGTCTCCAGACATCTGTCTCCCAAGGTTCGCATCTGTAGCTCTATTATAAGTAATGCGTTGTGTGTACAGGGCCGAGTCCACCCAGTGAGCGTCCCGCGCGGCCCGAGCATGGATCTGCTACTGTGGCTGGCGGCGGGGGTGGTGACGTCCATCCTGCTGGCCATCATCTGCCGCTGCTGCTGCCGGAGCAACGCGCGCGGCCGAGTCATAGCGCGTAAGTACACACACCTCTCCATACAACATACCCCACATATGTTCAGTCAAGGGTCCAAAAAGTAGTTGCAGTCACTCCAATCCACAACCCTCTATACTTTAGATTCTAAGACTATCATCATCACCATCATTTCAGCTGGAAGGCGTTCTCTGCTGAACAAAGGCCTCCTCTAAGTGTTGCCACATCGTTCGGTCATCGTGCGTTCCAGTGGATTCCCGCAACCTTATCTAGCTCATAGGTCCACCTAGTGGGAGGCCTTCCAACGCAATGTCTTCCGGATCCTTCCGGACAACACTCCAGCTCCGGACAACTTCCGGATAAACTCTTTGCGCACTTACGCAATACGGCTGCTGGACTTTTCAGCCCCATCGGCCATCCGTTTTACGAGCAGTGTGTCCTGCCCACTGCCACTTAAGTTTGGCAATTCTTCGGGCTATGTTCCAAACTTAAGTGCAATGGGCAGGACTCACTGATTTTTCAGAACCCTGGTTCTCTTGCGGATGTCTTCATTTCTGATTCGATCACGCAAGGAAACTCCGAGCATAGCCTTCTCCATTGCCCTTTAGGTGACTTTAAAGCCTTATGATGACACCCATCGTGAGCGACTACGTCTCAGTTCAGTATATACCTACTATAGAATAGATGAAATCAGTTGTGAACCATTGAATTTCTTCTCAAAATACATTTTAGGCACTTTAACTTGGGGAGAGTGCTGCTGCACTTTACTTTTGACACTTGACTGTACAATACAACGACAACAACTTGTAAGAACGATATTTGTTAGCAACATTCAAATTACGATGCAGACGTTGTAAGACAAAGTCAGTTATGTATGATTTAGATTGACTGTTGATACCCGCAAGTCCGCAACACGCAACACAACAACTGTTCAATTGTCTCGCTCACAGATCATTCAGTTTTCAGAACCCCCTTGCAAACTACAGTATTTTTATCGGCCGATAGTTTAGTTAGATTACATTCATTACCGAAGCCCGACCAAACTGTCGGCCTATCATACGTCTGTACTCTGTAGTTTGCGGGGCTCTTAGTGGTTCCGTTCTTCCCGGTATAATAATTTGGTATAATAACCCTCAGCCTCTCAATGTTATCTGAGCATCGATCATCTGATACTCAAAGTACATGACTCACGTGGGCGGTATTCTGCGAGGTTTTCCTTCCGCTGGCCGCTGGGTACACTCGGACTCGTGCTTACGAGTTACTTCGAGCAGGTTTATCGAGACTGTTGCCGTCGATAAGTTTTTGATTGTATTTGGGTTTCTCCGCACTGTGAGCTAACGGTCCATACTTGTGTCATCGCGTGGTGTCGACCGCTTTCTGTTGTTTTACGTAATTCTGACGTCTGTTAGCAGTGCATTAATGAATATTAATCACTATTAAGGTGATCGCATCGCTCACCTTTTCTGCCTACGTGTCTAGGATGCTTTCCCTTTTATCCACGTATCCGTTAAAACAACAGGCTCATCAAATGTTTTTATGTTTTGATCTTTTGGTCCGGCCAAGCAATTTTATTGATTGGGCATTACATACATAAACTCGCTCCTTTATCTCATGCGGGTTACAGAACGCTACCTGCTACGATCTTTACATACTCATTTTGCTTCATTTAAGAATAAAGGGCATTCGGTATTATAAATAACAAATGCGACGCGGACGAGGACGAGGGAATATGAATCTCAAAAATACTACACAGCTGTATAATTTCACATCCTAATGAATGCAGATGTCTGTGATATTTAAACGTGTGTTTTCATTAGAGACACTACCCCGACGCGTTCCTTGAACGTGTGTGATATTCGTGATTTATAGACAGCGATTTAATGCAGTCGATTATCGCACTGTTGCAGACACGTTCAGTCGTTCACGATCTCATGTGACAAAGCACGTTACGGTCATTGATGCACGCTACTCATGACATGCTAATTGCTGGCCGAATCATTTTAGATCCACCGAGACAAGTGGAGAGCATGAATTAAAGGCTACCATCAAAAGGTAGATCCAGAGCCTTGAACATCGGCGCCGAGTAGCCAGCCTGTCGGTTTTTTAACGGTTTCATTTCGGGGAGTGTGCGTTGGAATTGCATGAACTGATTCCTCCTAGCCCGTTCCATCATCGGACTACAAGACATACGACGATGCGTCATCGGTACATGGTCGACATCCCACCTATACACACCAAATATTTTGGGAATACTTTTATTATGCGCACAGCAAAAGAGTGGAATTTCCTGCCGGATTCTGTATTTCCCGATAGCTACAACCTTGGAGTCTTTATGTCAAGAGTGAATAGGTTTCTTCTAGGCAAGCGTGCCTCATCGTCGACCACATCATCGCTTTCCAACAGGTGAGATAGTGGTCAAGCGCAAACCTGTTATTAATAAAAAAAAGGAAAATAAAAGTGATTGGAAATCCCATGAGGTCACGCCCTAGAACGACATAAACAGATCTTATTCTTATTGGTGAAGTTCTTCAAAAAGGTCTTGAGCGTAGGACTCACAACCAGCTTGTGTGTATGACTTGATGTATGAATGAAAATGAAGTATAAAGAGTATATGAGGATCGTAGCAGGTGGCGTTTTTTGGGTTAGTGCAAATATTTAAACGTGCTCGATCGCTTTAACGAACGTATAGCTTTCGCCAAATTTCTTGGCCGCCCTGAATACAGCTTTCCGATGCGCAAGACTCGGATCGGTGCTGTTTTTGTATGAGGTTTATTATTGCGCAGCCATTTTAACCAACTTCAGGGCGGCTAAAAAGTTTGGCGTGAACTATAAACTTCAATTTGTACACAAGCCACAAGCAACACCAACAAGTTTGTCCACAAGTGTGTTCTTACCGTATTGTGTCTGTTTGTTGCAGCGCCCCCCCCGCGGGATGACGTGCCGGCTCCGTACCCGCAGCAGCAGTACGCCACCCCGATATACCCCGGTGAGCGCACAGACCAAGGTAGCGTAGAGGAGCTCATGTCCATTCTAGTACTAACCCGGATTGTTCCTCCTTACGCCGAGGGGATACCGCCACGAGATCTTGCGGCCCTGGTACCTTGAGAGTAGAGGTGGGCAATGAACCGGGCTTTAACCCGATTATTGTCCTTAAAGCAATCTCTTGCCGGGCCTAAACTCGATTATGGGGCTTAAACTCTTCTCTTGCCCGGCTTAAACTCGATAATTGGTCTTAAAGTCATCTTTTGCTGGGCTTAAACTCGAATATTAGGTGTTAACTCATTTCTTGCCGGACTTAACCCCGATTATTAGGCTTAAACCCGTCTCTTGCCTATCTCTACTTGAGAATGATCTAAGGGATCGTTCACTGTATCTATACTCCATTTGAAATAACAGTAGATGTTTTAAAAATCTATTTTTTTATTAGTTTAATCGATTTTGACATAAGGATGGCATAAAAAGTATAAACCTGTTACCAATACTAACTGCTTACTACAGCTACCATTTGTCTTGTCACCGACGCAATAGGAGTCAAAATTGGTTGAACAGGCTGTGAATAAGGATTATTTAAACTTCTAATGCTATTTCAAAAGGAATATAGCTGTGGACTAAGGTAATATTATCCTGATGCATCCAGCCTATCATCTAGATATGAGGTAAGGAGGAATAATCCACTAACATGAACATCCCCGTGATTACCGCGTGAATAATCGTCATTAGACAGCTATACAATACATAGTTGCGTAATTCCTTCTATTGTATAGATCACCGAAATTGGTGTTTAAATTATGGGTCATAAGCTGTCCCAATGTTCTGTTCCATATCTGTTTCTTTTGTAAAGAATATGAAATAGTTATAAGATCATACTGATGACGAATACTGCTACATAAATATTAGAATCTTTCCTCTGGATTTTGAAAACTTAATAACAATAGCGAATTAGTCAAGACATTTGGCAATATTTAACTTTGAGAAACCGGGTATGTGAGACCTTCTTTATAAAGACTGCATATAATAGTTATTTATGCTACAAGTGCGGAAAGTAGGTGATTTCCGATGAGTGGATAAATCGGCACGAGTCGGAAATCATCTTACGCACGTGTATCATACAACATTTTACTATGCATTGTGCATTGTGCGAGGAAATAAAAAAAAAATCTGAACCAAGCAAGATTTTAATAAAATGGCGCTTATTCAAGGGCGCTCAGCATATCCACAGATTAACTAATAGTTCATAGTTCCTCAGGCATATCTACTGCGCATGTGCAAATAGCTGTCACGTCGTAACGCAAATATATTCTGCCAAACATATTTAATGAATATTTAAAATTAATTTATTGACAAAATCTAAATCTAGAGTAATTAAAAACGCCTTAAATGAAGTATTAGTTTTGTTTCACCTTTTATATGAATGATAATCTGTACTTAACTAATTTTTAAAACTTCTCATATAATAAAAACTCTATGCGGCGGGCTGACGTTGGAGTTAAAAATTAAAAAAGTACAGAAAAGTAAAAAGCACTAGTAAAAAAAAGTGACACTTTCCGCACAGTTTGGCTGCTTGGAAAACGCTCTTTTCGAGGACATGCATTGTAATAGTACATTGTGATACAAGGGTGGAAAGTAGGTTATTGCAAACGAGCTGTCATTAACAAGCCCGAGCCGAAGGCGAGGGTTTTTAATGACATGAGTTTGCAATAACCTACACACCCGTGTATCACACGACGTTTTTCAATACAGTTGTGAGAAACAGTAAAAACAAATCAAAGAATTAGATTTGTTTATTCACAAAAAATAAAATTTTCAATATGGCGCGTTTTTGCAACTGGACATATTTTTTTACAAAGACAACAGCCTATACAGGCTATTCGATTTTTGACAAACGTTGATGTGAAAATAATTAACTTAAAACTGGTAATTAAATATATTAAACGACTATGTAAAAAAAAAAGTGAATTCAATGCGTGAAACGTACGGAATCATAATTTTTTTCTCGTATAAAATCGTATCCCATTTTATTCTATGTATGAAAACTCCTTGCTACTAAACTTTTTTAAATTGACTTATGGCGCGTTATTGCAACTGGACATATTTCTTTTTTTCAACGAAAACAGCCTATACAGCCTATTCGATTTTTGACAAATGTTGATGTGAAAATAATTTCATTAAAACTGGTAATTAAATATATTAAACAACCATTTAAAAGACTTTTGAGAATTCAATGCTAAAACGTACGGAATCATTCATTTTTACTCGTAGAAAATCTATCCCATTTTATTCTATGTTTGAAAACTCCTTGCTACTAAACTTTTTTAAATTGACTTATAAATTTAAAACTAAACTGCAAACAATGATCGAGCTCGTAAACAAAAGTCACGACCGCGTAATAGAAAGATGCCTATGCGTAAGATTTTACTTTCGAATCATAATTATAGCCTCTGAAAGTACGCCATGTTTAACAACTGTATTGAAAAACATATTTCATAACCATTCTGTTTGTAGTCGCATGTTGCACTATTATTTACTCGTGCTTATGAGTAGAGTTCTGTTCGTGCGTGTCGATGTCCATATCAGTTGTTTTAGTTCTGCAAGGTCAATTCCCATCGTTAAAAAACGTTCGAAATCTAGTCCCAATCTAATATCAACTTCAAAAATGTAGATAAATATTAAACATTTTTTTTCAGATAGACTTGGATTAGATTAACGTTGTTGAAATACGGGAATAGCCCTTCAGAATTTATCGTCAGTGAAATTACTAACCATAACAAATTTGAACAGCGCAAGCAGTGGCCGTATACCCAATAGGCGCCGGTGGATACCCCACAGCGGCGCCCTACCCCACGGTGACACAGTACCCCACGGGCGCGGCCTACCCGCCCGCGGCGCCCTACCCCACGGGTGCGCCCTACCCTACGGGCGCGCCATACCCGCACCCGCAGGCCGCGGCGCAGTTCCCGACGCCGGCGCCCTACCCGCCCGCGGCGACAGCGCCTGATGCTGCCGGTATGTTTCTATACTTTTAAACATTACGAACAAGCAGCAAATAAGAGGAAATGTGGTCGCAGAGATGCAACTGAACATCCCTTAGGTTTTCCTTTTTGATGATACATTATCTTTTTAAGCCCTCAATTTTTCTTTAATTTGCTTAGTTTTAGTGTACCAATTTGACAACTGTTAATGAAACAACAAAAACAGAATCATAGCATGTATCTCTCATCCAATTTATGAAATTTCTTTTAAATTGGTCCTATATTGAAGTAGAATCTCGAATTATGACTTTTTACTTAGGATATTCATTCGCCGACCGCTTTTCCTCTGAAGCTCAAGTCTGTTCTATACAAAGCTTGTCGATATGTACGCTGTCGCTGTCTATAATAGGTGTGCTTCAGCAAGCCATTATAACTTACAGGGTGACACAGTCCCCGCACTATAATTGACACACCATGCCACTGGATTGTGGCTATACACTTGTAAATAATTGTAAATAAATAACTCTGCTATTGTACTGTGCTAATGGTGTTTAGTATAACACAAGTATTAGAACTGCCTTTTCGCCGACGAATGAATGACTTTCGAGTTGTTGTCTTAGCGATAAAATTGCTAAATGTTTGATTGATGTTTGTACCGAATTATTTGTAAAACAACATTTTAGGGAGTGAAAACAAATTTTACTATTAGGCCAACTTTACTTAAATATTAATAGATATTTCATACAAAGTACAATATTTACCTGATGAAAATGTATGAAACGTGTATAGTTAAAATTTAACGAATATTTTTTTCGATTCTTTGATTCTCATAGTAAAGCTACAAGTTGCGGTGCGGAAGGTAGGTGATTCCCGATGAGTGGCGTTTTGAATAAATCGACACGAGTCGAGAATCATCTTACGTACGTGTATCATACAACATTTTACTATGCATTGTGCGAGGAAATAAAAAAAAATATCTGAACCAAGCAAGAAATTAATAAAATGGCGGGCTTATTCAAGCGCGCTCAGCATATCCACAGATTAACTAACAGTTCATAGTTCCTCGGGCATATCTACTGCGCATGTGCAAATAGCTGTCACGTCGTAACGCAAAAAGGCACGAGCAAAATATACGTTCTTCCAAACATATTTAATGAATATTTAAAATTAATTTATTGATCAAATCTAAATCTAGAATAATTAAAATCGCCTTTAATGAAGTATTAGTGATATTTTACCTTTTATATAAATAATAATCTGTGCTTAACTAATTTGTAAAACTTTTCTCAAATAATAAAAACTATGCAAAACAAACTATAAAAATACAGAAAAGTAAAAAGCACTAGTGATAAAAGTGACACTTTCCGCACAGTTTGGTTGCTTGGAAAACGCCCTTTTTGAGGGCATGCATTGTAAAGTTGTTTATAATAGTGAGAGCTTTCACCTCCTGAAAGGTTGTTAGTGTTTTACAATTATCCCTGTATATTGAACGATGATAGGTTCATAATTTGTAACTATTTGTATAGTTGTCACATTAAGGTTGAAAGTCACTTGCACGATATATAACGCCAAGTTCTATTTGTCTATGTGACAGTTAGGTATTTTCACCCTTAGTGTTGTTTCAATTTACTGGGAAATGTTGTCAAAAGCTCGAAACAACAAATTGCCTCGAATTTAGCAACGTGAATATTTGCGTGTTTTTAACAAATTAGTAATTATAGCTCATGACACTCTTGTGCGAGGGACACACACAATAATATGAATTATCTCTCTGCCTAAAATAAACGTGTTATCACGAGGCTCTACACTCAATTTGAGATAGCGTTAGACATCTAAATAAGCCTATTTTACAGCCCGTTCAACCGATTTTGACTTCTATTGCGTTGGTGATATGACAAATGGCAGTTAGTTTTGGTAACAGGTTTATGCTTTTTATGCCATCCTTATGTTTACGGGATAGAAGTCAAAATCGGTTGAACGGACTGTAAAAAGAGGTTGTAAAAATGTCTTAATGTTATTTCAAATGGAGTATAGACAAGTGGCATTCGATGTCAGCGAATGCGATAGTCGTAATGTGAAAATGTAAGGGATTGATCACGTGACTTTTCCATATCGCTTGTCAATCCCATACAGTTTTGCCTTTTTGGCAATCGCTATTGCCACGGTATAGATGATAGAATGTCATTTGTCTAGGGCCCATAGACTCTGACTCGGCTACCGAAGCAAATATTATATGATATTGTCCAAAGAGATTTTACCAATAGAGGCGTCATACTCATTACTAGCGGACGACTCGCGGTTTCACCCGCATAGTTCCCGTTCCCGTGGGAATACAGGGATAAAAAATTAAAAACTGGCCAAGTGCGAGTCGGACTCGCGCACGAAGGGTTCCGCACCATTATCGCAAAAAACGGCAAAAAAATATCGTTTGTTGTATGGGAGCCCATTAAATATTAATTTTATTCTGTTTTTAGTATTTGTTGTTATAGCGGCAAAAGAAATACATCATCTGTGAAAATTGAAACTGTCTAGCTATTATGGTTCATGAGATACAGCCTGGTGACAGACAGACAGACAGACGGATCGTGAAATCTTAGTAATAGGGTCCCGTTTTTACCCTTTGGGTACGGAACCCTAAAAAGTATATTTCCAAAGGTGAAAGAATTTTTGAAATCGGTCCAGTGGTTTTGAAGTTTATTCGTCACTTACAAAAATGAAATCTGTCCTCTTTATCTTGCCTTTTTATCGGTTATAATATTAGTATAGACTGTGGTATCGATAAAGAAATAAAAACATGACGATATTTTATTATAGCTACCTACACAGGACCTTTGGAACTTGGAACTTTATTATATCACTGAGTAGGATAAAATATCGCAAATAAATAAATAGGACTCCGTTGTCAGAAAGAGGTAAACATACTGTTCAAACCATCGTTCGTGTCGCGGCCAGACGCAGGACGGACTGAGTTCACTCAAGCTGGCCAGCTTGTGTTTGTATTGCCGCGCAGACGTCGGTAATACGTATCGACCTCAGTATATATATATACTGTCATTGATATTGTCATCGGATTATTGCAAACTCTGCATGATTGTAATAAATCTTGCGCTATTATGAACTCTCAATATATAAATCCCATCAAAATTTATTATTTTATAATTTATGCGTGTCTTAGAGAGAAGAACGAGTTTATAATATTACGAGGTTTATTATAATACTAGTTGTGCCCGCGGCTTCACTCATGTCAACCCTACCTACCTACCCTATCTCTACCTACACTACCTATTTAGGTACCCTACATTTCTACCTACCTACCATTTTTTTTTTAAACCTTCCCTATAACCGGGCGAACAAAACAAAAAAAAAAATTCACATCTTAGCAGCCGTTTTTGAGTTTAAGCTAGACTAACAAACAGCAACAGATTTATATATATGTAGATGGTTTTGGCAATTACCCGCTGACAACATGCACCAATACAATAAGAATATTTAATCTAGGATCATACCTCGTGACGTCATTACGTCATTCATAGACGACTCTTTAGTTGATAAGATAGTAATGAAAAGTACCCAGATTAGAATGTAGATTATGTTCTGCTAAGTTTGCGTGTCTCGAGCGTCAGACTAGCACGCCATCAAATGAGTCGTTGGTTTAGAGATGAGTCACTGGTCAACTCTGGCCGACTTTAATTCGTCATTCACTGGCATCGTAAACACTGTTTTTATAACCTGTAGTAACCTGTTGATGTTCCTCGTAACATCGCGACCGTAATCCTCGAAGGTTGGGCAGAGATGTGCACAACACGCACATTGGCCCACCGCAAGACTAATGTCTCGTTTCATTCAGCCTAGGGGTTGCTGCTGCGTGTTGGCGATTTCAGATAATTATCAAATATGAAAACGCCTTTATCGCTGTTTCGATATTTATTTTCTTTTGTCGTCTGTCATTCATGTCTTAGACTATGTATTTAAGTAATTTCATAGGTACTTGCTAGGTTCAAAACTTCAAACCTTTTCCATAAAACCATTATTTCTAAATTCGTATAACCACTTCAAGTATAGTTGTTCTATCTCACGAAGGTGGATGAATCGTAATAAAATGACTCTTATTTCGACGTCATAAAAGTCACGTAACCCGTCTTCGTGAGATAGGACAGCTACGAGTATAGCACCTATCGTGAGTCGTGACCGTTCTGATGAACAGCTTAAAAAACGATACTTTTATTATCTGACTAGCTGTGCCCGCAGCTTCGCTCTCTTCATCTGTCTGCCAACCCTACCCTGCTTACCTTCACAATTACCACTTTAACAATTTTTTTTCTATAGACATAATTTTTTCGCGGAGAATCTTAACACCGCCATTCAGAAAACTCGATATTCGATAGATGGCGTTGTGCATTTGAAATAAAATGCACAACGCCATCTATCGAATATCGAGTTCAACTGTCCGAGTAACTAAATTGCGTGTGCTGTAATAATTTTACTTCTTGAACACTTTAAATTCATCTAACTTTTGATAGATTGAACCGATTGCGATGACACAAAAACTAAGTAATTCTTCAAGTTACGCACAATTTTTATGTATAAAAGTTATCTACATTGGTTTCTTATATTTCACGTGATGCGTGCACAAATAAACAGACAAACAGACATAAATTCCAAAAATGCTGGAAATGGGTTCTGTTGGTTATCCTTTAACACCCTGGCAATTTTATTTGGAATTTTTTTCGATGCATAAAAAATATTTTCTACAGATTTATTATATGTATTGATGATAATAATGTACCGTTGTTCTATCGTCGAGTGTCTGTAATATCAAATAAGGAAGATTATCAGCAGTAGCGCATGGTATGTGGTGTGTTGTCAGCCTAATACGGTCAGACAGTAAATCAGTGTTTATGATCGCACCATACAAGGGGTATGGAACGGTGTATTTATACATCGTGCATCGTGCGCAAAAGATTTTGTTTGTGTTTAAATCATGCAAAAACTGCTAAGCGGATTTGGATGATTTTGACGATTAGGACCGGCTTATTTTAAACACAATGCAGTTCAACACCAAATTACTTGCAAACTTTTTGCACAGAGATTGTTTATAACCTGGATTAACACTATTAAATTTTCACCCCGATATAGTGTTCCGTTGGAATATTAAAACACCTTTCTCGCGGGTGAAACCGCAGGCAGAAGCTATTCGTATATAAATATATGATTTGTGTTCTATAATTGCATACAGTGCCAATTTTATCAACCGCAAAAACAGTTCGGTGATCGGTATTTCAAGTTGTTAAGTTTTAATACTACTCTCGCATTTTCATCCTACTCTAACGGCAAAAGTAAAATTTCCTAATCGATGCAACGGCAAAAGTAAAAATTTCCTACTCAATGCAACGGCAAAAGTAAAATTTCCGAGACCAACTGTTAGATGTAACCGTCGTTATTATGTTTGTTTTGTTCGTAAACAATACATAGTGAATGTCACCCGGACTAAAATAAATAACGAATGGATTGACACATCATTCATCAAAGTCGACTCAGTACTGTAACCGTTACTGTGGCACATGCCTATGTAAATACAAACTTATATACCTAGATACCTACTGCTAAAATCATAACCCTTCTGCTTTGCCGTAGTTGGGTAAATTTGTGCGTTGTGGGTTTTTGTCGTAAGCCTACAGTGTAAATTTTATCAATCTCAAAAATAGTTTTGTGATAGGCATTCTTAATTTAATTATACGAATCATAAATAATTTGAGAGGCGCGATGGCGCGATGGAGGTAGGTATCGCGGTGCAGTTGAGGAAAACTGATATTTAACTAAAGGTTGTTTTTCGATGTTCCGGTATTGCGTTATAATAATTTGTTCTAATGTTATAATGAACTCGTCAAATATGTACAATTCAAACTAAAATGGTGGTTACAAGCTTACGTATGTAGTGGTTTAATTAGGGTTTAAACTTACCCACGCAGTTAATTGATTCACTCTGTGTCATCAAGTCAGGTATTGGTCAAGTTTTGTAACTTTATTGACGTCCTAATTTTTGATTTTAACTTGAAACCAATAACCCTGACGTTAGCAGAGTTCTGCCAATGAGGTCTAACGTTATTGTGTTCACCAGGTGGCGCCACTAGCGAGTTAGGTCCTCAAATATAACTGTAAATGTTGTGACTACGTGCACGGAAGCTAAATTTAAATTTGAAATCATTTCTGATGTCCGTAGTTCTAATGGCCGTGGAAGTGCGATATAAAACGAATAAGCAGCAATTTTTTTCCGGAACATAAAACTATTAAAGCAGTGGTTGGTACCTAAACCCCGTATCTACCGATCTTAATCTGCCATATTTGGAAAATATTTACTACAGTAAAATTCGATTGAAGGGATCAAATCCTTCGCTTTGCCGAATTCACTAAAGCAACAAGGCTGCAGGACGGCTACAAGTCTGTTTCTATTCAAGCGGAAATTGCGGCTTTATTTTCAACACAACTAAGGAGTCATCTCACTTTCTTCTTTTCTATTACTTCATAAATATATAAACTTATTTATGTATATATTATATTCAATATAAATAAATAACTTGGAACACGGGTAGCCTTGTGCCAAGTCCACAAGTCAATTTAAAAATATAAAAAGTTTCATCCAAATTAGATATCGTTATCCCGTGTGCAAGGTGGAAACTATCACATCTCATAACTACACATGTGTACAGTACAGTCAAATGAGTTTACATCTCTCATGTTCGGTAAGTAGGTTCTTATTACCTCCAAATGGGGCTTGTAGGTGACTAATTAGCGCTCTAGGGTAATAATGTAGCTAGAAACGCCCTAGGGCGGTAAGTAATTAAAAAAAATACTTCTTTCTTTCAAAAAGTTCGCGTACATCTAACCATCATACTGGCAATAGACATCACGCATTCAGCCCAATGACCAAAGAGGTCACTTTGCTATTCAGCCTTGTCTTCGTGTGAGTATAATAGTCATCAATGTTATTCTAGTAATGCCGGTTTTTTTCTACTTACCTCACAATCGAGATGTAAAGCAGAATAGTTAGCTCGGGTGTAAGTACCAATTGCACCCTCGAACTATAGGCGGGCGCCTAAATATCTCGGGCTGCAATTGATGCCTTACAGCCCTTGGCTACTAATCTACTATTATAGGTATGCAGATTGCTAACGATGGCCTAAGATCATCCCAGTGGACGTCGTAAGATTGGATATGTAACTCAAAGAATTAATTTCAATCTCATTTCGCTTGGATATCAATTAGCTTATCATTTTCCCTGACTGTAGCGCACAACATGTCGCGACGTACTTGCGATATGTCGGTTATTTAGTTCCTGCTCAGGAAACTAATATTGAATGATAACTGATACAATGTTGATCGCGCGAGTGCTCACGGCGTTTGTATTTACATGATGTATCGATCATGCTCGATGTAGCGATGCTCATGGTTTAATAATAACAACCGCAGGGTTTGGTCTTCAAGGTTAAGCAACACTTGCATGACCGTGACCATGAATGTGTGACCAGCTATTACTATCGAAACTCGTCCGTGCCTCGGAATCGGAAAGCCGCTGGTGCTGGCTGTCTTTGTACGTTTGATAGTCGTTACTGGTAGTCACAAGGTAGGAAATAAGACACCAGTGTTGCCAAGGGGTGGATAGTCGTAACCCGCGTTACTAAATAAAACGTCTGTTATTCAGTGCACACTGTATTTATTCATACTTATAGTACCTGTATTATTCTTCGTGTTTCATTCATATACAATAATAGATTATGCACACATCACTGACTCCCTATTCTTTCATATCACCACTTATGTTGAGGTAGCCGAGCTCAACACAGTTAAGAAATGGCGGACAGATTTATTGATAAGATGATGTATCGATAACCTGATCGCCACAGGATCGCTATCTCAAGATATCGCGTAGTTTTTAACCGACTTACCAAAAAGGAGAAGGTTCTCAATTCGGATGCTTATTTTTTTTAATTTGTGTTCGGGCATTACTCCGTCCAAGAGCAGTGGTGTCCCAGTGGTATCGGCCGCGACTTACAAGTTGTAGGTCGTGGGTTCGAACCCAGGTAAGCGCTTTACTTTGTGTAAATTATTTCATCACTACTGCTCTCAAAACGGTGAAGGAAAACATCGTGAGGAAACCGGCATGTCCTAGAACCAAAAATTCGAAGACATGTGACATCCACCAACCCGCACTGGGCCTGCGTGGTGGATTACGGCCCATTCCCTCTCACAGAGAGGAGGCCTGTGTCCCAGCAGTGGAAACATTAATAGGCTGATGATGTGATGTGATGTGATGTGATTACTCCGTCAAGGATTGTCAAAATAGTTTTTTTGTTCGAATGAAGTTTATTCCGAAATGGTCCCATTTAAATTTGGCAAAGATCTGATGAAGAACTTCGCAGATTATACAACAGAACTCTTCAATATATGACGATCGAACGATGATATCTCTCAGGATTGCTGCATTCGAATGTCTGTTTATTGTTTACACCATTTCATAACAAACCATCACGCCAGTATGCTCTAAACGGGTACGCAGATGTGTATAGTGCACCCTGGTACACTCTCATTCCACTGGTTATGTTCAAGTTACATGTTATTCGGGTAATCTATTCTAGCATCACTGTGGGCATTAAAGGTACCTTACTATAAATTTGTTCATAATGTACCACTAAAAAGTGAAAAATAAAAAACTATTTTACAAAAAAATACAACCGACCTTCAAATAAAAACACTACAAGGTGAATCATAATCATTTTTGTTCGTGTAACATAACATAGGTAGTAAAAACAGTTCATAAATTAAAGTTCGTAGGTCGCTATGTTATGCCAAGAAGCAAATATGTTATGCAAAAAATACAACCGACTTTCAAATAAAAAAAATACAAAGTGAAAAATACCTTCAATTTCGAAAGGCGGTGTCAAAAAACGAAAACAGGAACACCGACTGCCGAATATTGAAGTTATTTTTCACTTTGTAGTGTTTTTATTTGAAAGTCGGTTGTATTTTTTTTGTAAAATGATTTTTATTGTGACGCATCATACCTATGGGTACCGGTCTGTGCCGAGTACTGAAGGACTTGGCTTGGTAAACTTTATAAAAGTATCTTTTTTTAGATGATATAATTTTTTATCAGAATACGTCATTGCAGATAGGAATGCTATTTTCTTGGCAGTCAAATATATTTAGAAGTTTGTGTTGTTTTTACGCTTAAGCCGTTACCGATTTTAATTAAATTCAACAAACAAAGATAAAGTCTATCTGAAGAAAGACTTAGGATACTTGTTGTCAACATACAACGCGAGCAAAGCAGAAACCAAGCAATCAGATAAAAATAAACAAATCCCAACTTAAATATAAACGAAAAAGAATGTTCTTGAGCACCGAGACGCGCATAAGGAAAGAAAGTTAATGATGGCCTATGACGTCACTACAGCAGACGCATTCACCGACCTTACACACCGACGATATTAATAAACAGCTATCAGACGGGATTCCCAATTAATAACCTGCGTGAGTAACAACAAGAAAGGAGTTCGTGGCTTAAGGGTACACTAGTCGACGGCACGAACTATTTTGTACGCGGGGTTAAAATGCATGTTATCTCATCCGACAACACGTGCGAAAGAGATAGATGCTGTGATGAGCAGTAAGATGCTAGTTCGCGCACGAATACACTTATGCAAATTTTTAGCGAAATGTATGACGATTTAGGACGAAATCGAGCGCGCGAAATTTTATAAACAGACCTTTGGGAATATGGATATCATGTAAAACTACTTAAGGTTACACTAGTTGAAAATTGTTCCATACAAACGTAGTCTAGGGATTATTCCACTGTTTGACAATGTACGTTCAAAATAAAAAGTCATATCAATTTGTCTCATCATTATCTAGCCCTGTATGGAAGCGAAAAAGTGAAAAAGTAAATATTTGAAAGTTATGAGCGTCGAAAGTTCCATATTTCGACACTAATTTTAACGCATTTTTGGGCGCGAATAAATACCATAAGAAGACGGAAAATTGCAAAACGGCCACCATACAGGGATAGATTAGTAGTTCAACAAAGCAAATAATTTTATTTTGAATGAATGAAAGAATGAATGAATGAATGAAATCGTTTATTTGCTAAATGTAGGTGTACAAATTAGATGTTCTTTTAGTAGAGAGTCCCTATACACTTTACCTTACGGCATGCAAATTTATATTCTTTTTTAATTTAATATACAAAAACACCACTATTTTGTAAATTATCATCATTTCAAAGTAATAACCAGACCAAACATAAAACATAAAATGGCTTAAAACATGAAATGAAAAATAAAATGATTTAGGTTATAGGGAAACATTATTTGAATACAACAATAGTTGATCAACATTATAGACATTAATATAAAAATAGTCAATCTTATCGATATAATTTCAACACAATAAACGGAAGTTATGAGATTGATAATACAGATGAATAATATTAGGAATAAAATAATATTAAATATTAGAATGTCAAAATAAAAATTAAATGTCTGATTAAATCTCTATAAGTGTGCATGTCAATTTAATATAAAATTAATTAAGTGCTAAAATATAAATCAATACGTTATTTTGAACAGATACGTTTAGTCGTTTTTTCATGATATCCAGACTCCCAAAGGTCTGTTTATAAAATTTCGCGCGCTCGGTTTCGTCCTAAATCATTATCCATTTCGCTACAAATTTGAAAAAGTGTGTATTCGTACGCGAACTACTGCTCATCATAGCATCTATCTCTGCCGCACGTGTTGTCGGTTGATATAAAATGCATTTTAACCCCGCACACAAAATAGTTCGTGCCGTTGACTAGTGTAACTAATGCATCTGTTCAAAATAATATTGTTTGCATTGTTGAACTAATAATCGGTGGTGACTGTTTTGCAATTTTCCTTCTTCTTATGGTATTTATTTCCGCCCAAAGATGCATTAAAATAAGTGTTGAAATACGGAACTTTCGACGCTCATTAAATTCAAATATATTATTTTTGTACTTTTTTGTTTCCATACAGGGTTAGATAATGATGAGACAAATTGATGAATTTTATTTTGAGCGTACACCGTCAAACAGTGGAGTAATCGCCATACTACGTTGTTTTGGAAGAATGATCGACTAGGGCAACATTAAGCACAACAGCCGCACGGGTCGATGTTCAACGTTAAGCAACGCTTGACGAGGTCGGTCCGTGGATGGGTAAACATCTTAATGTATCGAGATTCCTCAATACTTCGGCAAGTACATTAAGCTGTTGCTCCCGACTGTCATTAATTGTAGATCTTTGACAATCGTTACGGTTACTCAGAAGCCAGGCAATCTGACCGCAGTGTTGCCAAGCGGTACTGTGTTACCCAGTTACTGGGGTGTGGCAGGCAGGTGGTGGTACTGAGCTGCATCCTGTTATAGACTGGCTGCCGACCCACATATAGTTGGGCAAACGCAAGCAGATTGCTTAAGAACAAAAACTAAGTATTTGAATTATATAGGGCGCACGGTTGGCGCAGTGGTTGACCGATTGACTGCTGCGCTGAGTGTCGTAGGTTCAATTCCCGCACGGAACAAATATTTGTATGGCCTACAGATAGTTGTTCCGGATCTAGGTGTCTTGTGTATGTGAGTTTATATGTTTGTAAACGCACCCACGATACAGGAAGAAATTCTTAGTGTGGGCAACGGTTTAAAAAAAAGAAACAACGATAAGTACACAACGGTATACTCATACATACAGTTAGTTTTGGCAAACATGGCTATTATGAAACATTTCCGCTCTGATATGAGACAACTGATTGTGTTATTATTTCTACTGAAGTTTATCAAATACCCAGGCGTGCTTGCAATAGGCTCATTGTAAGTTTATCACTCATACATAGAAAATGTAAAAAAAAACCACTTCAATTAGAATTGATGCTTATTTACCACAGACATAAATCTAACTAGACAACGCAAGTCCCTCCATCTGTATGAAAACCAAGCGTGACACATTGTCACAAACAATTTAAAAACATATTTACTTACCAATGAAAGAAAACATTTCCAATGCCTCGGCCAACTTCTTCTATACATTATTTACAGCTCAATATGGCATAACTTTTTATGCCATATTGAGCTGTGTTTATGCATTTTTCGAGATTTCCGGTACCGATAATGCTAAATGAAAAACTCAAATTACGAACATTTATCGTAACTTTAGTCCGTTTTTGGCGCGCGAAGTACAATCGCGTCATCTAGTTAGTCTGTGTTAATTACACTATTTCCAAGTTAATCTTTTAGCAAAACTCCTACTTGTTATAATAAACGCAAAAGTTTGTGCGGTCGGATGGATGTTTGTTACTCTTCCACGCAATAACTACTGAACGGATTTTTTTGATGTAACTGTACTGTAAAATCAGGTAAATTAATTGATTACTAGGCAACAATTCTCAGTAAATTAGAACTTAACTAAGGTTGAAACTAATCTGTCACGTAGACAAAATAAACCTTGTAGTTTTATTATGTGCAAATGACATTCAACGTTATGGTGACGAACCACTAACTTCCCCGAGTGTACATGTATACGCAATCAGACCGATAGGTGTGAATCAAGCCGCGTGGAGTGGCTGCATTGTGTATCTTATCAGCTGCACTGAATGTGTGTCGTTGTTGTCAATACCAATGATGACACATTATTACAAGTCGAATTATTTATAGCTTTTGATTCATTGTGCGCATTGTACTAATCGGTTAAAACAACTGTGCACTACGCCCCCACTCCCGCTGACCCGCGCCGCCGCGCGTTCGCGTCGTTCGCCAATAGCGACAGTCGAACGTCAGTGACGTCACTGCGCCAGGTGCACGGACATTTTTACCGAGTACTCTCCTTTACTACAAGACTTTCAAAGTCAAAATGTTATCATGGACATGCGGTGTACCGTACATTATGTACATACTACACTCTACATTATGTGTTTTGTTTTTTCCTAATTAATTGTTAGTATCAGTTCTTCAGTATCTAATCTACCAACATATAGCGAGTGTGTTGTTATTACTGTAAATATACATACTTTGATGTTGTTTGGCTGTACAGACAAAAAAAAAAACGAATGGATAACCCCCAGTTTCTGAAAGTCTAACCAATAAATCTGCTGAATTTTTGCCATTGTGTTTGGTACAGTCAACCGGGCTTCACTGATTACAAATACAACCTCTACGACAGAAAGACGCTTTAAATGTCGATTTGCTACCACTGATGATGATGCCCTGAGATGGGGTGACATGTACTATCAAGTAAAAAAAAACGTAGCAAGAATTGGTTAGCCTTTCAGAACCCTGATCCCTGACACAAACACCACGAAGTCAATAGCTAGTTATTATAAAGAAATGTTTGCAAAGCACACGCAGACGCGTCGCTTTTAAAATGTATAATGATTGTGCATCGTATATTGACCCCTGTGTTCACCACGTAATGCACACATGCCTATCAAGATAAACAAAAGACACGCATTCCATTCGCGGAAGATGTGGGAATTCGCACATATCCCACTGAAAATGACTTTACGTTGCGGAGATAGGAGTCAGTATCCCATGGCCCATGTATATTTTTAGACTCAATGTGCTCTTGACGCTTAATAAAAATATTAATAATAGCCCCTGTATTATTGTGTAACATACTAACACGTGTTCGCTTTGTGTGAAGCTTTCTATGGAGTCGCACCGCCCGGCTGGAGCTCGCAAGGTAACTCGTACACGTGCTTCTATTACTCGTGCTCGTGCTCGTGTCGTGTGATGTCTAGCTTGTTGTAAAGTATTGTTTGCGGTATAAAAATGTTCAGTACGGTCAAAAATAGTTTAGCATTTTTAAATACGTTCCGCATATAGTGGGCGCATGTCACCTTTTCGAACTGTCAACTCTCAAGTGCAAGTGATAAAAATTTACCTGAAGATGCTTAACATTTAATTTTTTGACTGTACATTGTACATACTTTTGGTACATTTTCGGTTTAGCTTGTAGTGAATAGAATTGGAAGCGGTGTTTATAAAGTTTTAGCGAACTTGTTAATTCGCGCTGAAGGTGTATTTGTATTAATGTAAATTGCAGAGTATCAATTAGTAAAAATTACATACAGTCGAACAAGCTGTTTGGTATACAGGCAGCTAACTTGCAACGGTTTTTAACAATGTTTTGAGTATGATGAATAGTCAATTCTTTTACATGAGTTTAAAGAAAATGTAAGGAGATAAATATTTCTGCCTGTACCAATTAGCTTGTTTGACTGTACATACGAATAACGGGTGCTTGCATGAAAACTGTTTCGATTTGTTTGTATAACTTGTTCAAACTGTATCTATCATCATTAGCCGTCCTGCCCGATCAGTTCATTTGTGGTCGGATTCAATGGCATTATCATGTCGATGTAATTGTCCTTAACAGCTATTTACAAAGGTTTTAAACCTAATCCAATAGTGTGACTAATGATTTCCGTAATACAATTGCAAAATTTGTATTATAGTGTACCTATTGATTTGTATCAGTTGTCATCTCTGTGTTCGCTTCAGTAATGTTTTTGGGTCCGTTTCTGAATTGAGTATTTCGAGTTAAGAATGTGTCTAACAGCACTCATTTTTGTCTGGTGTTAAGGGTAAAGTAAACAATATAAAACCCGGCCAAGTGCGAGTTGGCCTCGCGCACGAAGGGTTCCGTACCATTATCGCATAAAAAAAATGCGAAAGGCGTGCTATTTGTCTTGTATAGCTCCGTCTTTATCTCACAGTGGATCCATGATAGATTTGATACGTCATGGTAAAGCTGCAGTGGAAATGCTTAATTCAGAAATCGAGGGTTAGTGTAACTTAAGTTGATCAAGTAAAAAGTATATTAACTTATCCCTTGTTTTATATTTCAGCGTGCCCGCCGTCGTACGACCAGGTGATGAGCTCGGAGCACCACAAGCAGCCCCCCTACAACCCCAGCGCGCCCCACTAGGCACACACCCACACCCACACCCCCACCTCCCCAAACACACACACACTACACCCCCATTGGAGGGTGTATTGGCGTTACAGCAACGGTGTGACGTGTGTCATGTGATTTTCTGAAGTGCAACTTTTCTACGAGGTTCATATTACGGGAGAGTGTACTGCGCGATATATTTATAAATATGACACCATTTGTATTTTGAGGCTAGCAATTAAAAAAAACCATTTAATTCATACAATGGGTTTCGATTTTACTCCAGAAGTACTTTCGCATACGCTATTTGTGACTGCCAATAACTTACATTATGTCGAAATTTTTATTATAAATATCGGTGTTAAAAAAAAGTTAAGTGTGTATTATGTGTTAGTATATATTTTCTCCTATAATATGGAAGATTATGTAACTATATCAAAATCTATGTGCTGAGAAAAATTTCACAGATAAAGTTACCTAGAGATTAAAAGAGTTTTTACATTGCAGCAAACAGTATTTTTCTCAGAAAATAGATAATTTCATAAAGTGCTAGTAGCTTGCATGCCACTGCGCAATACTTTCTAAGGCTTAACACGCACTGCGATTTTGATTCGCGCGATTTTTTCGCCGCAGTGCGTGCTGCTTCATACATTTTCGCCGCAGTGCGTGCTGCTTCATACATTTTCGCCGCAGTGCGTGCTGCTTCATACATTTTCGCCGCAGTGCGTGCTGCTTCATACATTTTCGCCGCAGTGCGTGCTGCTTCATACATTTTCGCCGCAGTGCGTGCTGCTTCATACATTTTCGCCGCAGTGCGTGCTGCTTCATACATTTTCGCCGCAGTGCGTGCTGCTTCATACATTTTCGCCGCAGTGCGTGCTGCTTCATACATTTTCGCCGCAGTGCGTGCTGCTTCATACATTTTCGCCGCAGTGCGTGCTGCTTCATACATTTTCGCCGCAGTGCGTGCTGCTTCATACATTTTCGCCGCAGTGCGTGCTGCTTCATACATTTCCATAGGTCACAGAGTGTGCGCAAAAAAAATCGCGCGAATAAAAATCGCAGTGCGTGTTAAGCCTAATCGGTGAACGACACGATGGCATGCAAGCTAGAGCTACTAGCACACTTTATGCAAGTTTAATCCATGTCTATTTTCGCCATTATGGTATTAATATCACTTTTATTATTAGTATTACTTTAATGGTGTTCATAACTCGACACAATGCGGAGTCGTTTTATAGACTGCAATAGATCGCGCGGTGTATGTAAACTCGCCCCTATACCTGGGTAGTGTTGTACACACTCGACTACAAGTACAATCGAGTGCGAATTAATCGACTAGTCAGTCGACTGCGATATATCGATACTCCACGACTCGACGTAACTAGCACTAATGTGCTTAGAGAGAGGGAAACTATCGAGCCGATGACTTACCAATATATGATTAACTTTGATAGACTATAAAATATACTTTTCGAGAATAGTTATGCGTACAGCTAAGGAGTGGAATTCTCTGCCGGGGTCTGTGTTTTCTGATAGTTACAAAACTGGGGGTCTAAGTCAAGAGTGAATAGGTTGCTTCTAGGCAAGCGTGCTACATCGTCGAACTCATCATCGCTTACCATCAGGTGAGATATAGTGGTCAAACGCAAAACTATCCAATAAAAACATTGCAGTTAATCTGTAAGTTTATTATCTATCTGGCTGACATCTTCCTAATTTAGATATATAAGTGTTTCTACCCTTGTACATAGCGCATTGGCTCCGTAGTTTACCCCTCGATATAAAGGTATATTGTTTAGTTTAGTTCTACATTATTTAGTGATGCAGGGTACGTCGCGGTATGTTATAAGTATACTAGTTACTCGCCATGTATTTATTTAAGGTTCCATGATTATTTTCTTATGAGATTCATTATCCATAGTGTATTTTCCGAATTATTTTTCACGGGGATGATATTTTACTTTCAAAGACAATATACATACAAATACAGATTTATATTTTCTTGAGTAGTTTTATTTTTAATGAAAGCAATTTTAGAAGTGATATAGATCTCAAATTGTAACAAAATGTTTTAATTTCCCTTCCTACATATTACAAAGTTTATTTTTCTTTGACTTCGTCTAAATCGACTAATCTCTCGAATAGTATTAAGTCGATTTACCGAATATTGTTAATGTATCTCTAGACTATTAAATAATAGTTAACTGTGTACATGTATTTAATTCTATTATTGCAGTATTTTAAATGAGAGTCAAGCAGAGTCATTGTATATTTTCGTATATTGAATGACTCTGGTTGACTACTCGTATATATAGTACTTTTGATATTTATGATACTATAAATGTTGGGCGTTGTTGCATGATCTGTTGGTGACTGAAGTTAAGTAGTGCAGTATATGTAAGAGAGGTGCGCAGGGCGTTCTATGTCTTATGCCAATGTAGGCTAGGTTGAGAATAGCATACAACAAAAGTGACAGTCGGCAAAATGTGAAGGATTTTTTTATATCAGTCTTTAAATAATTAAATTTAATTATGGTTATATCATTGTCTATTAGCGTTATCATATACTACATACCTACTACACTCATTCCGCACTTTGTGTAACCAAATGATACAAGATTTTCTAGAAATATAAATTAAAATAATCTACTCTACACTTGTTATAAAAATTAACTCTACGTGAAATTCTTTTGATACCACTTAATATCAGTTGAAAGTTGAAATTTGAACATAAAAAAGTTCGAAAATATCTATATCAATATGTAGATATTAAACTTCCAATTCTGTGAAAGATAATAATTGTTAAACAAAAATAGACCTTATGTCCTATACTGAAAGTTGAAAGTATTGAGTTATTCTATACTCTCTTAGCACATGCAATGTTGGGTTGTTCGCGTGAAGCTCAGTTTTGGGTAGAATCCTTTACATTATGTTAGTTGTACAATGTTTTACTGTAGGGCGGACTAGCGTCGCGAAGTACTTAATTATTACTAGATTACCTTCTGCTGTATCTGTGTGATTATAAATTACTACCTGTGGCCCACTTGCAAGAAAATCTAACTTAGAGTTAGTTGTTAACACGGGTATAAATTGACAGTTTGTCATTAAATATTCTCAATTTAACCGCAAGTGGGCCTTGAAACTTATTACCTCTGTCTTCAGTTGAAAATCCTACTTTTGAGGCTATAATTATAATACATATACAGGAAAAAAAACTAAATGTCTGTAACCGATTTTAAAATATTCAATAGTTTAATTTTTCTAGAGAATGATATCCAATGTACAGTAATGCAGTTGTCTCGTAAAGTGATATAGAATCGTTCATAGTTAGTCTATTTACTCTCCTAGCGACCAATCAGCGGTTAACCCTGGTACAGTACCTGGCTGTAAACTTGACAGTAATTTTGAAGGAAACTTTTTTCACTCAATTTAGTCGTCATGACAACGGAAACATACCCGCGATTGATAGCAATAAATTGTAGTTCTAAAAACTAAAAAACACGCTTTAATGGTAAGGATAATGGGACAAACTGTTTAAATTATTGCATTGTCATCGGTCCTTGATAAGTGTGCAAAGTTTCAAATCAATCCAACGTTTTGAAGTGGGTGAAAATCACGTTCAAAGATTCCGTTACATTGATACATTGTTACATTGATACATTGATACATAGATACATAGATACATACATACCAAGCTAATAAAAGCGTGTTAAAAAATAATTACAAGCTGTAACTGTCAATTGATTGAGGGATCGAGTTAAGTGGAGAAAATTACTTAGAATATAAGGATTGAGACTGTCTGGCAAAGACGGCAATATACAGGGTGTAACGGTAAGGTGCGAACATATTTTAAATACTGCTTCTGACCATTTAAATGAAGAACTTACCCCAAGGATGCCATAAAAAGAAATGTTTTTTTTTTTCCTTCATATTTTGGTAAGCTGACGACAACTCCTCCACTTTCCGTTAACATCCTGTATTAGGCAAATATTTTTCTAAAACACTACCAAGTGCTGTACCGGTAACAAATACTAATAGACAGACCGCTTAACTGCGACCATTCTTAAGTAGCTGCGTAGTACGGAATTTATACAACATATACATCGGCGGACTTCGCGGGTTCATTGACCTGTCAGTCGATAGCTCGCTGATGGTGTGAACATCTCTCTTGCTCAGGAGCGGTCTCAGCTAAGCGGTCGGCCTGTACAAGAATATACCTCTTTATACCTGTAATGCCAATTTGAATGTTGTGTAGTAAAGTTAGTACAATTTTACAATTGTTGTCAAGTCACAAATATGTTCCTCTCGCGTCTCAAGAATAGTCTCTTTTATTTTATTAAATATCTTGTTGTTAATACATCTATCACTGTAAAGGCTATCTATATAAAACTTAGCAAAAAAAAAACAATATTCATTATAATTATTTGAATTTAGAATTCGAGATAAATATCACATTTTTGAAAACTAAATTCTATATTTTATGGTACAAAGTTCAAATTCCATTGCAAACAATACCTTTCAGAATCCGAGATGATTTTGAATTTTTCTAAGAATTAACATTATTGTCTACCATACAAAGTTCAAATTCCATTGCAAACATTACTTTTAGGTTTTTTTACAAATGTTCACTTTAAAAATTAACCTTGAATACGTGATGCTGAAGTCGATAGTCGAGTTAAACGCGATGGAATGAAATTATCTCGAATCATGAATTCAAATAGTGTTTATTTTTTTAACTTATAATTACATGAATTCTTTTGCTTTCGAGAATACTCGGAACTGTGTTAATGTTAAGTATACATTGTGATATATGAGGGCGTACATACAACATGTATCGTCTCGAGATTATATCTAAGTACCCTAGGCGATAAGAATACTGTATTTTTCCAAATATAATTTTGAGCTTTATTTCTTAATATTTAAGGTGCATTTTGTTATGATAAACTATCTTCAGTTTAGTTTTAAAAGTCGTCACCAAGTGTATGTTAATTTTCATACAAAATATATAAATAAATTGCGTAACGCATGAGCTGGGGGTTTTATTTGAACATCTACCTAAAACAATGTTTGTCATCTTAACTTTATCTGATCGTGAAGATCTCATTTTATCTGTCGGATAAACCCAGTAACTAACACAACAACTAGTCACACGAAAAACGTGTATTGAGTAACGCCGGCGTCGCTTATGTTACGAGTCATTGAACAGAACTAAATGACAATGCATGAACACAACCTCATTGTTTCTGTAGCAAGCCAAAATCTACCTAAGGCACAAGGCAAGAAGCTCGCGTAGTAAATCTATTCCATCAAAAACATAAATATGAAAAAGGGAGCCAAGTTCAATACTAAGAATATGCGTGGTTGTTGATAACGCCGACAAAAGAATTGAGATGTAAATGGGTGCCAAGTACTGCCATCATACATGGTATTTGCGTAACTTATACCGTTTACGCAGCGCACGCAACGAAAACTCTCAAAAAGGAATATTTTTGCCCGATTTTGCAACATTTTTCACTTATGCTCGGCTCCTATTGGTTGTAGCGTGATGTTATATAGCCTATAACCTTCCTCGATAAATGGACTATCCAACACAAAAAGAATTTTTCAAATATTTTCTTGTACCTTTAAAATGTGTGAATTACCCATTCAGTACCCGGATCTTTTTTTACGCGGTTTCTGTTTATCCTTAACTTGGCCAAGTCGGGGCGGTATAACGTGCGCAGGCGGTTGTACTCTACAATAGAGCTCTCTTGTGCCTTGATTTGACTTGGATCTAAATTGATAAGATGTACTCCATCCAAGGTTTTAACTCTGGAGAGACCAACGTAAGTCTGCCCTTTACTAAATATAGAGGAGCCTGTGTCGAGAAGATCACTGTCAAGGCTTAGGCCTTGTGATTTGTGGATAGTAATAGCATATGCTAAGCAAATAGGGAATTGTTCGCCGTTAATTAACATATATATTACCTACTTAATATCTGAAACTTGGTATTGAAACGTTCTAGAATTAAGGCTGGTATTCCACTCGTTATATAATCAAGTGATGACCATAAAATCCACATAAAGACCGGCTGTCATCAATTTTGATTGCTGATTCTTACATTACAGGCACTTTAGGTAAGTGTTCCTAATAGTTTTTTTTTTTAATTATGTTAAAATGATAAAAATTACTAGTTTCAGATTTATTCCTTTGTATTCACCCAATTACCTATCTGGATGCCAAATTTGAACTTTCTAGATCATCTGGACCTGGTTTAGAGTTTTGATCTATAGATCAGTTAGTGATAAAATGACGATTTTTGGACGTTAATATCTAAATAACCGTTAGAGCTACATTTATGAAATTTTGGTTTAAAGTTCATCTTAGCGATTGTGCGATTTATTAAACATTAACCATTTTTTTTTAAATACACATGAAATTGTGTTTATCTATACTAATAATATAATATTATAAAGCTGAAGAGTTTGTTTGAACGCGCTAATCTCAGGCACTTCTGGTTGGAATTGAAAAATTATTTTTGTGTTCGATAGTCAAATCGAGGAAGGAGGCTATATAACATCACGCTCCGACCAATAGAAGCGGAGCATAAATGAAAAATGTTGCAAAAACGGGCAAAATATTTATTTTTGAGAGCTTTCGTTGCGTGCGCTGCGTAAACGGTTTAAGTTACGCAAATACCATGTATGATGGAATTGTTCCTCTTTAAAAGTTCAAAAAAAAAGTCCGCGACAGCATATGTCTATCTTTTAAGATTGACTCACAATAGCATAAAGTCCGCCTTTGTACCTTTTGTGCATGAAGTCTAAATAAATAAATAATAAATAGCAGCTTTCATGTTCTAAATTTTAATTAGATCGCCGCCGCCGGTAGAAACAAAAATTTGGTTACATTCGTATGGTAGTATATTATTTCTTACTCAAATAAATAGTTCAACAAATTGGCAGGTAGGGTAGGGTAGGTAGGGTAGAGTAGGTAGGGTAGAGTAGGTAGGGTAGGTGGGTAGGGTAGGTAGGGTAGGGTAGGTTGGATAGGTTGGGTATGGTAGTTAGGGTAGGTGGGGTAGGGTAAGTAGGGTAGGGTAGGTAGGGTAGGGTAGGTAGGGTAGATGGGTAGGCAAGTAGCCAGTTGACGGGAGCGAAGCCACGTGAGACAGATAGTGTTAAATAGATTTTGAGTTATTAAGATGAAAAAAGTGGCTCCAAATGGTTCGTGTAATATTACACACAGCAGCTACGTCGCCAGTTCCTTTTTTGCTTGAACTTGGCTTGACACGCTACCGCGTGTCTAGAAACTATTGTCTCTACAGACTTATCTCAGAAGACTGAATGTGATTTTAAAATTAGCCCTAAGGGACAAGACAAGAAGCTCGGGTAGTAAATTTACAGAATAATCTTGGAACACTGGATATGATTTTAAAATTACCAACCAATAACCAATCTTGCTAAATGTGTTGAGATAATTTCTATGTAGGTATGAGAGAAGAATCTTTCAGGTCTATAAAAAATGAAACCCCAAGATATGTGGACATGTCACCTGATTATTGCAAACAACGTAACTTTATAATAAATCGCGTGGTATTGTAAACTCTTTCTTCTCGATAAGACACAGGTTTAAACAATCGAATTTGGAAGGGATTTATTATTTGCAAGATTAATTGCAAACTTACGGTGATTGCAATAATCTGGTGACAGACATAGCTAAATTAAAACATTACGCCTTCTAAGTAGAGTTTCACAGAAAAGTTTAGGCCACATGTAACGCCAATTTTACGTCCGATGGCAGGCTATCCGTGATAACGAAATAACCTAGTTATATTCTGTCTCGACCTGGGCATAGAATGCTGGAAACTAATCAAACTTAGAGCCTAGATATTAACTCAAACCCTAACCGGTTTAACTGACGTACAGAATGTGCGTACTGAGCAATGAGGTCAGCTTCCCCTCTGGACCCATACTGGAGCACTGACCTACGTTTAAGAACTTGCACAGTGACTCTCATGGACCTATGGTAAACAATTAAGTCTTTAATATTGTCAAGCAATAGTTCCACGAACGTTAAGAACATTTAAAGTCCAAGACATACTGGTTATACCAAGTTATAGAATTTGGGCTTGTACAGTTAGTTCTACTAGAGTTAAGGGTCTTGGCTCCACTGTTAATAACTTTAACTTGTAGATCTTGAAAATCAATTTTGATGAAGGGTTTTCGGTAAGATTATATCTAAACATTTTTCTTCCCTAACGTTACTCCCCCACCCGTTGATTTGCCCCTCTTACTCGTAGGTGAAAAGCACGCCCATGAACGTGCGGGTAACGTATAGCGATGTATCACGCCGTAGCTCACTCAGTCACTTGTCAGGACCATAGTTGTAACGTTTAGTGACGTGTCGTGTCAGTCTCGCGGCACAGCGCACGCGCGGCTGTGGGCGCCGCGCTGGCGCGACTGACATCTCGCTCGGCAGGGCTGACTCGCTGAACAATTATATCTCATATCCTGCGTCTTGTTTTCCCAGAAGGTCTGAACTGAACTTATAGTTCAAGACCCGAACTGAACTTACAGACCTTACAGTTGAAAACCTGAACTCATTACAAGCTTTTATTTAACTTGCAATGCATGTATGTAAGTGTGTTCAGGTCAAATCTTGCAACTGAATTTTAAAGCAGTTATCCTCCACCGATTAAGATGAAATTTCGCATACACGTTTAGTTTGGATGACAATACATGGTTAGCTTAGTGACGTCATTCTAAATCTAAAATGGTGGACGGCCCAAGATGGCGGACTAGTTATTTTTTGTGCACTACCATGATATGGATATCAAATGAAAGGGTTTGCTGAGAAGAATACGAAAAAAGCATGCCTATAAAAGATTTTAGAATAATTTTATTGTTAAAATATGTTTGAAATCGCCAACCTTTCTTGAGCACGCGTGGTGATCGAAGCTCTCTTTATGGGAAGAGGGTTCCCGGCACTCATAATTGTCTCATTGGTCTGCAGTGGGACAGGTAAATTGTTTAAAGACCCATGAATGGGGTGAGTCTTCTGCCACAAATCCAGACTCTCAGCTGTTAATGAATTCAGATGCAAACACTTCATGCCATTAGGTACATGACCTGGAAATCGCTGCTAAGATATAGGCTCTGCTGTCTACCGGCGGCTGTGACTGCTAGGAAAACGAGGCAGTCACCGTAGTTGGGTGCGTCAAAATGAAAACTGAAATATACCATGTAGGAATTTAGTTCTCATCGTCATGGTGGCCCCAGTGGCTAAGACCTCGCTTCTCGTGCTTGAGGTTGTGGGTTTGAATTAATATGTAATTTCTAAGATTATTTTGAACATCGCTGCCAACGGTGATGGAAAACACCGTGAGGAAACCTGCAGCCGTATTGCGTAAGCGACGTATTCACAAACGGCAATCCACATCGCGTCATTCATCTCGCATGTGATTAGTCGATTGGATAGCGGTCAAACTCTTTACGTTGCCGTATTCACTTACGCAATACGGCTGCTGGACTTATAAAAGCTTAATGTAAAGGTAACTCTGAAATCGCCCCCGTCTTAAGCGCGTGGGGATCATATGCTCGTGCCTTCTCTGCATGAGAAGAGGTCTCTGCCCTGCAGTGGGACAGTTACAGGCTGGTATTGTATATTTAGTTCCCATCATGGCATCCTGGCTTCGGCAAATGTACAGTATCCACTTCAATATACCATCACAAATCTAAGATGACTTACATGTTTTTTTAATAATCTTTTACACTGACGGAGTTCTATAGTATATTGGTATACTTTTAAGATGAAATGAAAGGGTGTCACCCCTGAGCAAGAGCGGAGTCCTGAGGCGCCAGAGTGTCGCCGACACTTGTTGCGATGTCGCGCCGCTCATCTGCGCCACATCACTGCGCGTTCCAGCTACAGACACACTGAGACACGGCACACCGGGTGTCTGACACACACAGCATCCCTTTTAGCATGGTTTTTAGTGTTAACTGTGGTGACAAGACATCTAAACAGAAAGTGTAGAAGGGCAACTTTATTTCGTAGCAAAATGCCTACGCTGCTACGCGCTACGAATGCTACGAGCTGACTAATCGTAGTTCCAGAATTGTTGTATGAACGAAGGCAGTTCAAGATATATGAATTAATGGGCCGTGTAGGTAATTACTATTGGAGGCATTCAGTACAAAACAGCATTTATGCATTTGTATGCAAAATGCTCATAGACAAAATAGGAGATTTTTTTTTAGTCTTAACGCTGATTGGTAATAAAAATATAAAAATGATGTCCAAAAACTAAAACCCGACTACTGAAAAATCATCGTCTAAAAAGTATGAAACAACAAAATATTCTTATATGAAATTGTTATGTACAAACTATTCGATATGTATCGAGTATTAAATAATCAACTTATAACCAGCCAACCAAACCAAGATCACCACCAACGACCACAACGACTGGTTACTGACCAGCGGACAAACACGCTTTCAACGACACCTCATTTGTCGAATTATGATAAGTAGTTTAGAAGTTATGAGGGAACAGATGAACATACATACACATATACCGGTCAAAAATAATACCCTCCCTTTTGCTTCGCCGTAGTCTGGTAAAAATAAACATGGTTGTACTAAAATATACTACAAGATATTTTTTATCATGATTATTGATACCCTTCACTTCTCCCTACGTTGTGTTAACACAGTGTCGCCGTGTGTCGAGTACATGGTGTTTCTCTGTGTTAAGCACAGTGTCTCAATGTGTCTAGCAGCGTGTTCGCAGAGTAGCAGGCTCGTCGTAGACTCACCATTACAATGATATCGTCGCGCCGGTCATGATCTCCTCAACACATCTCTCTCCAAACTTTTTTATATTTTTACACTTTTTGAGTGACCCCCGCGTCAGTTGATATGTGGTAGTATCTGTAAGAGATTGTGGTACAGTGAGTGACTTTTCTAGTATGAGACGAAGAGAGAAGAGTTAAGAGTTGGAGGAGAATCCAACAATTTTACTTGAACGGATTTCAAATAAGGTGAGTCAATGACCTCTGCTTTTGGTTAGGAGTTAAAAAGTGCTAACCTTTTTTGTTATTTAAACTGATAAGGGTCAGTGACCCCGTATGATTATTCACGTTGGTCATTCAGGTACTAGGTCATACTTATTTTATTTTATCGAAACGTGATATAATTATTTTCAAGTAGGTATTTGATAAACATCCGTCTCATGGTCCCCATCTCAGCAGGTACGTATATTAGAAGATCACTTGGCTCTTTAACACAAATAAATAACTACATTTATAGCTATTATGACATCAATCCCACGCACAACTGACCAAATGAGAGTCTTAGTGCGGAAAAGGGAGTTCAGTACTACTACTAGTGCATCAATGCCTCACGTAGTGGTTAGACAGGTAAACCCAATCAACTCCAAAAGGCGTGAAGGGATCTTGAAGTATTTATGGTTATAATCGCCGTCCGATCCACACGAACAAAGACCAGCAGGTACTCTACCTGTAATCTTCTCCAGAATGGTCCTGTAAAGTAACCACAGGCATAAAGGCTCTAGAATGTTCAGGTAGGCTCGTGCCAGTGTGATCAAAATCTCTCTGAAAGTCTGAACAGGACAGGTTCTGATAAATAATATATTATTAGTCTGACAATGCATTGTTTACACACAGTATTGTAATCAGATTATGCCTGTCCCGGTGCAGTTATTGTGCAGACACAGCTGATGTTAATCACTTGTTAATCCACGCTGCAGCGAGCTCAGTAGTGTGTGTGTGTGTGACACTTCTAGAGCCTCAGCTCGTGTGTGTTCTGTGTGACATTACTTTTAGCCTTTCAAACATTACTTTTGTAATTTTTATTTTTGTTCTTTGTATGGACTTGTTATTCAAAATAAACGACATGTATTAAAAAGAAATTGATGATCTTTAAATAAATAAGTAACAATCTCAATCTCTGACAAGGGCCACCAATAACTTTTATTTGAGTTCTTTTTAACCGACTTCCCAAAAAGGAGGAGGTTCTATGTTCGACATTATGTATGTTTTGTGTTCACCGATATCTCCGTCAATTGTGGACCGATTTCAAAAAATCTTTTTTTGTTTGAAAGAGTATGTTCCGAAATTGGTCCCATTTTAATTTGGTGAAGGACTGACGAAGAAATTCGAAGATATACAACAGAACTCTTCAATAAACAACGGCAAATCTCTCGGGATTGCTGCAATCGCATGTCTGTTTGTGGTTTATACCATTTCATAACATAACATCACGCCAGTACGCTCATAAGGGGTACGCAGATCTCTCATTTCACCGGTTATGTTCAAGTTTCATGATATTTTGGTAATATATTCTGGCGTTATACGAGTAACTTACTAAACAACTTGCCTATTAGGTAGGTACAACTAAAAAGTGAAAAATAAAAAAACTTTTAACAATAAAATACTACCGACTTCCAAATAAAACTACAAAGTGAAAAATAACTTTATTTTTGGAAGTCGGTGTCCATAACGCAATAAATTGGTACCTACGAAAGACACCGACTTCCAAAAATAAAGTTATTTCTCACTTTGTAGTTTTATTTGGAAGTTGGTAGTATTTTTTTGTAAAAAGTTATTTTTATCTTAAATACCTAACATGACTGTCGCGGTCCGTAAGGCGTAAAACCCCGCCCCCCGGCCTTTACATTGTCACGTGAATGTATTTACTTTGCTAAAATTGAAATAATAAACTTGATTAAGTAAATATACAGTCAATGTCAACGAATATTTTAATGAGATGATTCCTTCGTTGTCGAATCGACGGCAGTATAGTATAGACCAAGCGCGGGATCATTATTATAATAACGTACTCAAGTAACACAAGTAAATTATATTATACTATTTACTTAAGGTCCACACAAACATGGTCAGCGGCAGCCCAGATGCGGACCGCCGCTGACCATTTGGTGACCCCTGTTCTATGACTACGTTAAAAGTTAAGTACTGCTGGTGGCCTCCGTCAACGAAACTAAAGCGAAATATCGTAGCTGCTACGCAGTACTACGAGTCGTAGCACTCGCTACGCCTTTCGTAGGCGCGTAGCACGTTGCGTAGCTCTCACTTCCCTGTTTACAGAAGATGTGATCCATTTAGGTAGGGCGTCATGCTGTATCTACTTGTTGTTATACTATGAAATAAATGCAAACATCTAAAGGAGTACAAACTCGTCATGACCTATTTGAATCCAGAAAGTGATGAAGTAATGTTAGTGATGGCCCTGTCGGTGCCCAGCGCGATGGGCGTGCCGGCCCTGGTGCCCACGGGCACGTGCAAGCCCAGCCACGTGGCGTACTACGTGGCACTCGTTGGCATACTGTCGCTGTGTACTTGCTGTATTGTTAGTTATGGCCCTATTGGTCCCCAGCGCGATGGGCGTGCCGGCCCCGGTGCCCAAGGGCACGCGCAAGCCCAGCCAAGTGGCGTACTACGTGGCGGTCGTTGGCATCCTGTCACTGCTCATCATGCTGTGTCTCTACTTCTTCTACTACTTCATCAAGAAAGTCAAAGGTACGCCGTCCTGCTTCTGAGCAGTAGATGCAACTTGATTGCGGTTGATTTACGTCGACCAGTCGATTCTGATAAACAGTCGATGACATCGGTCGAACGCAATCCAGATGCACCTAGATATTAAAACACCTACACGCTTTAAGGTTGATGCTAAAATAGTAAATTCAGTACTTAGATTATGACATAAATGAAGAAGTACTTTGTGATTTTCTACAGACTCTGCCTGCCCCGTTGATCTTGTAGGGTCTGTAACTCTTGTTTGTGAAATGTCAACCACACATGCCTGCCCCTTCAAAAAATATAATCGTGACTTATGATGCGCATTGTACTACTCTACAGAGCTGAGCTCATCAGACACGCTGTCCCTGCCGACGACGTCGTGTCGGCCCCCACCTGCCCCCACTGCATACCCAGTGCAGCCAGGTAACATACACTACTGACATAGTTTAAATAGCTTATTCCTTTTAGTTACCTTACGACAGTCCAAACACATGTACTAACCGAGACTGGGTCAATTCATATAAGATCACCAATGTTTTTAGATGAAATAAACATTTTGTATTTGTACATGCCAGAATAAGCCAGACTCAATTGTAGTCAAGCAAGCCAAGGTTCAGATAAATTTATAACCGCAATCAGCAAGTAGGCCTCCTAAAAAGTTACCTTAATTTGAAAGAAGAACGGTCACGATGAGTCGCTCTGTGCCACACTTTTCTCTGCAGATAGACACAGCAACTTATTCAATGAACAGTGATCAGCAACTTTTAAAAAATCCCTCTGTCCCTAAAAAGACGACGCAATTCACCTAGGAGACTTTTATTCCTGCCCTCATAATGATTCAAAAACAAAAGGGCCTATTTGTCTAACTAGACTATCTTTGTATGATTGCAGTGGTTCGCGACAGTGCAAGCGCGATTGCCAAGCTTTGCAAACAGGTTCCTCCCGCCGGCAAGGGTGACACCGTGTTCCCCACGTCCACGTCACCAGCTGCCTTACGAGCCAGCACCGGCGAGACGGCGGCGGAGACCGAAGGGGCCGACGCGAGCGAAACACGCCCTGATAGGACCGGAGAGGGGCCAGATAGGACCGGAGAGGGGCCCGATAGGACCGCAGCGGGGCCCGATAAGACCGACGTCGACACGAGAGCAGATATTAAGCCCCCGCCTGTGCCGGTCGTGTCGGTTAGTGTGGCACCTGTCGTCCCTGCGAGCTAAACTGGTGTGACCTGTAGCAAACATGTTACACCCAACGTAATGTGACTGACAAAGTTACGAAAGGTGGCTTGACGAAGTGAAATGTGGCCACGTACCAATAGAGACGCACTAGGGACTATGTTGGTGTATTAGTGCATACAATGTGCGATAATTTGGACAATATATCGGTGTTTTTAACACATAATATCAATACCAGTTTCGAGTGCTTACTAATTAAATGTTTATCTATGTCTGTACCTACCTCAGAAACTTACAGTATACTTAGTCACTTTTCTTATGCCCTTTTTACCCGACTACGGTGAAGCCAAAAGGGTTATATTTTTTGCAGTCTATGTATGTACGTATTTTGTATTTACGTATGTTCCTCCGTAGCGCCTAAACTATTCATCCGATTTTGATGAATAAGGTGGCAATCGATTCGTTATTATGGCTTGGGTAACATAGGATAACAAATCCATAGTCGGGGTACAGTTTTTAATTAAACCTTTTGCTTGTTCAAACTTATCTCGTGTGTTCACTTTTTATCTGGTCTGTAAACTTTTGTATGCATGTAGATGTGAGTACATCTACATGCATACAAAAAATCCAAAAAATCGTTTAACGTGTTTTTGTAAGTAAATGCAGGCTTTTCAGGATATTTCTACCATTTGACAGCAACATTTTTGAGTACCTATTGTCATTTTTAGGGTTCCGTAGCCAAATGGCAAAAAACGGAACCCTTATGGATTCGTCATGTCTGTCTGTTTGTCCGTCCGTATGTCACTGCCACTTTTTTTCGAAACTATAAGAACTATGCTGTTGAAACTTGGTAAGTAGATGTATTCTGTGAACCGCATTAAGATTTTCACACAAAAATAGAAAAAAAAACAATAAATTTTGGGGGTTCCACATACATAGAACAGAAACTCAAAAACATTTTTTTCTTCAAACCCATACGTGTGGGTTTGAAGGGGTATCTATGGATAGGTCTTCAAAAATGATATTGAGGTTTTTAATATCATTTTTTTCTAAACTGAATAGTTTGAGCAAGAGACACTTCCAAAGTGGTAAAATGTGTCCCCCCCCTCCCCCCTGTAACTTCTAAAATAAGAGAATGAAAAAACAAAATAAAATATATGATGTACATTACCATGTAATCTTCCACCGAAAATTAGTTTGAACGAGATCTAGTAAGTAGTAGTTTTTTTTAATACGTTATAAATCGTAAACCGCAATTTAACAAGTACGGAACCCTTCATGCGCGAGTCTGACTCGCATTGGCCGGTGTTTGTGTTAGTGTTTGCTATAAGAGAACTTAACTATATTAAGCTCGCCTTTGTACATGTATTTTATTTTCAAATTGTATCAAATGTTGTTTTTGGTACTCATACAATAAAGAATTAGGAATTAAGGGAAAAGCATGGTGACCAACAGTTAGTTCTAAATGTTGTTTTCTTATGAATATAGTATATGAGTATTGTATTGTAATGTGCTCAAAATAGCTTTTCGTCCAAACGACTGCCACCGTCCAGTTCGATGTAGGTACAGTTAACCGCACATCTGTGGTAAATATAATTAATTTTGACGGCTTTTGCATTGGTGTCGTAGCAGGATTGATGGTTTCCGTAGTTTAAATGCTACATCTAACGTGCGGCTGAATTTTTGTGATCAAATTATTACTTTGTTATTAGATAGACACTTTTTAACCGACTTTCGAAAAAGGAGGAGGTTCTATGTTCGACTTCTTGTATGTTTTTTTTTTTTTTTTTTTTTTTTTTTATGTATGTTCACCGATATCTCCGTCAATTGTGGACCGATTTTGAAAATTCTTTTTTTGTTTGAAAGAGTATGTTCCGAAATTGGTCCCATTTTAATTTAGTGAAGATCTGATGAAGAACTTCGAAGATATACAACAGAACTCTTCAATAAATAACGGCAAATCTCTCGGGACTGCTGCAATCGCATGTCTGTTTATTGTTTATACCATTTCATAACATAACATCACGCCAGTACGCTATTAAGTGGTATGCAGATCTGTCATTTCACTGATTATGTTTTGAGTTTCATGTTATTCGGGTAATCTATTCTGCCGTTACAGGTACTTACTACACAACTTGCCTATATGTACAACTAAAAAGGTTAAAATAAAAAAACTTTTTTGCAAAAAAATACTACCGACTTCCAAATAAAAAACTACAAAGTGAAAAATAACTTTATTTTTGGAAGTCGGTGTCAATATCGCAATGAATTGGTACCTACAAAAGACACCGACTTCCAAAAATAAAGTTATTTTTCACTTTGTAGTTTTTTATTTGGAAGTCGGTAGTATTTTTTTGCAAAAAAGTTTTTTATAATTAAACATTTAAGCTTTTTAATTGTTATCAATAGGAGACATGTTGTATAATATTTATCCTAGCCGAACAATGTTATGTATTATCAATTTTATCTTGTTATTAGAAATACTTTTGACCTATTTATATTTTCTATAAGTCATGACATATACTTGCTATTTTATAAACCGTCTAACCGTAACTTTGATGTAACTTTAGATATATTATCTGTCAATAAAATAATTTGATATTTTTCATAAGCCAAAAAAAATTTGTGCCAAATCATTTAAAATAAGGAATGTAGTTAAATAAATATTTAATCAGTTAAATTTGACTGTTGTCTACAAGTTCTTGTACGTTTATACTCAACTAATAATACTATTTAAGTAATGCTGTTTTTATAACGATATTATAAACGAATGTTTGATATGTTGTCGCTTCGGATCCGAGCTTCGTGTCTGTATCAATTTGTACTGTTGTTATTTAATTAAAAAACTATAAAAAATTCAATGAAGTAGTTTTAATTCTTGTTAAGCTTGTGGTATCTTCAATTTATTTGTCAACGACTTGATACAGAGTAGTTGTCTCAAAGAAAACCGTTAGGAACCGAGGAGTTGGCCCTGTTTGTTTTATTGACTAGAGAGACTAGACTGTTAGGATTAGGTGGATACCTCATCGTTTCTAACAGGCGGTTTGATTAAACTAGGGACAAAAAAGTGTTATTTTTTTTGCCAGCCACTTTTTTGTCCCTGGTAGGGGTAAAAGGGGTTAAATGATCGGTGAAAGAAACACAGGGGACTTAGTAACATAAACGTTTATTAAACACGAAACGATTGACTAGAGGTTTATTATTGAACTAACACGTAACGTATGTACAGACAGGGCAATATATTGTGCAGGCGATTGGCACACACCGTTTAACTGTTTTATAGTCATTTTATGAATAACAGTTGTGATGTGGATACCTATACGGACTGATTTAAGTTAGAATCAATCTGCTAAACAATCCGTTTCTCTGATTGTACTTACACAACCATAGCCCCAGTTGAGTGCGTTGGCCACACGGACACGAGTACGAGTACTCGTAACGACGACAACAATGTGCTACATTCTTATAAATAGTTCTCACTACTTGTCATTCACATATAAAATATAGTTTTCTTTTAAAATATTAATTTGAACTCTTTCCGTTTCTCTCTAAAGCGACATGAAGATTTGGGGAAGAACTGCCATCCCTTACTATTCCTCTTATTTTCGTGTTGACGTCTATAATGTTCTTATATTTGATCCGCCCAGTACGTAGCAACGTGGATATCACTGTCGTTTGCCTCATTTAAATCCTCGAAGGTGCAGGCGAGGCGGGGTTAATACCTATAACAGTTAGGTTATCTTGCAGTTATGTGAAAAAATGGGTGTGGCTAATATTGGACGAATAGCCCTTTCCCAACTGAAAATTATTATATTACCCCACTAATGGTATGGAACCATCACAGTCTTTGCTCATAGCAAAGAATATCGATTTAATATTAATTGCACGACTTGTTTACAATTGGGCACTTTAATTTATTTACTTATTTTTAAAACGTTAATATCGAAAGCTTCACATTTAAAGACGCGAAGCCTAATTCTGAAGCATCATAAATTTATTGGATTTAACATTTAATAAAATTAAAAGTTTTATAAACATTTTGTCATATTGCCTCTCATTTGTCAAAGGCTTTGAGATAACAATGCCCGTAATTGGGGTAATCTGAAGACAGTCTATATAGCGGTCTCCCTGCGGTCGGACTGCGTGTAGTGCTGCAGCTCCTCGTAAGAGGGGGGCCGCTCCTCCGCGCCCTCGAGCTCCAGGTCGAGGTCGCTCTCTGAAACATACAATAGAGAAATAAATATCGGTAATTCAAGTGTGTTTCTAGCCAGTAAGTTCAGCATTGTCCAGGCGACGTCTCCGAGATCATACTATTCTTGGGATGATACACAGACAGTGAAATATTACCACCATTACAAATAAAGAAAGATGTTGTGATTTGAATATACAGACGGTTTCAGTCAGATAGTAAATTTGCAAAAATAGAAAAATACTACAATACGTGTTTCAGTAAATTATGCAACAGTCGCTATCCTCCTCGTAAGTTAACAGGGTCCTGATAATGTCAATACTACACTTTTGAATTGTGAACCTCCAAGGAGTATCAGAATTAGTATTTGTTTCGGGATATTTATCATGTATATTTAGATTTTTGTTGAGGGCTCGATATTTCATCCACGGCATCTAAATTCTGTTGTGACGTCACTCACTAAACGTGTTTATGATCTATGCGACGAGGATCATATTACTAGCGAACTAGTGCATGTTAAACAAGTCCTACAGAGGAATGGATACAGGATGAAGAACTTGCCACATGATCGAAAATCAAGTAAAAAATTGAAGTACAAGGTCGAGAGACAGCCAGCATTTTTGCCATACGTGAAGGGAGTGACAGACTAAGTCGCAAACATTCTCAGTAAATACTGCATAAAAACTATTTTCACTCCTTTCAAGAAAGTATCCCACATGTTGCGTTCGCCTAAAGATAACTTTCCCTTGGAAAAGCCTGGAGTTTATAAGATTGTCTGTAGCTGTGGGCAGTCATATATTCCGAAACAAATATTAATTCTAATGACTGTTGTGACCATGTCAGCTTAAAAACTTATACTCCAAGGAGTAGGTTCTCAATTTCCGTACCCGAAGAGTCCAAACAGAACACTAATGCTATCACCGTTGTTGGTATGTCCGTCTGTCTGTTCGTCTATCTGTCTGTCTTTCCGTCGTCTGTCACGAAATTCTGTGCCGAAGAATTTTTAACTTCCCATTCACCAATGAACTTGAAAATTGGTGATTGTGTTTTTTTTTAGATTCTCGGGTCCCGGCAAAGCGTACCTTTAAAAGGCGTACCAGGGTCCGAAACCAACTCGCAGAGGCCTTGATAGACGTGTAGGATGAAATGTGACACAATGTGATTGTGTTTATTATTTTGTATATTTTACTAATAAATACCGATATATTCTACGTTTGGTACGGAAACGTAAATGTGCGAATTCCACCACGCACTTGACCGGTTTTTTAAAGTTGTTTACAATTAAGACAAAGAAAAGTTATCTGACGAAATTGAAGGCGTAGCTCAATTGCACTGTAGCTGATCTCAATTTTCCGCCAGCCATCTGTGAGCTGATGGTGACTGTCGATTTAGAATTATTGAAGCAAGAATCCCAATCAGAATAAATGATGCGTCATGTAATGTTACTTCATACCTGAGGAAGCCCCCGACTCGGGCCTGACGGGTGAGGCCAGTATGTCACCGCCACCAGCATGACTTGACGCGCAAGGCCCCCGAGCCGCTCCACCACGGGCGACGAGCCGCGCTGGGCCGCAGCTCAGCCAGCTCGCCCAAGTGACCAATAATGAAGTGTCAATACTTTACACATTACCTGAGAAGGCCCCGGATTCGGGCCTGACGGGCGGGGCCAGTATATCTCCATCGCTCGCATGCCTCGCACGCAGCGCCCCCGGGCCACTCCGCCCGGGGCCACGAGCCGCGCTGGGCCGCAGCTCAGCCAGCTCGCCCGTCTCGGCGAGGTAGCAGGCGCCGCCGTCGTAGCCCACCGGCTCTATACCATGCGCATGCATATATACACACTGCAAGCTTCACAAGCTTATAAAGCATGGAATCCTTAATCCTTTAGAAATATATCTTTCTTCTAGAAAAGGACCCGTTGATATTAAAGTTAATTTTAATCTGTATGTTTGGCAACTGAGCTTGCTTCAGTTGTAAACATACCTTTGTTTTCGACCCTTCCAGGATCAAATATTTAAATACTAGACACCGGCTAAAATTTCCTTTATGGACCGTTGATTTTTGGCGCGGAGAGGGTGGGGTAGGAAGGGGGGGAGGTTTGGCTACTCCCCTGTACCATCCCCACCACGCGGAGCCCCATGGTTATGGAGATATCCATGGTTAAAGTCTTCAGGTTAGAACAAAAATTTCCAACTTACTAAAAAATAATTATTAGTGAGGTAAAAAAAAGTGAATTAGTCCAAGAGCGAGCGAAGCGAGCTCGGGAGCTGTGGGCACCCCGACACGGATAAGTTAGGTTCGAAGGTGATGGCGGAAGCTGAAGTGAGCGAGCAAAGCGAGCGAACTCAGCTCCCGTCAGTTCCTTCATGTTAGGTTACTTTAGACCCTGCAGACTGAAATAGGAGACCCGCGCAGCGGGGCTCCGTCGACTTTGTTGCTTAAATAGTAATCGTTAAAACTTTAACCATGGATATGTCCATAACCATGGGGTTCCGTGGGGTGGGGATGGTACAGTGGGGTAGCCCCTCTACCACGTTTTGCTCCTCCACACCCCACCCCTTAAATAAATGGACATTTATGAAATTTTTATTCTAGCCTGAAAACTTTAACCATGGATATCTCCATAACCATGGGGCTCCGCGTGGTGGGCATGGTACAGGGGGGTAGCCAAACCGCCCCACCCTTCCTACCCCACCCTCTCCCCCCTTGACAAAAACAAATAGTCCTAATAGAAATCTTAAGTTGTTTTTTAAAATTTTGCCATTCAGTGGTAAACAAGGTTGCCTGGTAGTGCCAGGTTTTCCATATTTTAAGATTCTCATACACTTTTGAATGTGCCCTAGGTTGGGCAAGCCTGCTTTATTGCTAAGCTTTAATATGGAGGTATAGAATAGACAAGATGCTGTAAGCGATGCACTTTCCATCATGCTTTAGGCGAAAATTACATTCTGGGGTTCGCCAGTGTCTCATTCCTTTGTTATATAAACGGCATGCTTTATAATAAATAAATTGGATAGATATTAATAAAGTCCTCATAGGTCTGTTTGTCGTATTCTTATCATGCTGCGAAATGTTGAACCTTGTCTTACAGTAAGACGATACAGAACACTCGAATATATATAACAGTCGGAAAAATAGTAGACATTAAAACATTCGTCCATTACAAAATCACAATTCACACAAGCTGTATTCAAGGCCCCACTCACCGACAGACGGAGGAGGGAACACGCTCCGACCGGACAGACTGATCCGGGACTCGATAGTGTGGTGCGTGGCACCCGATCGGTCCAGCTGGTCTAATTGGTCCAGACGCCCGATGACGTCGTCCAGGCAGAAGCCCAGGGTCATGGGATGCTGCTCGTCCACCACCACCAGCTGACGAGGTCGATCCTTGCTTCTGATTGACTCGTTGAATGATTGCTTGTCGTCTTTGGCTTTGTATATGGACTGGAAATCATTTCAAAGTTTGAAATACATTATACTTTTGATGTTCAAATAATGCCGAGGCCCACCCTGCCCTCGGTATTACTTGAACTTAAAAAATTACATAGGACCCCAAATGCGAGTTGGCTTCAAACCAAGTCCAACCGAATGCAGCGGAATATTGGTATCTTACAAAAACTGGCCAAGTTCGAGTCGGACTCGCGCACGAAGGGTTCCGCACCATTATCGCAAAAAACGGCAAAAAAATCACGTTTGTTGTATGGGAGCCCCCCTTAATTTATTTTATTTTAATTTAATAATAATTATTTTTTGAAGTGAATATACAACTAAATATTCTGTTGCCGTTATTAATATCGAGCAAAAAACGGCAATAAAATCACGTTTGTTGTATGCGAGCCCCCCTTAAATATTAATTTTATTCTGTTTTTAGTATTTGTTGTTATAGCGGCAACAGAAATACATCATCTGTGAAAATTTCAACTGTCTAGCTATCGCGGTTCATGAGATACAGCCTGGTGACAGACGGACAGACAGACAGACAGACAGACGGATCGTGAAGTCTTAGTAATAGGGTCCTGTTTTTACCCTTTGGGTACGGAACCCTAAAAAACGACTGCCTATCAGACCTACACAACCCAGTTACTGGGTACTACAGTAACAAAGTACCGAATGATAATATATGATATATATAATAACCATGACCGACCTTGGTATGCACATCCTCACATCTCTCGTCCGTACTATTTTTGTTGATAGGAGACCCGTCATCCTCATGCTCTCCGATATAGAAGTTAGACGGTTCGGCCTCCGTAGCATCGTCATCTTTGATGTCGGTGTACTCCTTCTCCTTCTTCCTCTTAGAAGACTTTATATTGGTGTGGTGCTTCTTGCAGGGCTTGGCGAGGTGTTCCTCACTCTTGGCTTCGATAGATGAAGATTCTGGAGTAGCATGGGGCGCCTCAGGACTTTCGCTCGAGCTGGTATTGGAGGAGTGTCTCTCTCTTGTTTCGTTTTCAGGTTTGAGAGGGATATACAAGTCTTTGGAAGATCGTTCCCAGTCCCTACGATGTAGGACCTCGTCAATGACGCTGGGAGCTGAGTGGTAGCGCGTCTCGGGGTCAGATGCTTCGTGTACGGATAGCTTGCGATGTCTGCCGATTTCTTCGTGGCTTCGGTGCGCTGATAATGACTTTTTGTATCCTGAAAATTGTGATAAAGAAGTTATTAGTTTCCTATTTGATACATTGAGAGCAAACTTAAATCATGTACTTATTTCAATTAAATCAGTTACAGACACTTTTGAATTGTCAAGGAATCGATCAGATGAAGCAAGTTGACGCACTCCAAAGCGTAGGTAGATCTCTAGGGAGAAGAACGTGCAAGCAACTCCATGGACACTATGCACTCACTCACACAGTCACTCTTTGATATTATTATACTTCTCATGTATTAATCGAAATGGTTGGTATTCTCATTATGTATGGAAAAAGAAAGTCCTCATTGCTCCTAATCGCTTTGGCCCGCATTAACTTAGTAACTTTTGGCTCGGTGTCAAGATCATGTCTCAAGTAGGTCATGGCATCGGTTTATGGTTCGTCCGCTTTATTAAGAGGACAATCACCTCAATGACTTTGCCAAATTCTTGAACTCAATGAACGACGTAAGACATTTTACTTACAACTTCCTATGATTTCGGTTTGGTCCTCTATCAAATGATTTAGTTTTATTTTTATCCCGACTATATGTTTTATATGAACTGGTGAAGGTTGCGGGCATCCGCTGGATGTGGGACGCACGGGACCGGTCGATGTGGCGACGCTTGGGGGAGGCCTATGCCAGCATTGGACGTCTTTCGGCTGATAAGATGATGATGAAATGTTATAAAATATTATGAGGTTGATAATGACTGAGCTGAAAGTTTCATTTCTTAATTAGTAGGTTATCTGTCGTTGTGCACGATTGCTGGCAATAGGCTCGGCCCCTTACATGGGACTTGAACATAACTGGCCAAATGTGGAAGTACTATAGGCAGCTCTTATGGTGAGTATAGACGAACGACGAACGCAACAGAACATCGAGCATTTGCTGTTTTTAAGCGCACTTGGAATACGACACTCGATGTTTTATTAGAGCAGTTCGATGTTTTGTTACAGGTAAGAAGACCATAGTGCGAGTTTTTTCTCACGCTCAGTCGCGTTATCGTAAACGTCAATTTGTATTGAAACTGGATAAGCGCCGTCTGGTGACGGTAGGGACAGTCTTATATATATTAGTGTATGGGTAGGGAGAAACCTCTTTTTAGGGTTCCATACCTCAAAAGGTAAAAAGGAAGTAAGGAGTAAAGGAAAACTTGTAAGTACCAAAGCATACGTTAATTTTCAACTTTTTGTTATTTTTCGGAATTTTCTCTTTACTTGTGCTGTAAGACCAAAATTGACAATTCTAGGTCAACCGAAAGTTTTTTCGAGCCAAAACCTATAGGTAGGGTACCTATAGGTTTTGGCTCGAAAACCTATATGTTAGTTTCCATTGACCTAGAATCACGAAATATGGCAAAAAGTACAGCACAAATACCAAAAACCGGCCAAGTGCGAGTCGGACTCACGCACGAAAAACGAAAAAAACGACAAAAAAATCACGTTTGTTGTATGGGAGCCCAACTTAAATATTTATTTTATTCTGTTTTTTGTATTTCTTGTTATAGCGGCAACAGATTTACATCATCTGTGAAAATTTCAACTGTCTAGCTATCACGGTTCATGAGATACAGCCTGGTGACAGACAGACAGACAGATGGACCGCGGAGTCTTAGTAATAGGGTCCCGTTTTTACCCTTTGGGTACGGAAACCCAAAAATTAATAAAAGTTGAAAATTAACGGGTATCCCCATACATACAAACATAGTTGATGCCACCCTGGGTACGGAACCCTTCGTGCGCGAGTCCGAGTCGCACTTGGCTGATTTTTTTTTGTATAAATTTTGACATAAGAGATCGTTTACGTTAAAAAAGTTTGAGTGAGTACGTTAAAAAACTCGGCATAAGCACACTAATCTTTTTTCACTTTACAAGCGTGATGATGTTATGTATGTATGTAAGTTACCTGAAGTGCTGGGCATGTGCAGCGACACAGCGCTGCTGCCAATGCGCCTGCCGAACAAGTCACTGGAGCGACGCCGAGAGTGCGACTCTAAAACAAATGCATGCCAATTCTAGACTGTACCACGGGGTCCCAACTAGGGAATGAATATCGGAATCTCGGCATCTCGTAATATCGGAATCTCGGAATAAAATCACCTATGTTTCAATTCCGATACTGATTGATCCAATATCGGAATCTCGGAATTAGAAAAATACCTTAATTTTAGCTCTTGGTGAAGCGTCGAGCGAGAAAGCGCGGTTAAGCCCTTTGACTACGGTGATTAGCAGTGGTCGGATATTCTGTTTACTAATCGGGCACTTATTTACTTAAACTTCACTTCATGAAAAAATAATATTGATGAATCCCGGGCTACAGTCCTGAGATTGCTAAAAATTTTAACTTTAAGAGTACAAATAAATACACCGACTCATAAAACCCGTTGTGATAAATATATTTACATTGATTACGGTTACGGGTATCCGCAGGTTTTGAGACGCACCAGATCGGCCAATGTGACGACATTTGGGGGAGGCTTGTGTTCAGTAGTGGACATCTTTCAGCTGGAATGACGATGACGCTCACTAAGAGCAGTGGTGGCCCAGTGGTAACGGCCCTGACTTACGTATCGTAGGTCGTGATTTCGAACCCAGCCAGGCGATTTACTTTATGTAAATTATTTCATGACCACTCTTAAAACGGTGAAGGAAAATATCGTGAGGAATCCAGCATGTCCTAGAACTCAAAATTCGAAGTCGTGTGACATTCACCAACGTGCACTGGGTCCGCGTGGTGGATTAAGCCCTATTACCTGGATGATTGTGTCTCAGCAGTGGGAACATTATAAGGCTGATGATGATGATTACTCTCTACACTTATTGGGACTACTTTCAACATTTATTTTCTGGATATTTTTGCATTATACATTTTCAAATAAACATGACTTACATTGTTTCTTGGGAACAAATGTGCAGTTTAGGTAAATAAGCGCCCGATTACACAGTCACTGGTGATTAGAGAGAGACACAATTGAAAATCCTATTATGTCGCGGCAGAAACGTGTTTTTTTATTGCACTCGAACCAATTTTATACCGAATTTGTGCAATTAACAAAAAAAAATTGCTATATTTAACGAAAGTGCGCAATATCGCAATTCCGATATTGGGATCTAATATCAGAATTCAATATCGGAATGAAAATCTTCCGATATTACATGCCCTAGTCCAAGCGCTAAGAAAGAAAATTAGGTTTAAATAAATCTCACTAGATGGCGCGATATGCACCGATTTGTTATTGAATGTGTGAACAATTTACATTTTCTGGAATTGAACATAAAAATGGTAAAGCACAAAATTATGGTATATTGGGCTCTTAATTGATATTTCAAAGATTATTTGAACGGATTATTTAAAATTGATGCCAATAGATGGCGCGGTTTTAAATTTCGAACGAAAAATGCTAGTTACGTCGGCACGGTTTCTTTGTATCGGATGAGGCATCTGTATGCTAGTATTATACTATCTGTGACTGTACAAAAGCATCCTCTGCATGGCTCCGAAAATATTCAATAAAATACCAAATGACATTAAAGATTTAAACTTGACACAATTTAAACGGAGACAAAAATTTTTGTTAATTGAAAAATGCTACTATACCATTGACGAACTCCTTCTTGACAAAATGTAATAAACTAAATGATAATTATTTATTTATGCTTGTCAATTAAAACAATTGACTTATTAATTGTATTCTGTATATTTATTATAATAATTAATTGTATTCTAAATGTTTATTATAAAAATTGATTGTACTGTAAATATTGAAATTTTGTTAATTTATATGAAATATATCGATTTTAAATTCTTATATTGTTAAATAATGGGTAGTTTTTTGAGTCACCATAACTAAGACCTACTGTATCACCAAAACCACACTAATGAATACTTTGACTTTGACTTTGTACTCTGTTTGGTCCCATGTTGGGCACCAGCTGCCTGATATTCATATTTATATTTATTTGTAAGTTTTATTTCTCCAGCTCTATTGCCTAAGTGTCATATTCTGATGGTAGGTAATCACCTAATCACAGCAACTTATGGGCAATCATCTTGATTCCATGTTGGACGGCAAATGCAGTAGTATAATATTCTTTTATGTCATACAACCCAATTGCCTACGTGATGGTAAGTTTTACTGATGCTTATGGACAATCAGCTCGGTCCTACGTTTGGCGCCAAATGTAATGAATTTTGTTGTGAATTAAAATATTATATATTAATTAGTGCTCAGAATAGTATTGAGCAAACTTTTAGTGAACTTACCATGAACATGAGCGAGCACCGGCCTCTGCGGATGTTTGCCAGAAGTACTGTCTGCAATAGGGCAGACTAAGGTATTAGGATTTTTTGGTTTAAGGACTACCTGTGTCTGAAATAAATGAATTAATAATAATTTGAAATTCTTCAGTGTGTAATTAGAAAACATAGTTAAAGCGATCACTATTTGGCACCATCATACTCGTAATAAGGCTACATCTGTTAACAGGTGCTAAGTTGATGATAACGAATTAAAAAAGGAAGTTGAAGTATTTTAAACTCAGATCAGAACATAACTGTTTGCAGGATGGTCAGTGCAGAAGGGCAAGTCATGGCAGTGTGACAATAAGTAACTGCTTTTTACTGCTCATGGTACAAAATCGTAATCAGTTAAATCCTGTGGACTGCTAGGAATTCATGGTATTGCTAAACTGAGAATAATCCGCTGTAGCCTACTTAAAGAGAATTTAAGTTGTAAAATGCACGATTAAATAGTTCAAAGCTTTAGACGGTGATATCAGCAAGATTAATACTGCGGGGCGAGCACGGCCTACTATGACAGGCTTGGGTCACACATTTTTACCAGAGTTTGAGAGCAAAAACCATGATAAAATGCGTGACACAACACAAGTCTATCACAGAGGCCGTGCACGCCCCGCAGGTCAGAAAAATAATGAGAATAGTTGAGACAACATTTGAGTTCATCGATATGAAAAGAAGAAGAAGCAAGATATTGCACTGTTCGTACCGGAGGCGTCATCAGGCCAGCAGCAGAGCCAGCAGAGCAGCAGCAGCGGCGCGCACACCTCCACCGCGAGCAGCCCCCCCGCCACGCCCGCCACTCCCGCGCCACGACCAGCGCCCGCGCCACCCATCTCACACGCACCTGCATAATAACGACAACAGTAGAAAACGTGAACTATTTTTTGTGAATCTAGTAGTCGTACGCTCTACTGGTGAGTGTGAGGTCCAGAGTTCAATGCCCGGGTCAGGCCAAGTACTATAGGTTTTCCCATCTGGAATTTATCAGTGGCAGCCCGGAGTCTGGAGTTGATTGTGTTTGGTAGATGGAACACGCTCTACCTTATTAAGCTGCCTCCACACGCTTGGTGTTTGCCACTGTTTGTGGCAACACGTGCTAAACACTGACCACAATCATCCAACACAAACACGGCGTCCACAGGCTTGGCAAACGTGCTAGTTCATTCCGGATTGGCAAACATGGCGGACGATTTTTTTTATTTTTTTTTATTTGAGATGTGTTTGCTCTTGACTCTAGTCTAGGTCAGAGGTGACAGAGACAGAGTCGACGATGAAGCGAGCTTACCCAGAAGTAGCCTGTTCACTCTAACTTTGAAGCTTGTTGTGGCAGCGATTACTTTCGGGATATTGATGGATGGACGGATGGGAATTTTGATCATCCACCATCGTCATCGTTTCCTTTTTTTTCGTTTCATTTCATTTTGCTTTATTTAAAAAAAAAATAGGTTAACCCGGGAGTGAAGCCGCGGGTAAAGAGCTAGTAATTATTTAAAAGTGGGTATATAATTTTAGAACCGCAGTTGTTTGATTGTTTGTTTGAACGCGCTAATCTCTGGAACTACCAGCCAGTATTTTTTTTTGTATAATGATACTCTTATTCATGAGGAAGACTATATACTGTTTTTTTTTATCTATACTATATATAATATTATAAAGAGGAAAGATTTTTTTGTTTGTTTGTACCGAATAGGCTCCGAAACTACTGGACCGATTTAAAAAAGTCACACCAATAGAAAGCAACTTTATTCCTGAGTAACATAGGCTATTTTTTTATACGGAAAACGGGTTCTGTGGGGCGGTCCACGGGAGCGAAGCCGCGGGGAACAGCTAGTCTAATATATAATAAAAAAATGTATCTTTATTTTCCTTGGTCACGCTATAGCTTGAGAACGACTTGAACGATTTGAATATTTATTTTTGCTTGGTTAGGTAGGTAGGTAGATTAGGGTAGGGTAGGGTAACGTAGGTAGGGTATGGTGGGTAGGGAAGGCATTTGACGGGAGCGAAGCCGCGGGCACAGCTAGTCATAAATAAAACAGATTATTTTAGAAATTAAGTAGAAATGTAATTGAATTCAGTTATATAACAAACTAATTTAGTACAAAAATGAAGTAAATTAACATATAGGACATATCCATGTGAAATAATATTATATAAAGGTCTTACCAAGCAAGATAGTTGATGGAACTTTAAGGACAATTTCAGTTCATGAAACTAAATCGCTTTTTCTTCTATTATTATAATTAAATTAGAAAATAATAGGTTAAAAAAAACACGCTGTAATAGAAAAAAAAACAATTATTTTAAATTAAGAATAGTGATATAAAAAACATATATTGTAAAAAAGCGTGGGGTGCTTAATGTCAGTTGTCATAATATTTTATTGACAGATATTGGTAGTTTTTGCATTTTTTTTTAGTTTTGCTAATCACACTATTCTTTATTTTTTTTAACTATTATTAATTTTATCATTTTAGTTCAATCGATAATCCTGAAGATCCTGGTAAGGATAATGGGACAACATGCTATTTAAATTGATGCATTGTCATCGGTCCTTGATTAGTGTGCAAAGTTTCAAAGTAATCCGACATTTGAAGAGGGTGAAAATCACGTTCAAAGATTCCATTACATAGACACATACATACGAAGCTAATAAAAGCGTGTTTAAAAGAAACTTCAATATAAAGCAACATACTTATTTTTACATAATCTCGCTCTGTTTTATGCGAGTTTTTTTTTCAGATACCACCTTATGAAACAATGTTTAGAAACTGAACTTACCCTATAAACTAGTCGTACTATCACGTAATTTAGTTGAACCCTATATACATAATTATTCATTTGTCATGGGACTTCATAGGCCTTCAAAAAGGCTTCACTAATAATGTTTTGTCCTGTTGGTGATACTAATACTTCATTTGATGTAATATGAATGATAGGAGTTCCAAAATTTGAGGGGTCCGGTTGGGTTATGTAATAGGTTTGAATGCTGTTTTGGGAAGTGGAAGTAGAACATGACGTTTGAGAGGTTGAAGGACGGTTTGGAATCAGTGATGTATGTGGCAATTCGGAATATGACATTTGAGAGGTTAAAGGACGGTTTGGAATCGGTGACGTAAGTGGCAAAGGTTCGGAAAATGACGTTTGAGAGGTTGAATGACGGTTTGGAATCGGTGATGTACGTGGCAAAGGTTCGGCATATGATGTTTGGGAGCTTGAAGGACGATTTGAAATAGGTGATGCATTTGGCAACAGTACGGAATATGACAGGTATGGGACTGAGTTATGGGATTTGACGCTTAAGCCTCTCCTTAATCCTATTAATAAACAAAGTGTCTATGTCATACATGAAAAGTTTTCTCTCATCAGGAGGAAGTTCTCGCAATTTTTTTGCTAACAATTTAGAAAATAGGTCGCAGTCGTCGTCTTCCTTTGGTGGCGGTGGACATTTGTTCTGTATTTTACTTAAAATATTCGTTAACTGCCCAATGGCTGACGATATCTGCCGCTCCGCTAAATGGGTGGCAGGACGTCGACGGGAATTCGCAGGTTTTGGCGTATGGGAAGAAGTTGATGGTTGCTCTAATTCGTTTTCTCCATCTTCTACTTCTATCGCTGCAGTTACATTCACTGTTTCTTGTGAAGATGATTCCTGTAAAAAAATAATATGTAAAACTTACTCTTTTAGTTTCTTTTCTTTATAGCTGTCATTGTACATTTTGATTTCAGATGCCATCAACAGCAGATGATTGGATGAATATAGAAAGGGGATTAAGGAGCAAATACCCACACTGTATCGGTTCCATAGACGGCAAACATATTGTTATACAAAGCCCGTCTCACAGTGGAACTGAATATTTAAACTATAAGAAAACCTTCAGCATTGTTCTTTTTGCATTAGTTGAAGGAAATTAAAAATTTATATATGCAGACATAGGATGCCAAGGGAGATAAGTGATGGTGGTGTTTTTAAAAATTCAGTACTATGGCAAAAAAACTGCCGAAATGAAATTGATTTTCCCACGCCGTGCGCCGTTTTCATAGGCGATGGTGCTTTTGCACTTAGTATGCATGTTATGAAACCCTATCCAGGACAGCATGACATCGGTTCACCGAAAAGAATATTCAATCACTGTTTATCTGGATCATGTTGTAGTAGTTTTCTACTACAACATGGGATACTTTGGGATGTTCAGTGTTTAGAATTTTCCGGTGCCAAATTGATTTAGACCTGAGTACTGCATCAAATATTACAATGACGTGTACTAAATACATAACTACCTAAGGAAAAAATCTCCAGAAAGATATACTCCCCCGGGAATGTTTGATGTACTTGATAGTAATGGAAATTTAGTAACACGTGGATCTTGGCGAAAAAACGAAACTGAATATATTGCAATTCAGAATATGCCAAACATACCCCGTCGGTCACCCATTCATGCGACACTGATTAAAGTAGAATTTACTTAATTTTGTTGTAGAAGGTTAATATATACGAGTATAGTGTTAGGAGGGAAGGATTTACAGCTTTAAATAGTCTATTAAAGCGGCGTGCGCGCCATTACTCAGCTCATTCGACATTCTTATTGAGTCATGAGGTTAAAAGGAAGTAAACTAGCAGACACGTGTGTGGAGAGATCACCACGTTAATGTTGATGACATTCGAATCGTCAAGCCCTCATTGCGAAAATTTAAATATTTTTGGTTTTCTAATTTTGATAACTTTGCGTCGATCGTGTTGGTAAGACACACAAATCTCAAGTACCAATTGAGATAGTAGATGAAGTAGATAATGAATTGACGTAACAAAGGACAGACTGAATCTCTGTGTGAACAGGTTTCGAGTTCAGAAAGTTGAGTTGACTCGACATCGTGGGGATGTGCGAGTAGAGCAATTGTGATTGCTAAGAGATATATGAGATAGCTAGGAGAGCTATATGATGGCTAAAGATCGTGAATAAGATACCTGATGTCTTGTTTATTTTGTTTAATTTAATTTGACATTAATTACTATCAGTGGTACTTGGACTTTGTAATCACGATGATTAGGTGCTTTCAGGTATCAAACCGATGATTCAGTTGCTATTTTCTTTAAATTGGAAAAAGACTGATTTAAATGATCACGTTTGATTGTTTTAAAATGTTTTCTCACTCACCAAGAGTATGAGTCAGGATTGGACGAGCAAATACTGTTTGAAAATTTTGTATTTTTCAGAAATAGATGGGGTGTGTTCCCGAAGGCAAGCGCTGCCCAACAATGGTATGTGTTTTCCCCCTCAATGGTGTTAGTCGCCCAACCATGGGATGTGTTCCCCCTCAATGGCGTTACTCGCCCAACCATGGGATGTGTTCCCCCTCAATGGCGTTACTCGCCCAACCATGGGATGTGTTCCCCCTCAATGGTGTTAGTCGCCCAACCATGGGATGTGTTCCCCCTCAATGGCGTTACTCGCCCAACCATGGGATGTGTTCCCTCTCAATGGCGTTAGTCGCCCAACATGCGGGTGTGTTCCCCGAAAGCGTTGTCACTTGACCTTGGGACATATTCCCCCGCAAGGGCGTTCGTCGCCCAACGTTGGTGTTTGTCACCCTTATAGCGTTAGTCGCTGTGGTAAAGTATAAGACAGTGATATAGGATGGTTGGGACGCTAACCATCTTATATTATTTGCCGCCATGTTCTTTTGATTTTCTTAGGTGATCAGTATACATGTGTTACTTGTATGAATAACCATCGTAAACTTTTCAGATACGAAACTGATGAAAGTGAGAGTGACCCAGACCATTCTGAAGGCAACGAACCAGTACCTGTGTCGTTAGGACTATCCATGCCGAGTATTGACGCCGAAATAGGAGTAGTGTAGGCGCACCAGCGTCACCGCACTGCAGGCGCATCCCAAGAAGTTCAAGTCGAGGACGACTTGGCATCAGGAGAGGCCGTGTTAGGAGTGAAGGATTTACAGCTTTAAATAGTCTATAAAAGCGGCGTGCGCGCCATTACTCAGCTCATTCGACAGACGTCGCTCGTGGCGGAAACATCACTCAAGGACCGTGAGACTTATATTTTCCGATTTTGTTTACCTATTGGTTATCTTTTTGATATTTACGTGCTACTTGTTTAAAGTTATTATTCATGGTAACTAACGTTAATATTCAGTGATTGTTATTTTGTTCCTAATTAAAAATAAAGAGTTGTATGATTTTAGTTGTGTATCGCATTGTATTTTTTTAAATGTCCCTGCTTCTGGTTTCTAATAATAGTACATTCATAATTTGCAAATGTAGCTATAGGTACTTACTTACTTACTTTAATCTGTGGAATACGCTGTAGTAGGTATATATAAAATATATGATCATGTCAGGTAGTAACGAAAGTTAGTTTCAAGTTATATCAATCATACTTTTTATGTACCATTATGAAATTTTTACTTTTTCTTACCCTCTCTGTTTTTATATTTTCTTTCCTGGTATAAACCGGAACTAAAAATGACTCCATAAGGTCATACGCAAACCAGATCGGTTTATAAGTATCATCAGCTCCTGAAATAAAACTTCAGATGTCAAATTTATACATTATACAATCAGTAGCATCATCTCTACATGTTATAAAAAATCCGGTCAAGGGCGAGTCGGACTCGCGCACCGAGGGTTCCTTATCATCATTAATAAATATTTTAACACTGCGGTGTAGAATATTGCAGTTTCAGGTCAGCGCCAACTATTGACCGATAGTGGAATTAATGTAGATTTTGTTGATGATTTCTGAAAAAGTGTGCTATTTAGAGACATCGTTTTATTTTTCCTGTAATATAATCAAAAACTTCTTTCACATAAAATACATTCAGATTTTTCTCTTTGCAAACTTTGCAAAACAAAAGTTTTTTTTTCTTATTTGTACAATAGTTAGGCAAACATCATTTCAAAACTATTCCAAATTTTAAGTTGATAGCATTAGTATTTGTTGAGATATCCAGCTGTGACAGACGGACAAAATGGTAACAAGGAACCCAAATTTATAAGAAATACCATTTTGGTACTCTAACAATATTGCACAACAACAAAAATTACATTAGTTCCACTATCGTTCCAGAGATGGCGCTGATCTGAAACTGCAATATTCTACAACACAGTGTTATAATATGTTGGTATGGAACCCTCGGTGCGCAAGTCCGACTTGCTCTTGATCGATTTTTTTTATTTAAACATACACATGCACCCCTGTGAAGCCGGGGCGGGTCGCTAGTTGGTAATAAAATATTGGGACTGACTAGTCCCAATATTTTATTACCAACTAGCGACCTACCGACGAACTAGATATTTGCAAATATGCAGTATAAGTTAAAACTAACCTGCACCAGACCGTATGGAAGCCTTTTTTTTGTTTAGGTGTCTTCGGAATGTGGCCATAAGTATTTCTTTTTTATTTTTGAGTTCCTTTTGACTTCTGTGCATAATAGCGCTAAGGCGCGTCCACGCATCGTTCACCTTCTTTCTGTTTTTATGGTTTACATCTTTTGGATTCCAAATACACTGTTCATTTTGATAGGCCTCTATGAATGTTAGCGTTGTGTCCTCAGACCAATCAGACATTTTCCTTACAATTTAGCTTAGGATATACAAAATGTCACGATTCGTAAATTTGACCACTTCGTCCGCCGCCCGCAAGTTCACGCGTACTATAGTTATCGGCACGTTACTTGGCAAAGTTTAGGCGTAGTGGGGGTAAGTTCACGCATAGTGCGCGAACTGACCAACTACCAAATAAAGCGAACGGAACGTGGATGCGGCGCGATTGGTCAGTCGATCCTTGTGTCAACTGATCAAACAATCGCGCGCTCGGAACGGTTCTAAACAGTACCCGTGTCCCGCTTGGTAACCATAGAGACCTAAAAAACGACTTACAAAACACAAATAAACACCCATCCACATGTTTGTTTTTGTTCTTTTGTGTTTGCCATTGTTCGCCAAGCATGAGGCGCCGGCTAATCAATGACGATCAACGAACAATAATAATTTTGCCCGGGTTATCGTGTTCATTTGTTTATTATTTCAATAAACAGCTTTCTATTTGCAAGCCAATTCGAAATTTAAATAAAACCTTTGATAAGTTACCTCCTTGGTTGCCATGTTTTGGAATAAAATATCGTTCCATTTTTAAATTATACGACAGTTATGAGTGTATAGTCTGGTCGAAATAGACCAAAAATAGGATTAAGTTTACAGTAATTCGCATAGAGCTGAAAATTGGTACGAATGATCGGAACATCATTATAAATGAAATGTAAAAAGTTCCCATCGATCCCACACTTGCAAAAATTTTTATTCAAGGTCAAATATCACAAATGTGGGTTTTTTGTGTTTTGTAGCCGAACGGTAAGTTTTATGATAAAAGTAGTTACGACAACATTGTAGATTATGTAATTATCTATAATAATGGTTCCTACGTTTTTCCTCCTAATCGTCACCGTTGCCGAGATATAATGGTTGAAAAGTTGAAAGAGTTGTATTCTACATAATATACACACGTTTCCACGCCACCTGGCAGGTAGTGTACTTAACGCGTCTTTTTTAACGTGGTTTCCCCGATTGGACTATTCAACAATCTATTGAGATCCTGTTTAATTCAATATATTCAAAATTATGTAAAAATTGGTACTATTGGACATGATGAAAGCCGTGTGAATTCAAAAAAAAATGGTAAAATTATCCTTCTCATTCCTAATCATCTGATAATTCTGCTTCCTCTTCTTCTTGTTCTTGTTCGTCTTCTTCTTCTTCCTGCTGGGTGTAAGTAAATTGTCCTAACAGCGATGTATCAGATGTCTCCTCACTGATATCGTACGAATCCTCTTCTGATGGCGATTCAACATTAAAGCACGACGAACTCAAATTTAGGTATCTAGTCGCACACAGCAACATTACGCGTACGCACTCATTGAAACTACTGAGCGCTCGATTTTATACATCGCTGAAAGAATATTGGTCCTTGATATTATTTTTTAATTGTATTGTTGTTTATTCAGGAAGGTTAATTGGCACTTTGAAAATGCATTAGGTAACTTTTACTTAGAACCGTCGCCGTGATAAGTAGGTTAGTATTTTCAACCGACTTCAAAAAAAGGAGGTGCTCTATCTATTCGACCCTTATGCATCCGCGATATTCTCAAAAACTACTGATCCAATATTGATCGGGTTTTGGTCGATAAATGTATGTGTTTTAGGCAAGGTTTTTATCACACTAATATTATAAAGGCGAAAGTCTGTGAGTGTGTATGTTTGTTACTTCTTCACGCTCAAACTGCTGGACGGATCGGGATGAAATTGGCACAGGTATAGACTATAGTTTGGAATAGCACATAGGATACTTTTTATCAGGATAATTTTCGACATTCACGCGGGCGAAGCCGCTGGCAGAAGCTAGTTGTACCTATAATATATTAGGATCTGATAAAGATCTTCGGAGATAGACAATGGAACTCTTCAATAACAAACAGCAAATGACCTGCAATTACTGTGACCGTATGTTTATGTATTGTTTTTACCATAATATTGTTTTTATGTTTTTACCATACCATAATATTGTTTTTACCATACCATAATATCACGCTAGAACGATTTTAGGGGTTAAAAAGATGTATTTAGTACACCCAATATGGGGTACCAACCAAAACTAAAAAGAGCAAAATAATAACTTTCCTGAGTCGAAAAACTAAAAACAATAGGTACCGCACCGACTTCCGAAAACAAAATTTAGTTTTCACTTTGTTGTAGTAAGTAGGTATTTTAAAAAAAACGCTACGTAAAATAAATAGATACCAATAGAAAACAAAATAATTACCGGTCACAAGGATTAAAAAAATACTTGAACATTTTGCATTGCTTTACATGGAAAATATAAAATACTAGCTGACCCACGGGGCTTCGCTCCCGTCAACTGGCTACCCTGCCCAATCTGTCTACCCTGCCTACACTGCCTACCCTACCTATCCTACCCTACCTACCTACCTAATAATTTTTATCTATCATCAATAGTTTTCTCAGCACACGCCACAGAATGAATTTTATAGGCAACATTTTGCTACCTTGTTTTACATTATTGCAATTTTCATAAGGATCTCTCATTTTTTTTGTTTTTTTTATTCCTCAGGAATAATGTAGCTTTCTACTGGTGAAAGAATCAGAATCGGTTCAGTAGATCCAGAGATTACCCCCTACAACGTCACAAACTCACGAACTTTATCTCTTTATAATATTAGTATAGATCACTATCTAAAATTTTTGGAGCATTACATAATGAGCATACGTAAAATATCAACTTCTTTCGATCACGACAAACGACGACGATACGACGCGCGGCGGTACTCACACGCATGCACGCACACTACAATCTTTTCTATTACATGTTTCGTATTTATTTTTTGCGAGAGAGCGATACTTCCATCCTTTCACGAGCGCTTCTGAGCGCGGAATGAATGATGAACCGCGAGTCGCGAGTGCAAAATGTATGAAGAAGTCGGCAAGTGTTTTTATTTTAGCTAATAATTTAAAAAATATATTGATTTAGGTAAAAAATAATTAGCTGCACCTGTAAAGGACTATACATACCGCAATTTCTTATAATTTTGTAAGATAAAATATGCTGTAAATTTACCTAAACCGGTACCTATTCGGACCCTACTTTTTTCATATTTTTGCGATTATTGTGATGGAAAAAACGTATTTTTGCGAAAATTTTGTATGATGTCATACAATTTTTCTGATGCCAATCTGGAGCTGAATATATTACCTTTAAATTAAGACCATGACATCTTCACATCTGTGATTGCTTATACATTAAAATCGTACCTGAAAAGCACTGTTATTTGTAGAAAAATGTAATAGCGTCCTTAAGTAAGTTTCCTATAACGCCAGAATAGATTACCCAAATATCATGAAACTTGAACTAAACCGATCAAATAAGAGATCTGCTTACCCTTTAAGAGCGTACTAGCGTGATTTTATGTTATGAAATGATATAAACAATAAACAGGCATGCGATTGCAGCAGTCCCGAGAGATTTGCCGTTATTTATTGAAGAGTTCCGTTGTATATCTTCGAAGTTCTTTATCAGATCTTCACTAAATTAAAATGGGACCAATTTCGGAACATACTCTTTCAAACAAAAAAAGAATTTTTTAAATCGGTCTACAATTGACGGAGATATCGGTGAACATACATAAAAAAAAAACATACAAGAAGTCGAACATAGAACCTCCTCCTTTTTTGAAAGTCGGTTAAAAACAATCCAACTTTTTTGCAGCCGCATTTAGCATTACATCCTGTTTTTAAATTGCAAAAAATTGTTCTGAACTTTCGTACCAAGTTTCAGCTCTCTGCGAATTAATGCACTTTGATATGTCTAATTTGACCGGACTATTACTATGTAATTGGCCGCTGAACCACGACAGATATGGATTTTCATACAACATTTGCCGGCCGCTGCTCGCATGTATTTGGCCAGTACAGCAATTTAGATTTATCTCGAATAAGGTTGTCAAAATAATGGTCAAATTGCCAAGCATGTTTGAGAGAAATATTTTTTCTTTCTTTCCCTATATCTACGACTAGCTATCCCACGCGGCTTCACTCCCTTCAACTGGCTACCTACCTACCCTACATACATGAATGGTAATGTTAGTAAGCGTAACTTTAACAGCTTACGCAGCGCACGCAACGGAAGCTCTCAAAAAGCAATATTTTTGCAACATTTTTCATTTACCTATGCTCCGCTCCTATTGATCGTAGCGTGATATTATATAGGTTATAACCTTCCTCGATAAATGGACTATCCAACACAAAAATAATATTTCTATTAACGAGTAGTTCCTGAGATTAGCGCGTTCAAACAAACAAACAAGCAAACTCTTCAGCTTTATAATATTAGTATAGATGGAGCGTACATGATTTAAAGGCCGGGTCATACGCAATACATGAGTCTGGACTTTTAGTAAGTCGTATTTACCGGCTAACGTTTACTACAACTATTTACTATATAATAAGTAACATCATGCTATCAAAGGTCAACATCGCTCTAAAACCGAAACGGCAAATAATTAACTTCATTATCATCTGCCATGGGTTTTACAAGGTCCATCCAAAGCTTAACTCAGCGTCATTGTATAGACAGGGAAAAGTATTGTTTAGCAAGTTGACATGATTAGTATTTATTTATTTTATTTTATTAAGTAGGTTCACCAACAATTGTTTACACTTAATTATAACAAAAAATACATGCTTAAACTAATCTTACAGTGCAACAATTACTTAGAGGATAACACTACATTGCAAATTTGTTAAAATCGGCGTTCTGGTGTCCTGAAACACAGGCTTGCAGCCTAGTTTAGGCACCAGTCTCCCACAATAGTAATAAGGTTTATTTAACATTCTAAATGATGTATTTTATAATATTGTGGTCAGAAATAAACATATTTTTATTTATTTATTTATAATAATTTCGAAGAATCTAAAAACTAACTTACCTACATAGAAATAAGCGCTAATTATGAATGCAAGTGAATAGTTATAAACATAAAATCGATAATTTTAATAAAATTGGTAAAAAAGTATCATAAATTGGTTACAAAAATAAAATTCGTAAAAAAGATATAATTGATACAATTAGAATATTGATCTTAATTTAAATCGCAATATAAATATTGGCTGTGGCTGTCACCACTGGCATACCCACCAGTACCTACATTTCCCCGACTGTACAATAATATCTGTATCCTGTGCACACAATATTTGAAGTCGTTTTCAAATGAGGTCAGGGATTTCGGTTTCCATTTCAGCCGTATGAACTTGTTCTACCATTTATATTTCAGCCACCAATATTTATTTCGCTGGCCTAAATATTAGTTTCGCATACGTTGTAAATGACTTATAATGTTTTAATCTCTACACAATATAAAAAAGAGCACTCACTGCTGTATATTTTTTACTAAACCACAGCGGATTATGATGCAGTTTTCACTATACGAAAGAGCGATATCATTTTTGGTTTTTGAATGCCATTTTTTCCCATGCAAAGCCGGGGCAGTTCGCTAAGTAGGAACGTAGGTTCCAGATATTTACAACCTAGGGTTATACCTATGCAAGCTTGCTTCATCGTCGACCACATCATCGCTTACCGTCAGGTGATATAGTGGTAAAAAATAAAAGATTTGAATAGCACTTACCTGATTACCCGGTCGAAGTAGAACTCCTAAATCAATGGACAACTTCTTTCATAATTTATAGTATATTTTTATCACTTATTAATCTTCATTTATTCCACCGATAATATATTGAAATATAATTTAAATAATAACGTAGAAAAAAACAAATTAACGCGACGTTCACTTGTTTTTAAGAGTATTCCATGGATGTCCAATTTTGTACTCGTGATGATGTGTTGCGGTGTGGTAGGTACGTGTGATGTTCTACTGATGAAGTGGTGATGACTGCGTGTGGTATGTTCGTGCGGATGGTGCAGGGAGGGATGCGTACAGGGGTTGTTTACAGCGGCACTGCGCGGCTGATCTGCCAAAACTCTCACAAATGAGAGTAAAACTGTACGTTGGAGACACACTGAGATTTTATTATGGGATGCTGTAGGGATTTATTATTAAATTTATTTGACTAAGGAACTTATTTAGAAAAACTATTTTCGTACTAATTTTGTGTGAAAGTAAAAAATAGGTTAATGATAACCTATTACCTACCTTTATGTATGTAACTTATACCTAAATTCTGAAAATTTAATTTCTAGAACAAACTCTGCTCCATAAAAGCGGTTTTTGAAACTCTACTTTTTGTATTTAATTTGTAGTCGATGTTATTAATTTTCTAGAATTTAGGTATATATACGTTACATACAATTAAGTTTTTTAAAAAATACATTTGAACAGCATAGTTATAATTTTAAAACCTAATCTAACCTACCTCACTAACGCATTCACGCGAAAATCCGTGTTTTAGTTCTAACCAAAAAGTTACACTGTCTCTGCTCTGATTTGTCTCCCGGTGTGTCCCGGCCGGTGTGGCGCCGGAGTGGCGGCACTCATCGATCCTCCTCGACACGCACACAGATGTAGATCTCTCACACAGAGAGGCTGGGAAGCCTCGTACAGGCGCTTGGCTGACCACAGGCATGACTGCTATTCAGATTATAATCTCAGCGTGAAAATGAATCATTATGCCTTTGTGGAAAATATTTATTGAAAAAGTTGGACTATCTGGAAATCACCTTCCAATTTACTCAGATGCAGCTACATATAGCGAAGGACTGTCTGTCTGACCTACACAACTCAGTAACAAAATGTTCGTTGTCAATACTTTCAGAGATGAGATCCTACAAACAAACAAACAGTTGTACGTCTTTATACTGTTAGATTAGTAAGATTATTACAATAGTTTTCGTCTGGTCGAAATCGATGGGTATGGTTTAAGGAGTATATATTCCCCAATGTTAGCACGGTGCTGGCCGTGCGCCCGCTCGGAGCCAGAATATCAACATTGGACCTCCTTTTGGACAGTTTTGCTTGCAAAATAATTGTAACCATCAAATTTTATGTGTAAAAATAAGCGAAAAGTCAAAGTCAAAGTCATATTTATTTCAATTAGGCCAGTAAGCGGCACTTTTGAACGTCATACATATATGAATTAAAATTTACAAGTAGTAAAAGTTGATTCTACCGTGCATTCGGAAAAGTAGCTTGTTATGGAGAAGAATGCACAAGAAACTCCATACATACTCTTTTAAAAAAAAAATAGGTGATTTAGAATATTTACATAAGTACATACCTACATTAATAAATTCATATATGTGAGGACGATGCTCCCAAAAATAGCACTACACACTATACTACGTACAGGTTTAAAGTAATAAAAGCATTAACAGATAAATTGACTAAATTGATAATAAATAGGAACATGGTTCTCACATACTTACAAATATTGCAAACATAGGTAAAATACCTAATTCAACAACAACGGAACAGTGTGTGAGTCAATTTGTTAAAAAAATAAGAAAATTAATACAATAACTATGAATATATACTATAGGTTAGTCGTAAGGTGCATTTTTCCTTTCACTCATTAAAAACCCTTCAAACTTTCCTACCCTTTAAAACTAAAATTTACTTAGCTCAAACTTTGATTCAGCAGATCATAGATTACGCTGATGCCTGCTATCTGGATGCCACCGAGGAGCTCTTAAATAAGCTTGAGCGCTTGCAAAACTTGTGCATCCGTTTTGGTTTTGGTCTGAGGAAATACGATCATGTCTCTCAGTTCCGCAAGGATCTCAAGTGGCTCCCTATCCGTCTTCGCAGGAACACTCGCATATTATGTCTCCTTTTCAACATCCTTTTTAACCCTGCATACCCTGGCTACCTGCGCGATCGTTTTTCGTTTACTCGCCCTGCCGATGCTCTTTGCAGATCCCGCCTTAAACTTCATCTCAATTTCCCATCCCATAGAACTCATTTCTATTCCCACTCCTTCTCTGTCCATGCAGTACGATTGTGGAACTCACTTCCACCTAAAATCCGTGACTCTCAAAATGTTTCTCTGTTCAAAAAACAAGTCAAAGAACATTATCTCTCTACCATATTATAATTTTGTATATTATATGTATGTATATTTAGTTAAGGTATATGTGTAATTTATATATAATTAGTTAAGTTATTATAGTCTATTTTAAGTTTCCTTATTCCTTTCTACACACTGTGTCTTCGTCTTTCATCCAACTGTCCTGTCGCAGGTCTGCTGGAAGAAATTTCTATTGAAATAAGCAGTACCTTTGTGCTCTTCTATCTGTATTCTTTCTTTTCTCTGTTAAGTGTTTTGTGTGTACATAAATAAATAAATAAATATAAAAAAATCTATGAATATAAAATCATGTTTCACAATTAATAATGTAAAAAGTATACTTTGAAAAGTAACCGTTTTTACGGCACTAAAGCGGAGTAAAGGCCTTAAGAAGTAACGGGCGTAAGCTCAGAGAGTGATAATATTGTCTTGGAAAGATGGTCACATTTCCGTCGCATAGTTTTTGACAAGTTGTTATGCTACGAAAAGGGATGATTTCGTAGCGCGTAGCACTCGTAGCACGGCGTAGCAATGCTCGTAGCTGTACGTAGACATTTTATCAAGTGACTCATTGCTACGGGAGTTACGCGGTGCAGTTACTTATTTAATTTAGTGCTCAGTCAAAATAATGGTGTAGTAGGTATTTACGTAACTACCTGAACATACGCGTTTTCCCATGGGGGTAGGCAGAAACTACAGAACGTCACCTGCTACGATATTTAATTCACATAATTGACCCATATTAAGACGAATAAGCTTCTTAAAAAGATCATGAGTGGATATGTTATAGACCAAGTGATTAATATTTATAATGGCCAGACAGTTTGAAATAATTATCTACTTTAATATCAATTTAGCTGCCCGTTAAGGATAAGTAAATTATGACATAAGGAATGTATCCTTTGAAAACGATTCAGGAATTTTAAATCTTGAATTTTTCGGATGAGAACTCAGTAGAAGTTATTTTCTGATAATTAAGATGTCTTTCCATAAAAGTTTTGATGTAACGTATAGTATGCATACATAGTTATCCAAAAAGCCTCAACAACAGTTCCATTAGTGTAGAGAGTGTATTGAATATAACTGAGAATGGTTAGTATCCCATCTTGTTTGGCACAGAGCCAACACCTGCCCCATTTACCAGCATCTTTCTATTGCGACGCAAAACGAACCATCCAGAATTGGTGAGTTATGTTTTGACTTGTTGACTTCGGCGATAGTCTTGTAGTCTGCAAGTGCAACTGCTGAGTGCGGGGTTCTGACTTGATTGGATTGGAATCAGTTCGTCAGTGACTCCGTCGAAGCTTACCAATACGGGCACGACCTTCAGGAATAAATACAACGAAAAAGAAGAAGAAATTTGTTACTGCGACTTCAAGGCTCATAAACCAGTTTAAGCACCATCGCATCACATTTACGTTGGCAGTCCGCAGTACATTCTGGCGCGGCTTCAGCGGAACATCGTTAAATCTGTCAACAGCGAGAGTTCCCATAAATCTGTTATGAAGGCTGCGCGTGACGTCACAGGCTATAGATGTCTCTGGAATGTTCCACTGGTTACATACAGAGGGTATTCGTTTGTTGGTTAGTAAATAAAAGTCAACAGAAGTATCCGTTTATTTTGGAAAGCTTACACCGTATCTTTCTCATCCGTATCAGTGCCTGGCCACTGTTATTTTGTACCTACTAATAATTTGGTGGGGAAATCGAACCTGGAACTGCAGCGAAAAAGTCAATCATTTAATCATTGCTCTAGAATGTAATAAATAAGGTTAATATAAAAATCTTATTATTTCCGAACAGCTGGAAACTTCTTTTAAATACCCTTTGCAGACCAAATTCTATAAATCCATGCCAAATGTCAAAATCATATTCAGTCAATGCCATTATTAGAAATAACAACAAACGAAAATAGATAAATAATAAATTATAACTTGAATTTAGCACCACCATTACAACTACAGGCCAAGCCAACTAGCTTAGTGGCTCGAGGCTCGTTGTAGGTGAAATGGCTCGTGGTTCATCGAAGGGGCCTGGCTTGCTCGTACGTGCCGATGTTTAGGAAGCGGACCACACTTGATGGAGGCCAGTGCGCTACACTACTAAGAAGGAACTCCCCAGGATGAGGTAATGTTACTTTACATGAACTTACAAAGAAGTAGAGTTGTTTGTGATGTTATTCAGAAAGATCAGGCGCGTGCGCTCAACCGGCGCGTGTTAATGACTAGATGTGTGAACGAAAACGAAGCAAAAAACCGGCCAAGTGCGAGTTGGACTTGCGCACGAAGGGTTCCGTGCCATTATTGCAAAAAAACGGCAAAAAAATGCGGCGATTGTTGTATGGAGCCCCACTCAAATATTTATTTTATTCTGTTTTTAGTATTTGTTGTCATAGCATCTGTAAAAATTTCACTGCTATCACGGTTCATGCGATACAGCCTGGTGACAGACGGACAGACAGACAGACAGAAAGACGGATCGCGAAGTCTTAGTAATAGGGTCCCGTTTTTACCTTTTGGGTACGGAACCCTAAAAAAAAGTATGTAAGGATCGCAGCAGGTGGCGTTCTGTGGTAGAATCTATCGCTGAGTGACATTTGGCTACTTCACAATGCACGATTCCATAGGCCACGGGAGTGAAGCCACGGGAACAAGCTACAACTTAGCTATTTACCCGGCTGCAAGGAAAGGGTTATGTTTTTCGCGCGTATCTTGTATGTTTGTATGTATGTAATATTCTTTATTACCACGTATCTTTCAAACCACTTGATGGATTTTTATAATTAAGACATCGTTAAATGGTTCTTGGACGCCCAAGTGTTCTTAGATGAGTGCCGTTTAAAAAAAATAAACATGCCCATATTGTAGGGGTTGCAATTTTTTGTTCTTCGAAACCATCGAGTGGGATATCAAAATTAAGGTGATTTCAAAAGCATATTCCTCTTATATGTTTTTCGACGCTTTTTTTCGACGAATGACTTTTAAGTCATTCGTCGAAAAAAAGCCGGTATAACTAAAAAGTTGTAAATAAAAAAAGTTAATAAAATCAAAAATCCCGACTGCATAGATGTAAACAAGAAGAAAATCATGCTGTGCAGTCGGAGGATATTTATACTTTTGGTCTGCCAGCTCGCGAATATGTATCCTCCGACTGCACAGCATGATTTTCTTCTTGTTAACTTTTTTTATTTGGCCTAGTGGTCGCGTGGTCAGGGCCCGAGTTCGATACGGTGTGTAGCGATGCTACCCACCCCGACTGTTTCATCCATTCTGTATGGATAATGACAACAGATTCCTCTCTCATTCATATCGAACATCTAACTGTTATCTGTATTTAACTGAGCAGTGGTGGCCCAGTGGTATCGGCCGCGACTTACCGTGGGTTCGAGCCTAGTCAGGCGCTTTAGTTTGTGTAAATTATTTCACCACCAATGCTCTCAAAACGGTGAAGGAAAACATCGTGAGGAAACCGGCATGTCTTAGAACCAACAATTCGAAGACATGTGACATCCACCAACCCGCACTGGGCCCGCGTGGTGGATTACGGCCCATGCCCTCTCACAGAGAGGAGGCCTGTGTCCCAGCAGTGGGAACATTAATAGGCTGATGATGATGATGATGATCTAACTTTTACCTACAGGTACCTAACATTCGTTATTAAAGTGTACATAGCTATCGACTACTCTGCCCAACCCATCGACGAACACAGGCATCATGTTTAAATGCTATGTAGGGAGGGAATACGATGGATATTGCATTAATTAAAACCTCAAAGGGACGTCAGTGGTGCCCAATTAAAGCTGACCTCAAGTTAGGCCTTTATTATATGTGTCCAGCGATCTTCCGGATGGCTGGACGCGATTCTATCTATATACACTAATAAGCGATGCTAAGCTAAAGCTAAGCTAAGCTAAATTGCAAGTGAAAACACATGGACGCAATGCCATGCAGTTAGACCTATTTGCACTTGAAATTTTCTTAGATAATACGTGCACGATGTCGCTGATCGACGCTATTTAATTTGTGTCGCAAGATCAGTAAAGTGTATTATTTATTAAGTATATTCATTTATTTACCTTTAGTCATTGTGGACATTCAACTTTTTTTTTGAGGTTGTTTTTTTATTAATATTTTTATTTATTTATTTAACCATTGATGTACACACACATAATAAAAAGAGAAGTAGAAGGAACAGAAAATAGGTACAAAGGTACCTGCGAGAGGAGAGTTGCAAAAAATATATGTAGACACCGTGTGTAGCGGGGAAATAAAAAGAAAAATATATTAAACAATTCACAATAAAGAAGAATACAGTATAGATAATTAATATATACTCTTATATACAAGCATATTAATAAAATAAATATAACAATAATAAATACTAACTAATATCATTTTTTTTAATGGAATAAGAATGCACAATCAAAGAGTTTCGAACAACTATAAACTTACACAAAGAACAAAGAAATACCTATTCGAAACTAACAATAGCGTTAGCATTTTATCTCAAATCTGCATCCGCATTCAATCTTTAGCTCTATAAATTAGTGCTATTCATTACCTACACGTGTCGGGGGCTTGGGGCGAGCCCCTTCCCCGCTAGTTCCGCTACTCGCCACATGCAGCGCGGCGCATGTGAGCCGCCGCCGCGCGCAGGCGTGTGACACACCCTTCCTGCTGTTTATTTATCCGCCGATACCCTGCCGTAGCTAACGCGTCCACAGAACCAACGTTGGATCAAATAAGACACAATTTACTCTAAAAATAGTGCTGTGATTTGAGTGAATTATCTAAAAATATGTGAGTGGACAACACAGCTATTGATTTGTGAGCCTATTCGGGCAATCCGGACTCTGTTTGTGGTGAGTGATAGTTTATTCATTTTGCATTGATTAGACGACCTTGACACAGGAGGGGGATGTTGGCAGACTGTTGGTGCATCATGCAAACATTGGCCCTATTTCTGAGGAATATTGCATTGCTGCATTGCTACCTGGCGGGTCGATTATACAAATAATAGGCACGCAATAATTGAGGTACGTTTTCGTAAAGATTTTCTGAAAATGTGATGGTTGTGTTTGGCGTTCGCGAGGGGTAGATTCAGGAAGTTGATTATGTCGCCCATATTTTTTTTTGTAGGGGTAGTTAAAGGTTCGTAGAAAGCTCACATTTTCCTGTTATCGGAATAGCTAGAATCACGGAAAACCCCCGGTTGGTACTGAGTGTTAGTCAACAAAAACTATTGAGAATTTGTACTTGAGACCGGCAATCTGAAATTGAAGAACATTTCTGTCAATAATGTTATTTTAACATCTGTTTCAATTCCCAGGGTGGACAGTGTTATTGGATCTTTCCAGTAGGAAAAAATCCGTTAATAGCAATATAGGCTTGTCTCCTATTACACGGAACTTGAACATATCTGCTGAAATAAGGCGAATTATACATAGCTTACCCAAGCCCGCGCTTGACAGCTGTTCCATCTGATGGCAAGCTATATAGCTACAAAGACTTCGGCAGGGAATGCCACTCCTTAGCTGTTCGCATAATAAATATTCCCAAAACGTTTAGTGCGTATGGGTGAGATGTCCACCATGTACCGATGTCGCATCGCCGTACGTCTTGTAGTCCGATGATGGAACGGGCTAGGCGGAATTAGATCATGCAATTTCATTGCACACTCTCCGAAATGTAACCGATACAAAACCAACAGTGGCAACTCGGCGACGATGTTCAAGCTTTGACTTGGCCAGTGCCTCATTGCCGATGAGCCTCTTTGACTTGGCCAGTGCCTCATTGCCGATGAGCCTCTTTGACTTGGCCAGTGCCTCATTGCCGATGAGCCTCTTTGACTTGGCCAGTGCCTCATTGCCGATGAGCTTCTTTGACCGCTTTTCTATGTTTAATATAATGTTTGGTTCATGTTGAACCTATTCGATTTTCCGAAGCTTGTCTACCGACCGTAGCGTTTTCCACAGACCCGTGCGCTTTTCATAATTATGATCACTCAACGATATCGTAGCTTTGTATCACACATCATCAGCCTATTAATGTTCCCACTGCTGGGACACAGGCCTCCTCTCTGTGAGAGGGAATGGGCCGTAATCCACCACGCGGGCCCAGTGCGGGTTGGTGTTTGTCACATGTCTTCGAATTTTTGGTTCTAGGACATGCCGGTTTCCTCGTAGCTTTGTGTCACTGAAAGAATTTTCGCAACCGGTTCTCTATTTCCAGAGATGATCTTTTACAAACATATTAGAGGGGGAGTTGACAGGGTTTTAGATTAAGCATATCTAGGATGTAGGGTTGATAGCTGAGTAGGTACGACTTGCACAGAGAAAAACAGGAATATATCTAAAAATTTCTAGATATGCGCCCTATAGGTAGATGTCCACTTTAAGATTTACAACAAGAAATCAGATGGAAATGAACAGCTCTGAAGATCACGTTAAAAAGTGTTCTTGTTGGAAAAGAACGGATATGCTTGCTTTAAAACCCTCTTAGCTCTCCTGCTACCAACAATCAATTTTAACTCTCTAAAATTTTTGTACTGATCGCCATAGTCGGTTAGTTATTCCGAACCAGTTCATCAAGTAGGACTGGTTGTTGCTGAAACCGCGCGAATATGCGCAGACCTACTTAGACTATAATGCCGTTGTTATCCATATCGAAAGTGTTTCTAAACTAGCTCATTTACATAGCACTTAGTGCTAAGCAGAATAACTTGTTGCGGGCAGCTGAGGTTGAGGCGATACATTATACGAGACAGAATAACAAGTGTCCTGTATAGCTTATACAGGTTGCTTGTAATTTTATTGTCACCAAAAACATCACAGAATAATAAACACCACGCCAGTATGCCAATGGGTTATTTATTTATTTAAACTTCATGCAACATACAGGTGCCTACACAGGCTGACATAATGCCTGAGGCACTCTTTACCAAGGGTGGTGGAGAGATAACATGGCAGGTGCATAAAAAAACCAGCCAAGTGCGTGTCGGACTTCGCACAATCAAGGTTCCATACCAGACCGCAAAATTAAGTGATTTGTAATAGAAAAATAAGGGAATAACAAATAAAAAATCTTATTTAACAGTATATTGGTATTTGTTAGTAAAATACGTATACGTAATAATAAACATTAGCAAATTTGAAGTGTAGGTCAATGGAAAGTTATAAAATTATTCGGAGCAAAATTTTGTAAAAAAGCTGTCTTTGGTGGCTTTTCATTTCTTTGTTTTCCAATAGTTTTAACTGACTGCCCAAAAAGGAGGAGGTTCTCAATTCGGATGTTTAACTCCGTCATAAATATAGGCGGATTTACAAATTTCTTTTTTTGTTTGAAAAGGTATACTCTCGAGGTGGTCCCATTGTCATCAAAGCCTATTGTCTTCAACTGGACATAGATCCAGACTCTGTGCAGTTACTGAGAAATGCTGTACAGCAAAACTGAATAACACTTTGGCCTACCCAGATATCGAATCCAGGACTACTGAACTATGATTGTTCATATTATTAAGTAGTAATGTTTTTATTTTTTATTTTTATTTTTATTTATTAGGTCTACCAACAACTGCTTACACTAAATTACAAACATAAATAAAACATGCGTACAAACTATACACAGTGCAACAATTACTTATATTTAAACACCACATGAACAAAAAACAATACTAAGTAATTACGTTAGCTGTAAGCTACATATTTTGGGGGCTGAGTCACCCGCGTCCGTAGGAGAGTTACCCCTATTGTTGTTACCCTACACGTGGTCCCCGGGTGGTGCTAATCAGGTGACACTTACTGGTGGTAGGCTTCGGCCGAAGGCTTGTGACCACCCACCGGGCAAAGACGTACCGCCAAGCGGCCTAGCCGTGTTCCGGTACGATGCTCGGTGTAGCCACTAGAGGAGTTGGGTCGAGATAGTTGTTCCACTGCATGCTGACCAGTCTGATTCGCGCTGTTTTGGGCGTATCGGGAGACTAGTTGCGGAGGGTAGCGGGATCCGAGGCACGGTGCGCCGCTGGCCGACCGCAGGTAGTTGGGGGCCCAAGTAGTGTGCCAGCCACACACGAAAGGCTGCCCCGCCAACTGTCGAAAAATCCCGGAATGCGCCATCGTGCTGGTTGGCGACCAGATGGGCGGGCCCGATGGACATCTCCGGGGGGGCTCGGGCGTCCCCGCAGTCTCCGGACTAGTGCCCCAATGATGGCGTCCTTTCAGTGCGTGTCTGTAGGTTAGTAGCGTGGAACCTCATCTCACTTCCTTCTCCTCTCCTTTCACTCTTTTGAATCTTTGAATGGCAGGTAATAAAAAGAAAACTGGAGTAAAACAGCGGCTGCACCCCCTCCCACACAAAGTGCACCTCACCAATATTAGAGGTCTGCACTCCAATCTCACCTCAGTCCACCATCACCTGGAGACTGAAATGCCAGCACTGTTTTTCCTTACGGAGACGCAGATAGGAAGTCCGTCTGACGTGTCGTACTTATCTTACCCAGGGTTTACCCTGGAGCACAATTTCAAACCACGCGCGGGTGTATGCATGTATGCCCGAGACGACACTTGCTATCGGCGTCTCCGTAATCTTGAAGACTCCAGGTTCTCAGTGCTGTGGGCTCTGGTGGACACAGGGCTGGATAAGATTATCTACGCCTGTGTCTACCGCTCGCACAGTGGAGATCAGGAGACAACCAGGCTCACAGAGTACCTCAGTGAGGCGGCTGATGCGGCACAGCAACGGTACCCTTCCGCCCAATTAGTGCTACTGGGGGACTTTAATGCCCACCACCAGGAGTGGCTCTTCCCATACCAGTGCACTGATCATGCTGGACGAGAGACGCGCAAACTTGCGCTAGCGTTAAATTTCACCCAGCTGGTCCAGGGGGCAACGAGGGTGCCAGATGTTGATTCGCACACAGCCAATTGCTTGGACCTTCTGCTGACAACAGATCCAGACCGATACTCAGTGTCGATATCTTCACCGTTGGGTAGTTCCGACCGCTGTCTGGTGAAGTCTGTGTCCGTCTACTCCCCGCCCGATCCCAGCCTAAGAGGCACCCGGCGGGTATGGCGGTACAGGTCAGCAGATTGGGATGGGATGCGATCTTTTTTCGCATGCTATCCTTGGCAGCCCACTTGCTTCTCTTCGAACGATCCATCGTCATGCGCTGACGCTGTAACTGATGTGTTGCGTCGGGGGATGGAGTACTATATTCCATTCTCTGACGTAGCAATATCTAACGACAACCGACCATGGTTTGGGGCCGAGTGTCACCACGCCAACGCGGTTAAACACAAGGCCTACCAAGCATGGGTCGTCGCTCGAACGCGCAAGGCAAATGACGTGAGTCAGAAGAAGAGAGCCTTCAACACGGCTGCCAAGTCCTGCAAAAAGGTGATGCGAAGAGCACGGTTTGACCACATTAGCAGAATCGGGAACAAACTTGCTTCATATCCAGCGGGTAGCAAAGCATTTTGGTCCCTGGCTAAGTCAGTTGAATCAAATTTCTGTCGCCCCTCACTACCACCACTGCTGAAACCTGACGGGTCACTGGCCCACTCCGCTGAGGAGAAGGCAAACTTGTTTGCCTCCCTTTTTGCGGAATCTTCGCATCTGAATTCTGATGGCGCGCAGCCTCCTCCCTCTCCTGATGGATGTGTGACGAGTATGTCAGACATTCGCATCCATCAAAAGGACGTCCGTAGGGTTCTGCGTAGCCTCGATGTGAACAAAGCGAGTGGCCCCGACGGGATACCAGCAATTGTACTTAAAACCTGTGCGCCTGAATTGTCTCCGATCTTGACACGCCTGTATCGCCTTTCGATAGGGACTGGAAAAGTGCCGAAGGCTTGGAAGCAAGCCAACGTACAGCCCGTGCCCAAGAAGGGCAGTCGAGCTGACCCGGCCAACTACAGACCCATATCTGTAACGTCCATCCTCTGTAAGAGTATGGAACGTGTACTCAACGGTAAGCTCCTGGCATACCTAGAAGCGAACGACATCCTCAGTGACCGCCAATACGGCTTCCGCCGAAATCGGTCCACTGGGGATCTTCTAGCGTATGCCATTCACATCTGGAGTGAGGCCATCGAGAGACACGGGGAAGCGCTAGCCGTCTCCCTCGACATCTCGAAGGCTTTCGACAGGGTCTGGCACGAAAGCCTCATTGGTAAGCTTCCTTCCTTCGGTCTGCCTAGTGGTCTGTGTGATTGGATAGGGGACTTCCTGAGGGATCGCTCCATCCGAGTGGTTATCGACGGCTGCTCGTCCGGTCAGTTAGATATCAACGCCGGAGTCCCTCAGGGGTCAGTGCTCTCGGCAACATTATTCTTGCTGCACATTAATGATTTGCTAAAACCCGGCACCTTTGGGTACGCAGACGACAGCACTGTTGCTGAGAGATACGTGTCCAGCGCACGAGCTACTGGGCCTCAGATTCGGTCTCTCCGGGAGGCCATGGTTGAACGCTTGAACCTGTCCTTGAAGGCGGTCTCCGAATGGGGTGATGCCAATTTGGTCAGTTTCAATGCTGCGAAGACCCAGGCGTATCTTTTTTCCGCTAAAAAGAGCCAATTTCACCCGGCTCCTTCTTTCCGTGGTGTAACCGTGCCGATAACGGACCATCTCGAACTTCTCGGTGTTACGTTGACATCAACCCTCAACTTCGGTCCATTTATTGAGGCGAAAGCTCAGGTAGCTGCAAAAAAGTTGGGGATTCTTGCTAAGGTGAGACGGTACTTCACGCCTGAACAGCTGCTCAACTTGTATAAAGCGCAAGTTCGGTCATGCATGGAGTACTGCTCTCACCTCTGGGATGGATCTGCCAAATACCAGCTTGATGCACTTGAGTCGATCGACAGACGGGCCAAAAGGCTTATTGGCAACGATGCACTGGTCGCCTCAAAGCTCCAGAGCCTCGAACATCGACGCCGAGTTGCCAGCCTGTCGGTTTTTTATCGGTTACATTTCGGGGAGTGCGCGACGGAACTGCACAATTTGATTCCACCTAGCCCTTTCCATCATCGGACTACAAGACGTACGGCCATGCGCCATCGGTACATGGTGGACATCCCTCCCATACGCACAAAGCGTTTTGCTAATACTTTCATTGTGCGTACAGCTAAGGAGTGGAATTCCCTTCCGGGGTCTTTGTTCCCTGATAGCTACAACCTTGGGGTCTTTAAGTCAAGAGTGAATAGGTTTCTTCTAGGCAAGCGTGCTTCACCGTAGACCACGTCATCGCTTAACATGAGGCGAGATAGTGGTCAAACGCGAGCCTATAGACTATAAAAAAAAAAAAAAACATATTCCACGAGAAAACTTAGTAATATAACTCCAAAATAGTAACATACGCGAAACATTAAAGAATAATTTCCTCAAAAGGGTACGTACACACAGTCCAAAAACATTTACAACAAATCTGATAGACAGTTCTGAAATTTTAACTTTTGCTTATTGAGAGAATCAAAGTGAAAATCAACTTTATCACTACAACTATTCAAAGCCCTACAAAACCTAGCACATGGAGAGTTAGATCCCAATACCGTTCTTCTCATTGGAGGACTAAGCGGAGTAATAGGTTTACGCGGAATCCTCGATGGAGCACGAAAGTTAATTAGTGCGAGCAGCGGCGGTGAGTCGATATTTCCCTTCAAGAGTTTGCTAGCAAACATTGCATCGTTCAAACATCTTCGTTCTTCCAAGGAGTGCATGTTGAAGAATTTCAATCTCTTTGTGTAAGAACGCACTATTCTGGTTATTCCCACAGAAAAAGCCAGATGCCAAACGAAGCGTTTTTGAACTCGTTCTAGACGCAAACTACTTGTAGCGTAGTGTGGCCGCCACGCAACACTGCAATACTCTATTAAGCTACGTACTAAACTCTGATAAAGTAAGATTTTAGTTTTAATTTGACGAAAACCTTTACATTGTCTTATGACAAAACCTATCATCCTAGATGCTTTTTTAGAAATGTGATCCAAGTGTGGTGCAAAGGTTAGCTTTTGATCAAAGGTTAGATTTTGTATGTAATATGTCCACTTGTGTGTATGTATATATTTAAATGTGAATAATGAGTGTATGTATAAAACATTAAATAAATAAATATATATCTCGTTATATATTTGCTCACACACATTCACACACAAACGCACACACACGCACACCATAACTCTCACTCACACTTGCACACTCACGCACACCCTAACTCACACTCACACTTCCACACACACGTGCGCACCATTGCATGCGCAGTCACATACATTTAGTAAATTGTTCTATTGAATCAATCAAATAGATTTAATATAAGTTATTACTATACATAAATGTAATCAAGTTATGGGAGAGCGGCCTCTCCTGGCACAGGTGTAAGTCAACCTCAATATTGTTAAACCAACTTTTGTTAACGAATAAAACATTTTATTTATTTACTACAAGCTCAGCAGCACCGCTTGCGATTTACCAACGAAGCCGTCGATAGAGATCACAATTTTTTGTATAAACACAATATCAAGCTTGTATTCGCCCATGGGTTACACAGAGGCCTAGGTACAATGCATTCACATTTCATAGGGGCGCGAACCTATTGATAAACTTACGATAACACTGCGACGTGTCCCCCCGCTTTAGTATTCACCACTTGTCACATTTGGCTCCCCTATCTCGTCTATCTGTCTGTGTATGTTTTTCATCGGTTGATGTCGCCATGGTGACTACTTAACCGTAGCCGCAAACGTATGCCTAATCATATGTTCGCTCTATCTATCAAGTTGATTTGATTCATCGAATTCATTTATTAGCAGATAATTTGTTATACGAGTACGGAGAATTGTTACTTTCTTTGTGGTGAGGTTACAAGGGTACCTTACCTACTATATTTACGTTTAAATGATCAGGTCACTTTGAACTGTCGTAACTTTGACAAGACGTGACTTTGACTTATATATACAAATAAACTTTACATATTTGGCAACTTCCTCTTTTCTTTTCTTTAGACTTGTTTCTATTTCTATCGATTATTTAAAGTTAAAAAACAAGATGGAGTTAAATATGTTTAGTGTTGAATTTATAAGTACTCAGTGATTCAGTTCTTCTTTTTCTTTAGAGGAGCTCGTGGCTAAATAATAACAGCCGCACGGGTCGATCATCAAGGTTAAGCAACGCTTGACGAGGTCGGTCCGTGGATGGGTGACCATTTCAACATACCGAGTTTCCTCCGTGCCTCGGAAAGCACGTTAAGCCGTTGCTCCCGGCTGTTATTTGAAGATCTTTGACAGTCGTTACGGGTAGTCAGAAGCTTGAGATCTGACACCAGTCTTGCCAAGGGGTACCGTGTTTACCCAGTTACTGGGTTGTGGAGGTCAGATAGGCAGTCGCTCCATGTAAAACACTGGTACTTAGCTGAATCCGGTAAGACTGGAAGCCGACCCCAATATAGTTGGGAAAAGGCTAGGCTGTTGATGAGTTCTTCTTTTTCCATACACCTCACCTCCGCCATAGAGTTCTTTCTAGCCATACTTGTCATCTTTAACACAATCCATTTATGTTTGCCATGGCTCTAATAATATATCAATGAATTAGTAGTAATACAATCATGTCAGTGTGATCACAATAATTGAGAAGTAGGAATGAGACGCGGATTTGCGCTTTACCGGTGGTCAATTAAACTATATTGATCACAATGACTTCGTCTCGGGGACCCGCGGAGATTTAAACACGACATAGTGTTGCTAATTTGTAAATAGGTAACTGAATAGATTATGGTTTTATCCTAGGAGAACACTATACCGACCATGACGGTAATCCAACTCATAAATTAAAAAGAAAATAGTTTTACAGCTCTGTATAGATCACACGGAAATCAAAACAAAACAACAATAAAATATTTAGGTCTGAATTCAAATTATTGTACACGATAAATCTGGACATGGAAATTAGCACTCGTTTATATTCGGAAATGCGATGTTTGCCGAGGGACACTAAGAAAATAGTAACGACGCAAATATAACAACCTTATAGGCAGTTATATGTTTGAGCCGTTTGGAGTTCAGTCATTAGGTCCATGGGGTCCGAGTGCTCATCGAGAGTTTCGAAACATAAGTAAACGGTTAGTCGCGTGACCAGAGGGCTGGCCTTTTCTTCAGCCAGAGAATCAGCATTGCCATTCAACGTTAGCAATGCTGCCAGCGATCTGGGCACGTTTTGCCATTGACATCGATGTGGACGAATTGTATGATGCGCAGTAAGCCCTTTTCTCTCTCCACTTTGTATAAAAGTTATTTTATATGTTTAGAAATATTTGTTTATATATATCATTTGACAAAATAAATGCAAAATATACAAAAAAAAATTGTTATACTGTATCTAAGAAACTTACAAGAACCTTGATAGTGATGTATAAGGAATCAAAGACAAAGACAAAGATATTTTATTTCAAGTAGGCCACCAAGCGGCACTTTTGAACGTTACATTTTACAAATAATAATAGTTGATTCTACCGTGCATTCGGAAAGTAGCTTGTAATGGAGAAGAATGCACAAGAAACTCCATACTTACTCTTTTAAAAAAAAAAACTTTTTACAATATTTAGGTACATAAGTACATACCTTGATGAATGAAATTGAGTTTATACAATACAAATATTTATAGACAGTCTTCAGAAGGTCCAACAATAATTCAAAACAATAATGTTCTGCATATCACTTGTTTTTGCGCCCTAGTGGTTGTGGAGCAGGACTAGCATTTAGCCAAGCATTTTTATCATTGATGTAATCCCCCAACTTATAATATGCCAGCCTGCATAGTGTGCGTTTTATACAAGTTTTAAATTTCGTCTCATTCAGTTCAAGAATGTATAACAGGTATCAACGTTTTTATATTATTGAATACTTCAATAATATAAAAACGTTGATACCTGTTAGTAGGTATGAAATATTTTGTAAATTATTTTAGGAAGCGAAGCCAAATACGAGTACATAAGTACAATAAATTACTTGGTAGCATATTTGGATGGATGCCGCGTCGATTCCTTGAACTCAGTCCAGCGGTGAAAAATAATAAAATATGTAACATACTGAAACAGCACATTCCTAAGATTCTATTGTGGTTGTCGACTACAAAGAAACTTCATTTACTAATTACTAGGTACTAATTAAAATTAAATAGTCGTGCTTCATTAAGAATACATTATGTGAGCAATAAGTTTTTAAGGAAGGACCATTTTTAATTAGATCGTAATTATTATATTTCATTGTTTGTTACTTGTTTTAACTATAAGGGTCAATAAGTGGCACAGTAAAAGACTTATTGTTTTGATTTGATCATTCTGAAAAGCCCCACATTTTTGATCGTCTCCTTTTTTTCATCATCTACATTAGTTCAAACTGCTCCTATCGAATGAAGAACACGAGATGACTATTTATTGACGGTTCTTCAGCTATTATGGTGGACCCATTTCTACTTCTGGCCTGTAATAACTACAAATGAGTACGAAATTAAAATTGTGTAAATTTCCCACACTTCAATGATATACTTATATTATATACTTATTACTCTACCTACTATGTAGGGATGTTACGTAACTTGACGTAAGCCCCAGTTATTAGCTCTGTGTATCGGAACAGGTTATCCTGTAGCGCACTAGCGAACACAACTGCGGTAATCCTCTAGCTATTTACTGGCTAGAGCCGGAAAATGGAAAAAACTGATTAAATGATACCGTGAGTGTTGCATTTTTGCAACCGTGATACGTATGTCATTGTGCAACTTTTAACACCTTAATAAGACTGAATTTAGGTCATGGTGGCCATCTCAACGGAGATAAGCGAAGTCTAAAGTAGATCATTATAGTGCACGAACAAGTACGTGCGCAAACACAGGAACACTCTTTGTTTATTTATGTTTTATTAAAACTTTATGCACAAGTACAAAGGCGGCCTTTATGCCTTAGGCATTTTCTACTAGTCGACCTTAGAGTGGTGCAGAGATAAAATAAGGCAGGTGCAACTAAATTCTAGGATAAATAGAGATAAAATATATATAAAAATAATATATATAAATCATAAAATAAAAAATATATAAATAGAAAGACATACGTAGACATTATATAGGTGATGTTCTTCAGAAAGGCTAGGTGCGCAGTACTCATAACCGGCGTGTGTATGACAAGATGTATGAATGTGAGTGAAGCAAAAGAAGTATGTAAGGATCGTAGCAGGTGGCGTTCTGTAGTTTCTGCCTACCCCCATGGGAAAAAGGCGTCAGTTTATATATGTAATATATATAAAAAACTAGTACTATACTTTGTTCAGTCTATTCCCTCACTCTTATAGTCTGATAGAGCGACAATCTGATATAACGGGAGATACGGCAGGACCAACAGCTTTACGTAATTTTGGAGGCACGACGGTGTCACACCACCAACTTTCTAATTCCGGCCTGCTATTTACAGTTTCATCATTATCCTCTTTCTGCCTCTATCCCATATTACTTGGGGTCGGCGCAACACGTTTTCTTCTTCCATCCCGTCCAATCTATCGTCACGAAATCAAAGTAGTTTATTTCAAATTAAGATGAATCTAGTTGCACATTTGCAAGCGTCAGTAGGTCTCTATCACGCTATCACTGACTCCCTTTTCTTTCTTATCACTTCTCATCACCATCCATCTAATATTTTGGCCCTCCCCTCCCTTTCAACCCAACATTTATATTCTTATCTTTTTTAGTAACATGCGTTCCATCTGTCTTCGTCACATGACCAAACCCAGGACAAACGGTTTCGTTTAAATTTCTGTCACTGGCGCCACTTTTACACTTCTTCTAATATACTCACTTCGTATATGCATCTCAACATCCGTGTCTGCTACATGCAATCTCTTTTCATCCACCTTTTTCACAGCCCAACATTCTGATCCATACAGTACAGTTTTTTATCGGTTAAATTTCGGGGAGTGTGCGATGGAATTGCATGATCTCATTCCATCAGGCGGTTTCATTATCGGACTACCAGCCAGTACGGCGATGCGCCATCGGTACATGGTGGACATCCCACCCATACACACTAAACTTTTTGGGAATACTTTCATCATGCGTACAGCTAAGGAGTGGAATTCCCTGCCGGAGTCTGTGTTTCCTGATAGCTACAATCTAAGGGTCTTTAAATCAAGAGTGAATAGGTTTCCTCTAGGCAAGCGTGCTTCATCATCGACCACATCATCGCTTACCATCAGGTGAGATAGTGGTCAAGCGCGAGCCTATAGATTATTTTAAAAAGATACGACAGGTCTAATCGTTTGGGCGCACGGTTGGCACAGCGGTTGAGCGATTGACTGCTGCGCTACATGTCGCGGGTTGGATTCCCGCACGGAACAAATATTTGTATGACCTACAGGTAGTTGTTCCGGCTCTGGGTGTTGTGTATGTGAGTTTATATGTTTGTAAACGCACCCCCGATACAGGAAGTAATTCATAGTGTGGGGCAACGGTTAAAAAAAAAAAACACAGACTTGTAGATTTTCCCCTTTAACTTGAGGGGCATCTGTGGGTCGCAAGTTGATCCAGTACCAGAACCCTCAACTTCATTATAAGCAGTCACAAAGCTAGCTAACTAAACCAACAAGGCAGTCAAACTATTGTATACAAACTATTGGTAGAACAAACACACACCGACCAGTAATCGTTGTAGGTAGAGAGAGGTACTACGTAACAGCATGTAATGTGAACCAATACTGTGTAGAATATATTGCCAGTGATGCGGAACACATCGTCATACACTTAGTACAGTACATCGCACAGCGGTGTTAGAATTAACAGCACCTTTATGTCGTAGCAGTGGAACTAAAACATAACTAACAGAATGTGTCTAGTAGCGGCATCTGTGCCACCATTTATGAACTAATGACCGGACGTCACACAAATCTTGCATCTCGCAAGCAAAGTTTTCGGCGAGATTTGAAAACCATACGACGTAACGGTCCGACAACAAACGTCGGGCAGTTGCCCGGACCAAACACAAAACCCGTCTGATCGGAGGAACTTCCCTTTTGAATGCAGTTTTGTGGGACTCTACACCCTGTTATGCATACCTCCAAAGATAAATTCCTCTATAAACTCATGCCTTTTGCCCACGGGCGTAGGCAGAAACTAAAGAACGGCACCTGTTGTCATACTCGCACGCCGGTTATGAGCACTACGCACCTGGGTTTTTTTTATAGAACATCACTAATGATGTCAGCCCTGCCAAAGGGTATCGTGTAATCTAGGTATTGGGTTGTAGAGTTCAGATGTACAGTCACTTCATCTATACTAATATAATCTATACTAATATTAAAACCGGCTAAGTGCGAGTCGAAGTCGAAGACCAGTGGTGGCCCAGTGGTATCGGCCGCGACTTACAAGTTGTAGGTCGTGGGTTCGAACCCAGGCAGGCGCTTTGCTTTGTGTAAATTATTTCATCACCACTGCTCTCAAAAACGGCGAAGGAAAACATCATGAGGAAACCGGCATGTCCTAGAACCAAAAATTCGAAGACATGTGACATCCACCAACACGCACTGGGCCCGCGTGGTTGACTATGGCGCATTCCCTCTCACAGAGAGGAGGCCTGTGTCCCAGCAGTGGGAACATTAATAGGCTGATGATGTGATGATGTGAATTGCGAGTCGGACTCGCGCACGAAGGGTTCCGTACCATTATCGCAAATAACGACAAAAAAATCACGTTTGTATGGGAGCCACTTACATATTTTTTTTGTTTTTATTTTTAAGCTATTGCATAGCTTCTATCGCGGGCCTTGAGCGCGGGGACCGAATCCAGAAATTCCGTAACGAAAAAACGTCACGCTCCCCACTCCGACGGGCAAGGAGGTGTGGCTTGAAGGCCGTGCATCGTCTAACGTCGTTTCAGTTCGGCAGTCTTCGACACGGCGTTGTGTGCGATTAGACGTATTGTACGACTCTACGAAACTCGCACGAATCGAGACGAGCTGCTCCGAAATCGGACGAATACATAAGCAGCTGTTTATGAGAAAGTATATAGGTGTATAGGTATTTATGTACTTGTAAAATTTGTGTATAAAGTGTTTTGAATATGAATGAACAAAGTGCATTTATTATTAATGAAGAAAGTCACGAAAAATAGTGAGTACTCTATATACATACATTTTTTATTTATTTAATAATAGAAAAATTTGTTTTCTTATCGGTCACCACGCTCAAAAAGTGTAACTTGAATTAAGTTCAAAGAAAAAGCAATACTGCATGAATAAAAAAAAAAATTAAAAAAAAATTATAATTGCATAAGTTGATACAAAATGCTATGCAATAGTTTTACCGCGGCAGTCCCCGAGTGCCACACGTATTTTTTTTTATTTTTAGTATTTGTTGTTATAGCGGTAATAGAAATACATCATCTTTGAAATTTTCAACTGTCTAACTATCACGGTTCATGAGATACAGCCTGGTACCAGACGGACAGACAGACAGACAGACATACGGACCACGGAGTCTTAGTTATAGGGTCCCGTTTTTACCCTTCTACCAAACCGATTTAGATGAAACTTAGCATAGAGATAGTTTGTGACCCTGGGAAGGATATGTCCTTCCAAAATACAAACAAACAATAATATGTGATAGTTTGTATTCCCTTGCGATGATAAAACACTATTCACGCGGGCGAAGCTGCGGGCAGAAGCTAGTGAACAATATTGGTGATCAGCTGCATCCAATTAGAGGCAGCTGACCCCAATAAAGTTGGGAAAAGGCTGGCAGACTGGTCACCAGTTAGGCCTGTGTATAATCCTTTAGGAATATGAATGTAGATTCTACACCTACAAGTCTACCCAGCCCCTCGAAGGGTATTGCTACAGGGCTGATGTTTTATTTATTGTAAAAAAATCATAAGTCTCCAAACATCTTAATACTTAGTTGTATTATTAAATCCTAGCGTGTGAAGCAGTAGTTCAACGTTAACTTAAGTTGGTTAGGTAGCGCAGTGAGTGGTTCGTAATTAGATTACATCTGGCCTATATCGAGACGAGTGTGGCTACTGCCCGCCAGTGGGCTGGCAAGTGACTTACTTACGATTCTCTTACTGGTTCTAGTCCCCGTGGAATGTTAATTGCGTAAAAACTGGCAAAGAGCGAGTCCGATTCGCCCACTGAGAGTTCTGTAACTTAATAGAAATAATACTTTTTCCATTTTTTCATCAAAAAATACTTACGTAGTAGGTGTTCACCCAACACCCACCACTATATACACAAATATCTAATGGTATTTCAGCATTTTTTTACCGACTTCCCAAAAAGGAGGAGGTTCTATGTTCGACATTATGTATGTTTTGTGTATGTTCACCGATATCTCCGTCAATTGTGGACCGATTTTAAAAATCCTTTTTTGTTTGAAAGAGTATGTTCCTAAATTGGTCCCATTTTAATTTGGTGAAGATCTGATGAAGAACTTCGAAGATATACAACAGAACTCTTCAATAAATAACGGAAAATCTCTCGCGACTGCTGCAATCGCATGTCTGTTTATTGTTTATACCATTTCATAACATAACATCACGCCAGTACGCTCTTAAGGGGTAAGCAGATCTCTCATTTGATCGGTTTTGTTTAAGTTTCATGAAATTCGGTTAATCCATTCTGGCGTTATAGGAAACTTACTAAACAACTTGCCTATTAGGTAGGTACAACTAAAAGTGAAAAATAAAAACCTTTTTTACAAAAAAATACTACCAACTTCCAAATATGAAAACTACAAAGTGAAAAATAACTTTATTTTTGGAAGTCGGTGTCCGTAACGCAAAAAAAATGGTACCTACGAAAGACACCGACTTCCAAAAATAAAGTTATTTTTCACTTTGTAGTTTTCTTATTTGGAAGTCGGTAGTATTTTTTTGTAAAAAAGTTTTAAAGGATAACCAACAGAACCCATTTCCCTCATTTTTGGAATTTTTGTCTGTTTATTTGTGCACGCATTACGTGAAATGTACGAAACCAATGTATATAACATTTATACATAAAAATTGTGCGTAACTTGAAGAATTACTTAGTTTTTGTTTCATCGCAATCGGTTCACTCTATCAAAAGTTAGATGAATTTAAAGTGTTCAAGAAGTAAAATTATCACAACACACGCAATTCAGATACTCGGACAGTTGAACTCGATATTCGATAGATGGCGTTGTGCATTTGAAGTCATCTACTGAATGGCGGTGTTAAGATTCTCCGCGAAAGAATGATGACCCTAGGTAGGTAAGTAGGGTAGGCAGGCAGGTATGTAGGGTAGGTGTAGTAGACAGATGACGGAAGCGAAGCCGCGGGCACCGCTATAGTTTAATAAAAAAAGTTAAAATGCTTTGTGTAGGATCTAGGAAGTACTTGGTCGCCATGAGTGTAATAATGACCAGTATTTTTACTGGTCATTATTACAAGTAAAGTTGACGCGAGCGCCGACCCTTCCAACGCTACGACGTTGTTGCCCGTGATGTCCGCTTGGTAGCGCTAGGTGCTCGTAAATATGACATTATATGATAGATTCTACCAAGTTAACGTTTACTGTACAATGTTCCAGCATAATGCAGCCAACGGTGTCCCCTTGGGCGTGGGTGTCGTCGTGGGAGCGGCGCGCGCGCACCCGCGCGGCGGCTGGCGAGTATGCACGCTCGCGCGACCGCGCAGCGCCCCGTGCGAGGGATCACGACAAGTACGCCATCTACGGGCTCCGAAAGGATGGCAGGCATTTCATCAGGTATGTTTATACATTGACAAAGAATATAAAATGAACTTCGCCTATTTCTGTTGGGCGTAGGCAGAAACTGAAGAACACCACTTGATATGATTCCCTTGCATACACATTTAGCTTCGAAAAAGGAAAGTTTATTGGAGCTGTGCACATTGTTGTTATTTAAATTGGCTTCAAGTGAACAGAACTGCCCTAAGAGGTCATGGGAACTCTACCATAACCACTTAGGGCATGGTTATTTCCATTGTGCGTAAGGGATAGATGTATATGACTTGCGACCACTTGGGTTATCTTGCGGATCTGAATTATGGCCTTATTTTACTAGGAACAGGTATTCCCAACACGTCATGGGAGGACAATGTAGCAGTATCATATTTACCTTTCCAGACTGGATCCCCTGGGGAAGACAGTCCTGCTGAGCCGACAGTGGGGGCCCACCAGCGCGCCCGTAACCTGGCGCGTCGAGCGCGCGCATCACACGGAGCCCTGGGCCTTGCCCGTGCCCGTGCCCGACATTAAGGTATGTGTCGACATCGATTGACAAAGGCTTCCGGCTACCATCACAATGTAAATTGGTCCATCACACATTTGACAGCATCATTTCTCCCCATCTATCCACATTTATATTTATAACTATTTAGAAACATGCGTTTCATTCCTCCTCTTCGCATGTCCATGAGCAGCATTATCATTTTAGCCGAAAGACGTCCACTGTTGGGCATTGGCCTCCCCCGAGCGTCGCCACACTGATCGGTCCAGTGCATCGCGCATCCGTCAGATTCTCACAACCTTAACCAAGTCATCGGTCTATCTCACACGGCCAAAACGAAAAAAATATAATCTCCCCATATACCGTAGTAGACTTAAAGAAAATAAAACCTCGACAGCAAACTCAACGCAGGTATATTATCATCAGAGCATCCAAGGCGACCGACCATACGAACCGGTGCCCGTCGTGCTAGGCGAGTCCTCCGGCGCCCAGGGGCCACTGGGGGGAGCCGCGGGCGCACCGCGGCCCTTGGGGGTGCTGTACGGCTGGTCGTACGGGCTGCGTGGCTGGGCGGCCGCAGCGCTGATCCTGGGGCTGCTGGTGCTACTCGTGAGGGCCGCAGAGAACTGTCTCCATAAGAAGCTGTTTAAGGCTATCTATGCGCACACAAGTGAGTGAGGTTTTATTATTGGTAAAATTAGGGCTTCTGTGGCCGTACTGTGATGTGTGTCAGTGCTATCATGATTCTGTTGTATTGTAGGAAAGGGATTATGCTATTCATCGTGTATAGCTCCTTCTCTCTCTCGAACTTTGGACTTTGAAATGTCCTATATAGTAAATCCTCTTTTAATGCTTAGATGCTGGAGCAGCTGAGCTTCAGCAAAACGAGATCAGGCCGGGACACTACAGGCTACAAGGAGGTCGGTCACTCTTTTGATACCTCCATTATATATTTTTTGGTTAAAAGACACGAAACTACATAAACATGAATTAATGGGTGTCTAAGAGCGAGCGAAAATGTAAAACATATTTTAGAAAGTGGATCTGTCTAGAGTAAGACCGAGGAAGGGGAAATAGGATACCTACAATACTTATTGATATAATGTGTCGTGCAGTTTTGATAAGTCCTGAAGAAAACACAAAAGCTGTCCAAATCCAAATTTTATTCTTAGTTCAAAACATTCTTTACTATTTGAGGGTTTAGAAAATTGCACCTATAATAGGTAGACTTTCATTAATTAATTTGTTATTTTATTTCAGTGAGGAGACAGGAGTCTGATGAATGGTCCACGCCCAATGTAATGGCTACTAGTCGTAAGTATTTTTAAGTTGATCTAGCTTTTTAAACAAATGTATATTATGGAGTTATAGAAGACTTTTAGGTATCTGTTATTACTAATTCCTAAAATTCGTATAGATGACTAAATTATGTATATTTGAATTACCTAGAATGGCGGCGAATACTATATATAATAGTAATATGATCAAGTTAATGTGTAGAGATTAATATGTATTAATTATGGCTGATCCCAAATAAAGCAGGATATTCATATGAGGATAATAACATATTTATGATTGATGGGATTTCTTCTTGTTCCTTTCCTGGTTCCAATTTTTGGGTCGAGTCATCTCACTTTCCTGCGCCAAATTGTTGTGTCTTGGGCTGTCTGTTTGGGGAATTGGGCTTGCTTGAGGTCTCTTTCGATATTTAATCAGCGGCCTCTACCTGTATTTTGTTCTGGAAGACACAGAGAAATTTGTACCACATGGTCCTCCACTACGTCCCTTGATGTGCCCATACCAATGAAGGCAGTTTTCGGACATTTTATCGGTGATAGGTGCTTTGAAACTTCCTCGTATGTGTTCATTTCGCACTCTGTCAGGCTGGGACAAGCCTCTCGCCCATCTAATGATCTTCATTTCGCTGGTATGCCTTTTGTTCAATGCGTCTTTTTTATTATCCAGCTGTCGGACCCATACATTCATATATTAACGCTGGACAAACTGCCGCTTTGTATACTTTTCTCTTAGTTTTTATGGTAATACGCTAACGTCAGTCAACGTTAGCGTATGTTGGGAGGTATGAGGAAAGACCTTTGAATTTAATACAGTCGCCCGCTGAAGGGAAATTTCAAGTATTCGGTTTTGTTCTTGCTAACCATACTGCTCAAAAAATGGTGTCCACGTATTTAAGAGATTCTAGATATATCGCGCATTTTCAGCGGCCGGAACAAAGTTATCTGCGTATAACATAGTCCACGGCTGTAAGGATGGTATATCCCTGGTGAGATAATCCATCACCAAGTTAAACAAAAGCGGGCTGAGAGCAGAACCTTGATGGACGCCTACTTTGACCTCGATTGATTCACTAACCCCAGCTAGACTTTGAAATGTTGTGCTAGCCTTGTTGTACATATCCCTGATTCATCATCATCATCATATCAGCCGAAAGACGTCCACTTCTGGACATAGACCTCCCACAAGCGTCGCCACATTGATAGAGTCCGTGCGTCTCGCATCCAGCGGATCCTCGCAACCTTCACCAGGTCATCAACGGTCCACTTAGTAGGAGGCCTTTCAACGCAACGTCTTCCAGTCGCGGTGGCAACCGGTAGAAGGACATTCTGCGAGCGATTCTCCAGGACATTCTGCGAACAATATGCCCTGCCCACTGCCACTTAAGTTTGGCAATCCCCATCACCGGCGCACACTGTACGCCGTGACCACCCCAGGGACCAAATTGGCACTTGGGTGCCAGATGACCCCGTGTATGGCACCCAGGGGATAGGGAGAGTGGCTAACGCTATACCGACACTCCTCTTCCCCTGCGGACTCACCGCGTCCGCCATATCAGACGGTGGCGACCCCGTCTAGGCCGCGGAAGGTAGGGAGAGCGGCGCACCGCCATACCGGCACTCCTCTCCCGCCGCGGCCTCCAACCCTCAGCCGCGATATTGTATGGGACCTGGGATCTCCATAAGACATCGCGGCCCGCCTCAGTTACGATGTCGCCTGTTACCAAGCGGCACCGCAACCTACTAGTTGGCCGCTACGTCGTCGGCTTAATCGGCAAAAGCCCTGACGAGCGGCCCCTCCTCGGGTGCCTCTTCGCTTCACCGTGGGTGACCAAGCCACGGTTACTGAGCCCCACCGCATCGACAATGCGGGAACCCACCGGGGGCGATTTAAAATAGACCTAGAATATTAAGAACTAACAGAGATCTCACGCCTTTCAATAACAAACATTTTTGAATGCTGCGGAATCAAATTAGTCCGGCTTGTTTGGGAGACTGGCAATCAACTGACGTGTACAACTGCTCATAGAATCTTTCGATCTCTCTCAGAAGCTCCGGTTTGACGGATACGATCCTGTCATCATTGGTCTTCAGTTTCGTGAGCTGGCTTTACCCAATAGTCAGATCTCTTGCAAAGACCTTGGAACCCTTATGCCGTTCAATCGCGACTTTAATAAATGAACTTATTATTTAATACTTTCGGTATTAAAGCGGCGGAGGTCGCTTTTCAAGGACTTTGAGATTCGTCTATTTAGCTGCCGTATTTCTACGCTTCGTCTGAAGATTGCAGGATCATCTCACGCCTCTCCTCCATGAGCTTGAGAGTAGGATCAGAGAGCTTTTTGTTTCTATCTGTACGGTGGGTCTTGAAAAACAAAGACCCGACCGTTTGGACAGCTTCCACGAACCCATCGCTGTATTTGGCCACGGAGCTCCCTAGACACTCGAAACGATTCTGGAGTTGGAGCTGAAAGCTCTCGGGGTTTTGATTCTTGGTTGACATGATGAAGTCGATCTCGTTTTTAGTTGCACCATTGGGGCTCTGCTAGGTCCATTTCCTGTGCTCACGCTTTCTGAAGAAGGAGTTCATCCTATAGAGGCCCTCTTTCTCCACAAAACTGGCCAGTAGTTGATTCCGGTGATTCCGACGTCCAACTCCAAATTGCCCTACTTGCAGCTCAACCTCGTCTCAGTTGCCCAGTTTCGCATTGAAGTCCCCCATGATAACGGTGAAGTGAGCTTTGTAACAATGCATGGCTCTAGAGATAGCCTCATACATGGTCACTATCTTGTCGTCGGGGTGTATGACATTCCTTAAACATTATCTCTGACTAAGATAATATAATCACACTAATATTATAAAGGCGAAAGTTTGTGTGTGTTTGTTAGTTCTTCACGCTCAAACTGCTGGTCGGATCTGGATGAAATTTGGCACCGAGATAGATTATAGTCTGAAATAGCATATAGGATACTTTTTATACTGGGAATAGGTTCGGTCGTTCACGCGGGCGAAGCCGCTAGCAGAAGCTAGTACTCAGATATATTCTGAGCACGAAGAGCATGCCACACTAGCTTACGCGGTATTCGATCGAAAGCTATTTCGAGATCGACGAATGTCATATGTAAGTCTTTTTTGTTGGTCCTATATTTTGCCATCAGTATTCTGATTGTTTGAATAGTGTCAGTGGTCGATCTGAATGTATGATTGTTAAAAAATCCTAAGAAGACAATAAGACTCCCTCCACAAGAAATGACTGTACAAAGATATATCGAGATGAGACTTTAATTTGAACACTATATAAATTACAGTGCAGCTACAGCATCGAGACTTTGACACCGAGTCCTTGGACGATCTGGACGATAACTCCGAGCTCCCGCCGCTCAGCACAGCTCCACTCAGCCAGATCAGCGACATGCCGCCGCCGTACTCCGAGTGCGCGTGCCCCGGCCACGCCACCCGCGACAAGATCGTCAGCGAGGAGCCTCCGCCGCCCTACTCTGCCTGCTACATCGCCTACACTAGCTCCGAGCACGCAGAGCCACGAGTACACATACACAGGCAGACCGTGCGAAACGAGCGAGCACGTTCTAGCACCGACATTGATAACGCGCATAACAATCTTATTGAAAACGGACTCAGAAGCGAGGCCGTTACCATGACAACCAGTTCTATTGACTCAGAAGACGTCGCTCCGGGAATGAGAACAGAATTAGTATTCGAAAACGGTAGGATAGTAGAGAGGCCGAACTTAGATCTGAATAGAAACAACAATGAGTCAGAAGTAACCAGATATGATAATGTAGAACAGCAGAGTATCACCGCAGACTTAAACGACAGAGTGATGTATATTGATGAAACTCTAGCAGAGAACACTTCATCTGGCAGAGCGCTACTCGTGTAATGCGAACAGACAAGTATTAGGAGAGAGCGTGGCACTGAATGTGAGTCGAGTGAATTGTATGATAGACTGTAATTATTTTTGTATAATAATGTGAAAGGCAGTACTCTGTAGATAGATGTGTGAGATAGAACGAAGAGTGACATTACGTTGCTGTATGATGTGAATTTAGAAAACGCTCAAAGGAGTGATAGTGGGTATAAGTTTTGATAATTAGAATAGATTATAAAGTTCTATGAAGATCTCGATATGTTTAAATGTATGAATACGTCTATTAACAGTATCTACGTAGTTACAACATCTGTAGCAGTAGTCTTTGATCTGATTTTGTCGAAAAATATCTCAATATTTAGATTAAATTTATATCAAAGGATTCATAATAGTAAACTTGGAATGAACTTTGCAAAGTTACGATAGTATTTTTTGTATAGTGACGATTTTATTAGAAAAAATCTTTTGAATTGTATAAAACATTCTGTGCACATATTATATTATTAAATGAGGACGATTCTGTTACTTCTCAAGAAATATGTCTGTATTTTTTTATAATATTTTATTTTATATTGTCTTTGAATCTATTTACAAAAATAATATTTTGTTGAAAGGAGACATTTTCCTGATTTCGTTCAGTTTGAAATACGATATTAGTTTTGAGTGTGTTGTAACGTTTGCACCAAACCCATCCTAATATTTTCATGATATACTTAACACACGAATATAGGTGTTCGCTTACCAAAGAGACCTAACCGTAGACTAGCTGTGAGATTTGTTGTAATATTGTAGTTCCCGAGAGCTCACACTTGCGCACGTATAGATACCATCACACACGACCGATGTAACATACTCCTACAACATTGTCTTCGGATCTATGACCATTTTTATTAAAATTTCTTTAACTTATATCTGTTTTGTTTTATTAATTCTTGTTCTTTGGGACGTAGCTCCACAATGTTTACCTACGTATTTCATCTCATCTTCATAGGACGCTACTTCGTGAGCTTCATTTTGAGAAGTTCTTCTTTGGAAATATGGAACCCTTTATATAACTTGAGCCTAGTAGGCCACGCCGTCGCCTTTTGTAGCGTCGGTGGCAAGCACAAGATCTTCCAAAGTGTAGGTGAATGAGTACTTGGGATACTCCAGGATAATCTGCAAAGCGGTAACGCGGAGTGCGTATCCGACGAATCTAAAACCCATTTTGCTGAATGATGTTTTCAGCGGCCTATCTGGCCAATATTCTCCAATCCAAGACTAAAGGTATTGCTGTCGAGCAGCTCTGACTGCTTTTCATATTATGCAGTGAAACAAATCTACCACATAAATTAATTTTGCCAAATGAGATTCACAAGCTTGAATTTTAGCGTATACAAGGAAAGTCATACACTACTGAGGAATAATTTACTAAAATAAATAAAATAGGCACTTACCTACTAAGGTATTAGTTGTGGGTCGCACATTGCGTTGCGCAGTCGTGAGTTAATCTCATTGTTTTTGTGAAGTAAAAACATTCAAAAATAATACTGAGAGTTCTTCAGCAGTAGAACACACTATGGGTGATAGCAGCGAAGATCACGGGGAGAGGATTCTGAAAATAATCAAAAAGCGGAATGAAAATAATTTAAAGATCTATGATAACGACCGAAGAGTATACCATGATCACAAGTTCTATTATAATTATAACAATCACAACTATAATGAAGATAAAAGAGTAAGTATCTTTTTAATCGATTTAGTTCCCAAATGCTAGTTTCATGAATCTAGCCAGCAATCATGAAAATATCACTTCATACACATCGACGGACATGAACAGGAAAAACGTTTTGTTTTGACAATTTGTCTTTTTTCCAAATCGTGCAAACCGACACCAGGGGGCTGACCATAAGCTCTTAGAGCGGTATCAATTTGAGAACGAATAAGGGACAGATGTATATGACTTGTATACATCCGTCACTTACTCGATCTCAAATTGATACCGCTCTAAGAGCTTATGGTCACCCCCCAGGTTACATAATATTCTATCCTACTACTACTAATATGTATGTACTAATATGTATGTACTAATATGGGTTAATTTATTTGTTCGTACTGGAGAGGCGTGACTATATATGAACAAACTTTGGGAACCCCTGGTATAGCGGATAATCACAATGTTCCACTTCGTCACTAAACTATTAGGTCATTCGCGTTAATAAATTAGTGAGTCATCGTTGTCAGCCGGCCCCTCGACCAATCGGGTCGCAAGCTAAAATTACAGCTAATATATTTGCTTATGCAGGTTTTACATACAAGTGGGTCCCGCCTTCTTTCAACTTTTCTTTCATACCAAACTCACTTCTTTATCTGCTTGTTGTTTTTTTTTGCTTTTTTGTGGTGTATAGAGCATGCAATGTTAAATGATAAATGATTTATTTTCTGTAAGTTGGTTTGTACAAACACTTTTACATGTCGATCATATTTTTTTAAACTAGATGAGGTCGGCGATTCCTATCTGACAACTCTGAGAAGAAATGATAAATGATTTTATTTCTGTATGTTGGTTTGTACAAACACTTTTACATGTCGATCATTTTTTTAAACTAGATTAGTTCGGCGTTTCCTATCTGACTACTCTGAGAAGAAAGGCCGAAACAAACTCAGGGGTCACAGTCTCTTTTAAAGTCCAAACAAAAACTTGGTTAGATCATGTGAAGACCATGTAGACTGATGTCTGAAATTGTCTTTTAAGGAAAGAACCAGCCAGTTTGAGTGGACCTGTCCAGTCAGTGCACGTATTTGTCAATAACCGAGCAACTCAACTCAGAATCTAAGGAGCTCAACGATTCGACAAACAATACCAAAGAAAGGACATTCGGGTAGGCCGCATAAACTACTCAAACTGCCAGACCACGATTAAAAACTAAGCTAAATTAAAATTAAAAACAAAAAAAATATCCAAATAGTATTCACATTCACAATAATTAAAATATAATACTTTAAAAAATAAATATTCTTGTCATTGCAAGAAAACCATATAAAAAAAACAAAATTCACTCACATTCACAGCAAAATATAAAAATAAAAACAAAACTAATTGGAGCAGCTCAATCCCAAGCCTTTTTGTCCTCAACGTAATCTTTAATGGTATAAAATGCTTTCTGGCACAACTTACGTTTAATGAATGATTTGAATTTATTAAGACCTACAAGTTTCACGAGTTAAAAACAGAAAACTAAATACATATATATACTAAATTCCCAGTCCACACCATTTTTTGTAGATTGTTATTCGCCACCAGTAGGTAAGCTGAAAAAGCAATTGAAAAACCTGGTGTTTCGGGATTACGTAAAAACGTGTGTTAGGAATATACTTTTTCTCATTTAAATTGAGCAGTAATCATAAATATGTAATGTAAATTTACTAGATAACTACGTGACGCAAAAAATGGGCATAAAAAGATTTATCATATATCTTGTAGTTATTGAGAAATTTCCGCTGAAAATGTAGTTGTTTTCTGATTTTGGCTCGTGAAACATGTAGGGGCTCTTAAGCTTTAGATCTTGTACGTGGCTTGGAAGCTTATTATAAAAGCGCATACATTGACATCTAAACGAGCCACCTATTTTCTTGAGCCTTGTATACAAATTTGTGTTTGTATAATACCGCAGTATATATTCAATACCGCGATGTTGTGATATCGGATATATAATAACGCAAAATTTGCGATATTGCGAAATTAGTAAATGGTTAATTGGGGGTTAAAACAAAACTACCACACAATGCTTATCTTTATATTTTATTTTTCAAATACATTTACGTTAAAAGCATAGAATATCAATTGTATCATCATTTAAAGAACTTCTAATTTAATACAAATGTATCCAGCAGCCGACAATGCTCTCTCATATTCTACACTCGTTAGTGGGGTATACAGGTTAGTCACTCACTTGTCCGACTTGTGTAGTTGCGAGTAATACTGAGATTGAGTAAGACTACAAACAAACGTTAATTCGCTGTGTTCAATTTGAAAATTCCCCGACGCACTGTGAGTTACCAAGAGTGTATCCCGCCCGCTCGTCCAACATGCGACGATTCGTAGCGGGGATTAACCAATCACGCATTTCTAATCTCACTTTTGCGGTACTGAAAAACAGCGCGAAATTGCGGTAAAGATACAGCGGTATTGCATGCTCTAGCTTGTGTAGTTTTTTTAACAGGCCGTTTTGATTTAGTAGTAACAGCTCAGAGTCCGGACTTGTGCCCGGTTAATGATGAATAGGTTCGCCGCTACGTAGGTGTACTATATATAGGTGCACCTAGCTAGGTGGTGGATGGTTAGGTAGCCTTCGGGCAATACAGACGTGATGTTATGTGTTTTGTTTATTTGCTGATCTGCAGAGGGCTGTGTTACGTGCGCCAACGCCACCTGCCCCCTCTATCTCCGCGATGCTCATACTGATACCAGTCTTGCTGATGCTGCTGATCTTACTGACGGCGTTGTGCTACATTGTTTTCAAGAAGTCTAGAGGTACGTTATCTCTCATTTTCAATAATAATACTAGCCTATAACTGTCCCCTTGCAGAACAAAGGCTTCTTCTCATTCAAAGACGGTACGAGCATTGATCACACCGGCTGCTCAAGACGGGTTGGCGATTTCAAACTTAAATTAACTATAAGGCCAGGTTTCCTAACGATGTTTTCCTTTTCCGATGTCAGCGATGTCCAAGATAAACTTAGAAAGTACATATGAATTTGAATAAATCACATTGTTACTTGCGGTTAAGACCTAAGCTACTGGCCCACCACGACATTTTCAATTTTCAATAATCTTCGTTTAAGTCATGGAAGTACAAGTGTTTGTATATGCTGGGCAGACAAGGCATATCTTGTGAAGGGATAGGTGTTAACTGATACACACTGGCACTAAGTTTAGGATGAGTCAAGGATACCCCATTTGGCTAGATTGTTTCTTTGGTATTTTCGACCAAACTGGGCCCGCAATCAATTTACAGATTGACCTCTGCAGTTTATATTCAGGTGGCTCTGTACCGTAGAGCAAATATACTACAATGTCGCCAACATCATTGCCCAGTTTAAGGATCCACAACTAGTTAAGAGAATCTGCGGTTCATTTACAGTCCCTCAAAAGGTTGTATTCTAGCCATGATTGGGCTGATTAGAACTGTCATGAGATGCACTCGTTAGTGGTGTAACTAAAATCTTTTTACAAAAAAAAAACATGTATCGTTTTCACGGTAAAGTAAATTCCATTCTATCCTCTCGTGCTTAGAACGTGTAGCGGCGTCGTCGGTGCAGCGACATCAACCAAACGTCGATACAACAGCGCAACAACCAACAGGTATGTCATAATGTTCCATATTCTAGTCATTATACCCCTTTGGCTATTTATAAATGTACGTCAGCCTCGGTCTGCCGCCATGATAGACTATTTGTATATTCTTTTCTAATTTTATCTATTTTCAACATCTTCCTCAACATACTTATTTCCGCTACAAACAATCTTTTTCTTCTTGACCAACGCAATCCGATACATAAGAACTGACAACTCTTAGTAGCTTCGTTATCGATTCCAATTTTATGTGCCTACTAATTAGTATGTAAATATTTTTTTTGTCATTTCAGTGACAAGACAAATACATCAGGCGACTCGGCCTACGAGATATTATTGTCGGCTACCGATCCGCAATAGACGTGAGTTACAATTTATTACTCAACCCTGTGGTTCATTCTGTTCATACATTTTACATCTCACACACACACACACACCACACACAGTCACATAGTTTTGGATAAAATTTTAACATTAGAACAGGTGGCTGAATAAGAAAGAGAAAAGGCAGACAATGCATATTTTGAAAAACACAAAAGCAGTTTAGAGACTCTAGAGAAAATGATATTCTATCAACGATAATCAACTGTCGAAAATGCTTGTGTGTGCATGTCAATCCAATATCTCTTTTACTTTTCGACAATCATCATCACTGTTAGAATGTCACTTTGTCTAGCAGCTATGGTCTGTTCCACCTTGTTGAGTTCAAAAAGTTGTTATAAGTAGTTGTGACTTAGTAGACTATCAAGGTCCACACCCAATATGATGACCACTAGTCATAAGTATCAGTTTATATAACTTTACAATACCATTTTTTTTTCTATCTGTCTATATTTTAAAGAGTAACAAGACTAGAATTACCATTGCAATAAAAGGGGTGAACATACAACACAAAGAAAAGTATAAAAATATGTATCCTGATTGACTCCAAATAAATCAGGAAACGGACACGAGGATGATAACCTAAATGACTTAGTAGCAGTAAATCATTCCTGGAGAGAAGAAGAATCCCTTCAAAATGACCATGACTATAACCGTGCAAATAATTGTTGAAAGTAGTTTTTAGTTACCTTTAAATGCGGATGTCGTATGACTTACTAATAACTCTCTGCCCACTTTGGACCCACTACTAGCCAGCGGAGGTTCGTTTGTCTTGTCCCAAAATATATTACAGTACCTACGGTTAATATTATCGCCGCCGCTTATGTACTTTGTGATATTATGATCTATATCAAAATTTCAGAGCAGCTGCAGCTTCGAGACATTGATGACGAGGATCTGGACACTATAATTAGATATCTGGAAGGTAGTTCCGACCTCGTGCCGCTCAGCTCAGTTATGCTCAGCCAGCACAGCAACATGCCGCCGCCGTACTCCGAGTGCGTGAGCCCCGGCCACGCCGCCCGAAACAAGTTCGTCAGCCAGGAGCCCCCGCCGCCCTATTCCGCCTGCTACGTCGCCTGCACCAGCTCGGAGCACGCAGAGCCACGAATACACATACATAGGCAGATCGTGCGAGACGAGCGAGCACGTTCTAGCACCGAAATTGATAACGCGCAGAACAATCTCATTGAAAACGGACTCAGAAGCGAGGACGTTACCATGACAACCAGTTCTATTGACTCAGAAGACGTCGTTCCGGGAATGAGAACAGACTGATGAGACTTAGTATTTGACAACGGTAGGATAGTAGAGAGGCCAAACTTTGATCTGAATAGAAATAACATAATGTAACGAATCGATACAGGAACAGCCAGATATGATAATGTAGAACAAAGTACTACACAAGCAGATTTTAACGACAGAATGTTGAATATTGATGAAACTGTAGCAGAGAACACTTCTTCTGGTGGAGCGCTACTCGTGTAGTGTGAACAGACAAGTATTAGGAGAGTGCGTGACACTGAATGTGAGTCGAGTGAGTTGTATGAAATACTGTAGTTATTTTCGTATAATAATGTGAAAGTCGAAAATCAATTGATTGAAAAAATGGTGAAAAAAAAAAAAATATTCAATCAATCAATCAAAATCAATATTTAATATTATCCTGTAAGAGATAGAACGAAGAGCGACATTATAGTAGTCATAGAGGATCTTTGTGTCGCTAAGTTGGCTGCAAGACCCTGCACAGTTACTATTTTTGTGTCAATGTATGAACTAGAAGATAGCATTGTATAAATGCCTCTTTCACTCGCTTAGTTTGTGGTATCGTCCTATCTAGCTTACTCTAAGCAGTATACTTTGAGCGCACGGTTGGCGCAGTGGTTGAGCGATTGACTGCTGCGCTGCGTGTCGCGGGTTCGATTCCCGCACGGAACAATTATTTGTAAGATCTACAAATAGTTGTTCCGCGGCTCTGGGTGTTTGTGTATGTGAGTTTATATGTTTGTAATCGCACCCACGATACAGGAGAAATTCCTAGTGTGGGGCAAAGTTTAAAAAAAAAAAAAAAAAAAAAAAAAATACTCGAAATCAAAATGTTTCTTGCGTAATGGTTCCAATTTCATAATCCATTATTGGGTTCACTTACAGCAAACCAGTTGTACGGGACAACTATAAATGATACGATGTGATAGTTTATAATGATGATTTATTGATCCAATGCTATAGCTAAATGATACAGCTTATGATAGCATGATTTTAGTATATCGACTGCTACGATATTAGTTATGATAGTGATTGTAAAGTTATATGAAGATCTCGATATGTTTATTACTTTTTGCGTAGTAAAAAAAATTCTAAATCTATGGTTACAACATCTGTAGCTAGAAGTAGTAGTCGAAAAAAATCTCAGTATTTACTACTATTATTTTCTTCCTGAGGAATTAATAACAGTGGAAATAAACTTTGTAGAGTTTCGATAATAAGTATTTTGTATAATAACATTTTAAAATCTTGTGAATTTTATACTGCACATAATTATATTTTTTTAATGAGAACGATTCTTGATAGTGAAACATGTCTGCAAATGGGTTCGCCATTGATTTTACAAAAAAAAATACGAAGGTAAACATTTTCTAATTTCGTTCAGTTTTGGAACACGGTAGAATTTGTGTGCCTTGTAACCCATTCCATATGTGTTTGTATGATATACATACACGTCACAACACAGGTGTTCGCTTATCAAAGACACCTGGGGGCTATTTAATAAAATTAAATGTGATAATTCGACAATTTTGTCACTTTTTTTAAACGACTTTCGAAAAAGGAGGAGGTTCTATGTTCGACTTCTTGTCAGTTTTTTTTTTTTATGTTTGTTCACCGATATCTCCGTCAATTGTGGACCGATTTTGAAAATTATTTTTTTGCTTGAAAGAGTATGTTCCGAAATTGGTCCCATTTTAATTTGGTGATGATCTGATGACGAACTTCGAAGATATACAACAGAACTCTTCAATAAATAACGGCAAATCTCTCGGGACTGCTGCAATCGCATGTCTGTTTATTGTTTATACCATTTCATAACATAAAATCACGCCAGTACGCTCTTAAGGGGTAAGCAGATCTCTCATTTGATCGTTTTTGTTCAAGTTTCATGATATTTAGGTAATCTATTCTGGCGTTATAGGAAACTTACTAAAGGACTTGCCTATTAGGTAGGTACAACTAAAAAGTGAAAAATTAAAAAACTTTTTTACAAAAAAATACTACCGACTTCCAAATAAGAAAACTACAAAGTAAAAAATACCTTTATTTTTGGAAGTCGGTGTCCATAAAGCAAAAAAATGGTACCTACGAAAGACACCGACTTCCAAAAATACAGTTATTTTTCACTTTGTAGTTATTTGGAAGTCGGTAGTATTTTTTTGTAATAAAGTTTTTTTTTTACAAATAAGTTGCGACATGTGCCGTTTAATAAAGATGACAATAATGTCCAAATGTGACAAGCAAATAATGACAAAATTGTCAGTACAAAACCACATTCACAACACACCAGTCTACGGAAAAAATCATAAAGAACTAAATCTACTGGATCTAAATTCACACATAGTAAAATTTAAAATAATAGAGTAGATACTACAGAAGGACTATTCCTTTACGGAGCCTTTACTCACTTACATTACCTAATATAAACATAATGTCACCCACTCTCTTTCTCACACTCACCCTCACGCACTCACACACATACGCACACTCACTCACACGACACGAAAACGTACACACATCGACACATACACCTACCCAAAGCATTTATTCAACCCCATACACTATTATACGATCTCTAAATTAGGAAATTAAGTATTATTATGCTAAGTATAAAGACAGATCGACACAGCTAACTTTTTGTTGTATTTGTATAAATTATGTTTTAAATGAATCTCATAGCCGAACACTGTCTCTTAAGATACATGTTATCCTAGTTTAAGAGGCAGGGTTAATCCATTAATGTATAGATTTTAGAACACACAATATTGTAAGTCATAATAATATTCTACTTATGATCTTGACCGTACTGCTGGGATTGTCCTGATAGCCGTAGTATACCTCTCCACTCCTCAAGCTACTATGGATATGTTTCCCCCTTGGCGCTACGTCACTAAAGTGCTAGCGACCCTTTATGGGGGCGCATTACTTGAGTGTGCCAGTCACCCCCTGTCATTTTATAGCCGTGTAGTTCAACAGTGGGCAGGCAGGGGCCAGTAGTCCTCCTATAGTTTTAGACAACCGATCCACTAAAACTACCAAATCCATAGCTCAATACATTTTTCACCATGTTTTGCAGTAGTCCTGCACCAACCAGGGATTGTCCTTGGGTGCAGTTGGGTAGTGCACAGGGATAATATTCGGTTGGTGTCTGTCTCTGGGAGTTGTCTTTGGCTCCTCGCACTCCTTTCAAAGGACCGGGACTCTAGGGTCCCGAGATTGTGATTTTTCTTTCTATCAGTTGTAACATAGCCGCATATTTTATTGTACATTTCTGTAATGTTCCGTTAGTAAATATTATTATATATGTCGGAGGAAGGTATATGACTAATAATCTAGAACAAAGAAGTATGACGCATGTAAACTTATTAATGCAGTTTTGTTTAATTGGCAACATTTAGCCTACGATTCAATTTCAGTTCGATTTTATTCGATTGACAACACTTTATTTTGCTTATGTCAAAATACTCGATTTGGATTGGATGTTATAAGCGGTAATTTGCCGGATGAGTGCTTGAGCCAATAAAAAGCAGGGGTACCTACACCCTGAGCGAGGTTCTCCCGCCATGTTTTGTCGTGAAATTAGAAAAAAGGAACGCGCGGGAGCGCGTTTGCGGGGTTAAAAGTTGTTGTGAGAAAAAATTGTGGAGAGGTGACCAAAAGTGGCGTGTATAAAATTGAAAGTGTGTTTTGTTGAGAAAAAGCGAAACGTAGGTGGCCGAATTCGCTGCTTTGATAAGATTGGAACAAGGACTATCTCCGAAACGGCATAAGTTACCTGCTTTGAGCATGCATACCTACGAAAGCCCACAAGATCGAGGGTTTATCCAAGATAGCCCTCCTATTTGCGACATATATATTTATTGTCTGATTTTTCCTGTCGAATCTCTAAGAAAATATGCTCTTACTTATTTGTCGTGGTAATTGACAAATTTATCACTTTTTATGACATATTTGTCAAAACACAATATCGTATTAAATATATCAAATATAATATTTAAAAAATATAATAATTTTACTTTTGGTTTTAACTTCAACTTCTGTTTTGTTTACTATTTGAAATGGACGCCAAATTAACAATATTAGGCCTATCTATGAAAATAGACACGTTTTATTCGGCAAATTTAGTAATCATTTAACGCACGATATGAAAATTTATAAATGGAATCCCTTAACAGAACAATTGAGAGGATTGGAAGTATTTAACAAAGATTGGCAATATCTTCGTGACACAAAGTGGCAAAATGGAGGAAATGGACAGTTGAACCGTCAAAAATTTACCACCACCATTTATGACATTTTTGTTCAATTTTTCGTATTAATTAATTGATTAAATGAAATTGAACTGAAAATTAATTAACTGTCGAATTACTTGATATTAACTGACTTGACATTGGGTGAGGGTGCCTGTTGAAAATCTCTGACAATTCGACTAGTATGACCACCTGTCATGACAAATTAGTATTTCATTAAATAAAAATAAAATAATGTTTATTTCGGGCAAGTAAGATCCGGGTTAGTAAACGAGAAAACTTATACCTATGTTACTACACTTATCATTAATACCTAAAAAGAAAAAAAACTTGTTTACTAACGAGGTTGTTGTTCCGAATGCATTTCAGAACAACATCCCCTAATAACGGAGTGTCGTACCTCCAAGCTATGATTTTAAGGATGGAGTTGGAGCTAGCCCGCACTCTGCAGAGCAAAGAGGCAGATCTGTGCCTGACGATTGCATGGAAATCATCGACGCGAGATTACGCAAACATACCACCCACACTGCAGAAACGGGGCAGCCCCATCAATATTCTTAATCCGTAAGGCGCTGATAATCCGCTGAGTATAGCTAGACCACATGCTGCACGCGTAAAATACTTGGCAATAAGCTTTGAAAAGTGTTATTTTTCCTGGCTTGCTACAACGCGCAATCCTGAGATTCAACATGTTGCAACGGACTGCGAGCGCCCTACGTTCCCTCTCAATATGTACATTATCATCAAGGCTATCGGTGACATAGTGCCCCAAGTACTTGAACTGGTACACTCCCCCTAACTCATTTCCATTAAGTTTAATCGGGGCACATATTCCGGACATTTACCACCGACAGCCTTAAATACCAAGTACTCGCTCTTTCTCACATTGTAGGTAAGGCCAAGCTTCTGAGCATAGCCCTCACAACAAGTTAGCAGCTAATAATTATAAATATAATTATATATATAATATATATTATTATATATATATAATTCAAATTTTGTTGATGTTATCCCCTCTTTGTCTAAGCCCACCCTATCGGCCCATCTCACGCTGTTAGTCTGGTTGTGATACCAGTATGGAAGATACGTAACAGCTCCGCCGGCATTCCTATCTCCCACAGGACATCGTAAGATACAAGGCCAAAGCCACGAAAGTTATCCAAGAAGCAACCATACACTGGTGTCCGACGAATTATTACCGCATAGTACCGAGTAGTACCGCAGAATTATTTGGCTGCGGGAGTTATTTTAATTTTGTGATATCCCCTAAGACATTCGTCCAAATTAAATGATGTAAAGGGCAATTTCGCCCTAAATTAAATAATCAAGATGACTGACATATTTGTTTTAAAAGCAAATTCGCCATTCGTTGTTTTGTTATATCTCAAAGGTATTAGGCAACGTTTTCGATGAAAGCTCCTAGGCGGCTTAATTTTTTTTCAGCGCGGACTTGTTTTATAATATGTAGTGATGATGATAATAGGCACTACAATAGTTCGCATGAGATCACAGGGGAGGTAGGAGTGACACATACACAGTGAGTAAAACATAGCGAGTACCCTAGCCATCTGAGGACCAGTATGTTGCAAGTGCTCAATGCTTAGACCGTCGTGACCCGGGGACTTCCCTCTCGTCATCTTCTTTATTGTATTTGACACTTGCTTGGGCGAAAAACGAACCAGATCAGAATCACGACAGCTGCCGTTCTCGAGAACTCGCAACGACGAGCCCAGCAGGAGTCCACTTGTGGTCCTCAAACATTTTACTGATGGGGTCCGGCTGGTCACAACCCCCGTCACTCACAGGAAGGCCAGGCCTAACATCGAACTTTTTACTAGCCTTCCAAAACTTTTGAAAGTTGTTGGCTTTACGGTGCGATAATATCAAGCTTATTTTTTTCTTGACGAGTCTGACACCACACAAGTTTTTTTTCGTGTAAGGCACAAAGACATCGCCAGAAGTTGCCTCGCGTAAGCCTCTCGTACGTGATTATTCTACCCGACAAAACGGACAACATGTCTATGAGTCCGAGTTTCCACAAGGCTCTGTATCACGGCTGCCGCCAAAATACCAACAATACTCCATACATCACGTCCAGAATTTGTCTATGTTCAGTATTATTACAGTTTTTGTTACTGCACAGACCAAATTCCTGAGGGTAATCAATTAGCTTCAATTTACTATTACAGAAGTCATAGTAGGTACAAGCTTATTTGGTCGCTGTCCCTTTCCTCCCTAATTACTAAACTAGGAGATGTTTTATGATCATTTAACTTGGGCTTAATCTTATCCCATCTACATTCAACAAATATGGGACAGTGATCAGACCAAAACACATCGTGCACTATACCTTTATCACCAGGCAGACTGTGTGACTACACAATGCTCAAGCCATCACCTACAACCGTGCGCGTCACTGACAAAGTTATAGCTATTCGACAAGAAAATATAACAAATTTGATAAGTTTTTATGAACAAATTGTCACCTGTCAAGAGCAATTGTTAATCAAACAGAAATATGTCAAATTGTCACGACAAGTCGACATATTTATGTAGATTTTCCATCTTTACAATTTTGTCAGTGATAATCTTTATTAAACTAAAAAAGTTCAAATAGTCAGATTGTAACCTATCGCTTGTCACCTGTCATTGTCGCAATACTTTTTTGTCAGTATTTACTTGTCGCATTTGGACATAATTGTTATCTTTATTTAACGAACATGTCGCGATAATTCGACATAAACGTAAAAAAGTGTCAACATTTGAAGTGCGAATTTCGAATTGTCCCGTTTATTAAATAGGCCTCTGACGTAGACTAGCTGCAAGATATATTGTTGTGTTGTAGTTCCCCAGCGCTCACACTTAGTGCAGTGAGGCCGGACGCACTTAGCCGATGTAACATACTCCTAAAACATTGACTTCGAATCTGTGACCATTTTAATAAAGTTTATTTTACTTATATCTGTTTCATGTTATTGACGCTACTTCGTGGGTATCTTCATTTTGAGAACTTCTTCTTGTCGAGTTGTTAGAAAGCTCTTTCTATATTTTGGGCCCAGTAGGTGACAGAATCCTCGGTGCGCGAGTCCCGACTCGCACTTGGCCGGTTATTTTTCCTTTTGAAGTACGGAACCCTTAATAAATTCGCGCAAATATATCAATTGTGGCAAATGGCATCCATAAGCTTGATTTTTAGCGTATACAAGGAAAATGATACACTACTATAGGATAATTTACTAAAATAAGTTAGATACCAACGTACGAGTACGTATTAGTTGTGGGTCGCACATTGCGTTGCGCAGTCGCGAGTTGATCTCATTGTTTTTGTGAAGTGAAAACATTCGAGAATAATACTGAGAGTTCTTCAGCAGTAGCAGACACTATGGGTGATAGCAGCGAAGACCACGAAGAGAGGGTTCTGAAAAGATCCGAGATGTGGACTGATCTTTATAATATATATAATAACGACCGAGGAATGTAAGTGACCATGATTAAAACTATTATAATTACAAAAACTATATTTTTTTTTTTATTTATAATGGGTTTGCTCTTGACTCTAGTCTAGGTCATAGGTGACAGAGACAGAGTCTACGATGGAGTGAGCTTACCCAGAAGAAGCCTGTTCACTCTAGCTTTGAAGAGACTCGGGTTGAATGCGTTCGGAAACACAGACGCAGGTAGTGAGTTCCATTCATTCGCTGTGCGCATTATAAAGGATGTTTGGAAGCGCTTGGTTCGAATTGGTGGAATGGCAACAAGGTAAGGATGATAACTTGCAGTGCGTCTAGATGTCCGATGGTAGAAGGGGGCTGGTGGGATGAGGTCGTGGAGTTCTTGAGCACACTCACCGAAGTACAGTCTGTAGAAGACCGACAAGCAGGCAACTTTGCGGCGATGAGCCAAGCTGTGAAGCTTGGCGTCCACCAGTTCAACGTCGCCGATGAGCCTCTTGGCTCTGCGTTCCACTGAGTCAAGCGCGGCAAGCTGATACTTAGCTGAACCATCCCAAAGGTGGCTGCAATACTCCATGCAGGATCGAACTTGTGCTTTGTATAGGGTTAAAAGCTGTCCAGGCGTAAAGTATCGCCTCACCCTATTTAGGATGGCCAGTTTTTTGGCCGCGATTTGGGCTTTGTTCTCAATGGAGGAGCCGAAGTTGAGACTGGATGTCAACTCCATGCCTAGGAGCTCGAGCCTATCAGTCACAGGAACAGACGTACTCCGAAAAGTAGGAGTTTGATCGAAAATACTCCTCTTTGCGGTAAAAAGACACGCCTGTGTTTTGGTGGCGTTAAAGGAGACCAGATTGTCATCACCCCACTGGGAGACAAGGCTTAAGGTCAAATCTGTCCGCTCCACCATAGCCTCTCTCAAGGAAAGAACTTCATCCACGCCGGTTTTTACGCTGGACAAGTATCTCTCTGAAACAGTACTGTCATCTGCGTACCCAACAATACCAGGCTGAAGTAGGTCATTGATGTGCACCAGGAAAAGAGTTGCAGAGAGAACAGACCCCTGAGGAACTCCGGCATCAATAGCCATAAGGTCTGAGGAGCAGCCGTCAATGCATACTCGGATCGACCGTTCGCTAAGGAAGTCTGATATCCAGCTACAAAACCAGCGGGGATGCCATAAGCAGGAAGCTTACTGAGCAGACTCGCGTGCCAGACCCTGTCGAAGGCCTTCGAGATATCAAGCGATACAGCAAGTGCTTCGCCGTGTCTCTCGATGGCTTCGCCCCAGCAGTGCGTGACATACACAAGAAGATCGCCAGTTGACCGTCCCCGGCGAAAGCCATATTGACGGTCACTGTGGAGATTGTTGTCTTCAAGGTAGGCCAGCAACTTTCTGTTCAGTACCCTTTCCATAACCTTGGACAAAATGGAGGTAATGGCGATTGGACGGTAATTGGCAGGGTCTGTACGGTTGCCTTTTTTGGGCACTGGTTGCACATTTGCAAGCTTCCAGGATTTCGGCACCGTCTCTTTTACTAGAGAGAGGCGGAACAAGCGAGTCAACACAGGAGACAGTTCTGCGCACACTGCCTCAGCACTCTCGCTGGAATGCCGTCAGGTCCGCTGGCCTTGTTCACGTCTAGACTGCACAATACTCTCCGGACCTCTTTAGCGTGTACAGCGATCTCCGGCATCGGAGAGTCACAATGAGGTACAGTAGGTGGTTGCTTGGAGCCAGCGTCCAGACGTGAATTGCTAGCAAAAAGAGATGCAAATAAATTTGCTTTGTCATTCGCAGAGTGAGCCAGCGACCCATCAGGTTTCAGCATCGGAGGTAAAGTGGGCCGTCAGAAATTCGTTTCAACCGCTTTAGACAGGGACCAAAACTGTTTACTACCCGGAGGGTGCGATGCCAGCTTGGCCCCAATACGTCCAATATGGTCAAAACGTGCCCGACGCAGAACCCGCTTGCAGAACTTGGCGGCAGAATTAAAGGCTCTTTTCCTCGCGCGAACCCTACGCGCTCTAACTTTGCGGTCGCGGGCCCCGACCCAGGCTTGGTAGGCAGACTCTTTTCGGGCCTCAGCGTGGGCGCATTCTGCATTATACCAAGGTCGGGATTTGTGACCGAGCGGAATGTCGGAGAATGGAATGAAATATTCCATTCCCTGCCGAATCACATCCGCAACCGCGTTTGCACAGCTCAAGGGGTCACCCGAGGAGAAGCACACATGCCGCCAAGGATAAGACGCAAAAAAGTGCCGCATCTCGTCCCAGTCTGCTGACTCGTATCGCCATACTCGCCTCGTGCCTCTAGGGCTCTCATCTGGAGGAGAGCAAGTCGAAACGGATTATTACGAAGATTATCAACACCAACGTAACGTAACGTTTTTAACGGACTGAGTTCCCAAGTGGTAGAGTTTCATAAATGTCTAGCATGCATAAAAATAGCACTTCGTTCAGATCGACGGATATTAACAGGCAAAAGGAATCTATTTTACAAATTTTTATTTAACTTGTTAGTTCATATGTGTAGGTCAAATCTGCAACTGATTTTTGAAACAGTTATCCCATGGTTATCCCCAACCGATTTAGCTCAAAATTTGCATTTACGTTTTGGTTAGCCAATTGATATTGTAAGCCTAATATGGCAGTGTTCCAAAGATGAAATAAAATAATCTAGTCAAGTTGTCAATATTGTGCTAAAATTACCTAATTTATAATGTATAATTATATGTAAGAATATTTGTAAACGTGTAGTTGGTGTTCCTATCAATAAATAAATAAATAAATGACGGACCAATTATATTATTGTTTATGTATCCCCATAAAAAGGAATACGGAAAAAACTGCCTTTTTAAATTAATAATTAATTTTCCTTATAGGATGCTAAGGCGCAAAGAGATGTCGCTCGCCACTGAGCTAACGTTCCAATACACTCACGACAGAAGTGTGAGTGTGCTCCACGACTGGACCACCCCGCGTCCCTCCTACTATGAGCCTGCGGCGCTGCCGCCACTGCCTCCGGTGGATGTGGGTATTTGCCGGTCAATTCTGTCAAAAATACTCACCATATACAGAGCAAGTGAGCTGTCACTCCATTTGTTACTAAGGAGTGACAAGTCACTACATGTCATATCATATAACTTTACATATGTTTTCACGGTGAGCTTTTTAAAAAATATCACTAGACAATTCACATCAACTGTCAACTTGACAACGACATCCGACACATTCGACAACGACATTCAGCATCATCAACATCAGCCTTTTTAGTGCTCCCACTGCTGGAACACAGGCGTCCTCTCTGTGCACCTTTTGTCGACGTTTTATAAGTGCCCATGTAGGCCTATGTAAAATAAAAATATTTGATTTTGATTTCTGTGAGAGGGAATGGGCCGTAATCCACCACGCGGGCCCAATGCCGGTTGGTGGATGTCACATGTATTCGAATTTTTGTTTCTAAGACATGCCGGTTTCCTCACGATGTTTTCCTTCAGCGTTTTGAGAGCAGTGGTGGTGAAATAATTTACACAAAGTAAAGCGCCTGCCTGGGTTTGAACCCACGACCTACAACTTGTAAGTCGCGGCCGATACCACTAAGCCATTACTGCACTCACGACATTCGAGTGTTTAGATAAACTAAACACTCGTCGGTCTAGAGGTCGCAAGCGCTTCTGCTACGCGTAAGGTCCTGAGTTCGATTCCCGGAACGGGTATATCTCTCATCGGCAATCCGGAGTTTGTTAGTTGGATTTGTGGCCGATTGACGGCAATATACTCGCCTGCTATTGCAATATGCTATTACAATATGCTCGCCTGCTACATGGGAAATAAAAAAATATAACTGGCAAAATGTGGGTGTACAAGTAAACTACAAATAAGAAAGGACCTAGAATTAAGCCCTGAGGTACCCTCATTTTCCTTCAAACCATCTGATGTCTGGAGATAAGATCTGTCGGTAACCGAAAATCTCCCACTAATACCTTTAAAGACGTTGACTTGTCGGTTCTTAATAGGCAGTGTTCTCTACCACCTGTCTCTCTGGACCCTGGTATTAAAACTTTCACTTTGATTTAACTCTCCGAATTGCCCACAGTTTAATTTAAATTCTGTCTCTGATGACGATGTCAAAAAATATCTGCTTCCTTTGCTGACGTTGGCCATAATAATCTGTGTCCGACAATGATAATACCTATATACCCGCAACTCTTACCCGTTATCACTCACATTATTACCTAATTATTCTTTATTCTCAGGCACATTTCCTTCAGCCTTGAAACAGGCACACATTATACCACTTCCCAAAATAAACAATCCTTCTTCATCATCTCACTTCAGACCCATATCCATACTTCCTTTCCTCTCTAAAGTTCTAGAGCACAGCGATCATGGTCATATTTACAGATTCCTTTCGTCTTATGCTAATCTGTCTATTAGAATATTTTTGCCCGACTGCTGAAGGAGGGTAAAGTGTTTATCAGTCTATGAATGTATGTTTTCCTATGTGACGTTCTTGTGACCATACGCATTGGCCGATTTTGATGATTCTTACGTCAATCGATTCGTCTTAACGTCACGTACATTAAAATTGGAATATAGAAAAATGGCGGATTTTGGGCGCCATATTGTGGGGGCCCATTATTTTTTCTTCCTTACCCATCGTGTAAATAAAGGGTTTTAAGAGGCGATTTCAAAAATATATAAAACTTGTATGTTTAAATGTACCTAATATCACTGACCTCTAATATACAATGTATGTTAGAGGTCAGTGACCTAATATGCAGAGAAATTTGTCTTTGCACTTCTGTTCTGTCTTTTACTCCATGTTTGTTGCTGTTGTGTTGTGCCTGTGTCGAATAAATATATTTCTATTCTATTCTAATTCGAAAAAATAATGTCAACTAAAATGGTATAAATAATAAAAGTTAATTCAAAAAATCAAAAAGCCCGACTGCTTAAGAAGCGAACTAAAAATACGTAAACAAGAAGAAAATCATGCTGTGCAGTAGGAGGATACATTTGGTTTTGGTCAGCCAGATCGCGAATATGTATCCTCCGACTCGACGATTTTTTTAATTAACTTCAATTATAATTATTTTAGCCTTTAGTAAAGCTCATCCATATTGTGTTACCACGGGGAGATAGCACAGTTATGTGGGACTTCAACCCACTAAAACTCAGCAGTGTCCTCCTGTGCCACTTATGGCGTGAATATGGGCACGCGTTAGCACTCACCGCGAACCCGCCGCAGCTGTCCGTCACCGGGATTCTTGGCGGAGTCTTGGGTTTAGCCTCCATCACCGGCGCACCAGAACATATTGCACGCCATGACCACCTCAGGGACCAAACCAGTACATGGGCGCCATGGACGACCCCGTGTATGGCACCCTTGGTCCCGCTGTGTCGGGTCAGGTCAATGGCCCCGCCACCTACCACTTACCGGCCCCACCGTGTCCGCCATCAGACGGTGGCGATCCCGTCCAGGCCACGGAAGGTAGGAAGATCGGCGCAAGTACAATACCGGCACTCCTCTCCCGCCGCGGACTCTAACCCTCAGCCGCGATACCGTATGGGACCTGGGACGCTCCATACGACATCGCGGCCCGCCTCAGTTGCGATGTCGCCTCTGTTACCAAACGGCACCGCAACCTACTTGTTGTCCGCTATGTCGTTGGTTTAATCGGCAAAAGCCCTGACGAGCGGCCCCTCCTCGGGTTCCTCTTCACCATGGGTGACCAAGCCGCCGTGGCTAAAGAGCCCCCTCGCCTCCACAATGCGGGAACCCAACGAGGACCTTTTCAATCTGGCTTCCGTAGAGGTCACAGTACTGTAACTGCACTTCTGAAGGTCACTGACGACATCCGCTGGGCTATGAAAAATAAATCTCTCACCGTCTTAGTCCTGCTTGACTTCAGTTGTGCCGTTGTGTTGTGACTTCACTCAGTGGATTGCGACATTCTGCTTGGGGTCCTTCAGTCTTAACTTCTCTTCCTCTGCATTAGGCTGGTTTGACTCTTATCTTCGGAGTCGCTCGCAGTGTGTTTGTCTTTAAGAGATGTTCTCTGATTGGTGTGATCTCACTGCTGGTGTTCCTCAGGGTGGCGTTCTCTCTCCTGTACTATTCTCTATCTTCATAAACACTGCTACCAAGGATAACACCTCCAACTTCTATCTTTACGCAGAGGATTTGCAGCTTTACCGACTCTTCTTGCTTGCGGACGTGGACTTGGCAATCAACGCTATGAACGTGGAGAGTGTATGTGAATGGGCTAAGTCGTACGGATTACAAATCAACCCATCTAAGTCCCAGGCTATGATCATTGGCAGTCGATTTAATCGCACTGCGCTTGGCATACCCTTTTTAACGCCTATATCCCTTGACGGCTCGACCATCGCTTACACCGAAATTGCTAACCTTGGTGTCTTAATAGACAGTAATCTCTCTTGGCAAGCTCAAGTAAATGAGGTAAGTCGTAAGGTACACATTTCCTTTCACTCTTTAAAACCCCATCAAAGCCTCTTGCACTTTAAAACTAAAATCTGTCTAGCTCAAACTCTAATTCATCCGATCATCGATTACAATTATGCCCGCTATCTGGATTTCACGGAGGAGTTCTTGAATAAGCTTGAGCGCTTGCAAAACCTGTGCATCTGATTCGTTTTTGTACTGAGGAAATAACGACTATGTCTCTC